>JAZDUA010000050.1:1277500-1855000 GCA_038098605.1 Gryllus longicercus | reverse complement strand
GTGTGTATATAAAATAATAATAAAAAAGTAAGGATATTTATATTATATTTTTTTCCCATCATTTTAACTTAAAAATTGAGACATAGTTCTGGGGATTAAAAAATTAATCTGTGTATGTAGGTTGCAGGAAGTACTCAAAAAGGAGCCAAGTTACATAATAACTGATTTAGATATTTACTCGCTGTGTGATCTGCAGCAAATAAAGACTGGAGAATTGCCTAACCATTTTCGTGATGTAATTCTTAACTGCACCCAACATGTAGCTGAGTGCTCAGTAAGTAATTTTTATTGTAAACACTTTTCTATGAGCATATCATATTGACTAAAATTATTAGTTGGCTGTAAAAAGTTGATATTTTTTATTGATATTTGTTTTTTATATAATAGTCTTTCATTAAAAAATCATTTTGATACTCATTCTTTAAGTGGTCAGTAAATAATATATTCACTTTTAGGTGGGTAAGGAGTTCCTTACATCCATCACAAAAGTGAAAATTAACATTCTCAACATATGTTTATGTTGTAGTTATGAAAAATTAAGTAGTAGTAAATTATCATATTACACTATTAAATTTCAAGTTTTTTAATATTTATATATTTTAGATATTAAAATATAAATGAGTATTCAAATTAATCAAAAACAAATCTTGATTCAATTTAAAAATTTATATTAAAATATGTATAAAAAGAAAGAAAAAATTAGTGATTACTTGTATTTAAAGTACAAGGGGAAAGATGGGGTTGAAACAATATTTGTGTCCGTGTTTGTAACAGTTGTTACGGAGAGGAAGGGTAAAGGGTTTTGAAAAGCTAAATTTTGTTATTGTAGTTTTGAGAAGCCTTTAATACATCTTCAAAATATCATGTCAAATTTTATCTAAAAGTTCATTGAGTTACTATATTTCTGTATGTTCATATCTTAAAATATTTATCTAACATCTATAGCAATTAATCAAATCATATCTTTTCCAGTTATGCTATGCTCGTGGTTTTGTGTGTGAACTTTGTCCCTCAAAGGAAGTAATCTTTCCCTGGCAATTGACCCGCGTGACACAGTGTGGTACATGTGGCCAGTGTTTCCACTCTGGCTGTTGGCTTGGAAAAGAATGTCCACGGTGCAGACGCCGCAGTGCGCGACGTCATAGTGGAGAGGAGATTACGGTAGCCCCAGAAGCAGCTAGTGCAAGCCCTGTAGCCTCATCGGTTGCTGCGTGAGTCAATGATAAACACTAGTGTCACATTCATAGTGAAGTCATTGGAATTGGTCTCTGCATGATTACATTAAGGCATACAGAGTACACTGCTTATTCTCTCAAGAGATGTGTTGCTACACACATTTTGCCATAGTGGAACCATAGAAATATGATAAAGGTCATTATGCAAAGAAATGTGCAAATGAACTTTTAACAAATGATCATTGCATTATCAGTTTAGTTTTCAGTTTTATTTTTTATTTGCAAAGTGTGCTTTCATAGATGTTTCTTTGCTAATGAATTTTCATAAATCAATATTTAGGCTTGGGGCAACAGACAAATGGGTTGAATTTTGTATGGCAAACTGCATAAACTGAGTTTGAGTGTAGAATAATTTTTCAAAACTTTTGATTAATTTTCAAGTCTCGTAATTCATTTATTTACAGGTGCTTGCTTTTGAAAATCATTCAAAAAAGAATTCACATATATGTTCTAATAACTTCAGTGCATTGTATAATTACAAATATGTACTTGCTGACAAGTAAAGTAAATTATTCACTCTTTTCATGAACAGAGATTCATTCACTTGGAACTGCAGTGTTATTCTTAAATTTCTTCATAAATATTTGAGAATGCCTATCATATACAACGAAGCTGAAAGCAGAAAGAATGACAAACAGTGTTTGATTTTACTTAAAGAACATTGCTCAGTACTTGTAGTTTGTCACATGTGATAAGGGTTTTTTTGGTATGGATACATGTTTTGTGGAAAGAAATTGTTTATACGAAACATTTTCATAAAATTAAGAAATTGCAGTTGCACTTTGTTAAGAAATTTTTCAAGGATCAACTACTTAAGCAAGGAAATGTTTGATATGTACCCTTGACTGACTTCTTAAGTATCTGAACTTTGTAAGAATGAAAAAGGAGAGTACATTTTATAAGATTTATTTTGATCCTTTAATAATTAAACTTCTTAACGAAATTCTACTGTAATTTTGCGTACTAAAAATTTAGTTTTCAAGTAATATACAAAATGTATTCCAGTGCCAGTCTTGCATTTGTGAGACAAGAAATGGAGGGAGAAATGTGGTGTGTTTAAAATATATATAAGAATCTTAAATAGGTGCTTTAAGAAAATATGGCAAAACATCTTAGGGCTGTGGGACACAATAGCCTTTGCAGTTCATAACAACTTAAAAAGTAATTCCTCTGTAGTCTGTGATAAATGTTTCAAACCAAAGAAAACTAAAATAATGTAGAATGTTTTTTTGAGAGCTATGTGCACATGATTATTACTTGCTGACAGACTAACTGCTCTCATCTTATCTCATCTCATGTGAAAAAACTCTCCTGAAAGGTATGGTTAAGGTTCAGAAATGAAGATCTGTGAATAACGAATCTTACATATAAATTAAAGAGAAGGCTTTGGGAGGGGAGCATGTCAAATTTTCTCGTTTGAGATTTAAGAATTAAGTCGTTTGTGGATTATAATAAGAGCAATATCTTTTATGTGAATTCCCATTTTTTTTTAGGTTTTAAAGGGAAAATGCTCTCTTCAGTTAAAACACAGTAACCTGTTTGGCATTTAACTGTGTAAATTTCTTCACTAATGTACCAATCATTTTCCACTAATTCATAATTTTCTTTTATAATTACAGGATTCCTTAAAATTCTTGTCCCTTAAGCGTAAAGTTGGTTGTATGATTTGACCGTCACCTTTTTTTTCATGATCTAGTTATGGATGAATACATGCCTAGCGAAATCTCTTTTCCATTTTATCATGAAAACATCTTTCTGTTTACTTTTTATAATTTTCAAAAAGTTTCTTAGTTGTTCTTACTACTATGTATTTTTCTATCATTCATGTAAGGATCAGTCTTCATTACTTACGACACACATTTTGTATCTTTGTAATCTTGATGTGTAGTTGGTTGATCCATTTAAGAAATTTGTATGGATATTTTCTAAGAATATAGTCAACAGTCGTGCAGTATGACAAAATCAAAAGAGTAAAAAGCGTCATCAAGTGGTCATTTTCAAATAAAATTCAAATGTATAGACTGCTCATAAGTTTAATTTCTATAAATAATCAAATTATAAAATAGAAGGTTGATGAAGTACAGCTTAAATGATTCTGTTATGGAACATTTAAAGCTAGAATAAAAAAAAAACCCTTACTGAAGCAGGATTGCATCAAATTTTTTGAAATGATGAATTTACCAGCACTTGAATCACATGAAAACTGCATGTTACTTTCATGTATAAATTCTCAATGGGACTAGAACAAAATCTGGAAACACAAGATTTATTTACTCATTATTATAATTCAAATTTTAATATAGATACTTTTTTTTAAGTTAAACTAAATTCAGCATCGTTAGGTGTCAGTCTTGTAAGGTGGCTCCATTCGTGACTTTCTCATATAATGCGCACACAACAAACATTTCCTTGGTGCCCTACCCTGGTTTCCCGTATCTATGATGGTAGGGTGTTGACTTGGCATGACAACTTGTGCCTTCTGCTTTGAAAGCAAGACTCAGAATTGCATATGTTCTGTAGAAAATATATGCCAGACTATTAATATTTCTGAGTATTTTTCTTCAGAAAGTAGTGTCTACCTTGGCTCACTGATGCTATGTCACTGATAGTTGGCTTATTTATTTCTGTGAATGTGCCATCTCTCTTTGTATTTCTTTGTGATATTGCATAATTACATCCAGTTTTATGTGATCTTTGTGTGTGGGAATCATTGTCAATATTTGCTCTTCACTTTCCTTGTTTGTGAACCTTCCCAGGAAAACATCCATGACATGTATAAAAACTGACCTTTATCGAGTACTGATTGTTTCATTGAGATGAGAAAGGTAGTGCGAAAGAAATGAATTGATGAAATTGTGATGCTTACTAAAAATTCTATATTAATAGCTTGTAACCAAATGTTTTTGTGTTATCTGGTGTCATTTTTCATTTTATTATATAAAATTCTATCTCTGAAATCTACATTTAATTTCTTGAAATATTTTGTGCAAGTGCCATGTAGTAAATTTAAAGATCTGTTGATCAGTATTTTTCTTTGCATTTACTACTTTAACAGACATATAATAAACTATAACTAGCCATGTAAATATATTTAATACACTACTTACATACAATGCAGCTATTCTATTTTTCATTGTAGATCAAATATGTATTTTTCATGATGGATATCCTTGCTGGCAAGGATACATGATGTTATATACTTACTTTCTGGCATGTATAGAATTCATGTTTCACAAATGTAAATAGAGTTATGAAATTTCACTCTGTAGATACAAGTGTACATTTAAGTAATTTATGAATATTTATTAAAGTGAACCTATATGTGTTAAATTTATGCTCACTTCCTTGATATGTTGCTAATACAAATTAATGAAGCACTTCTCATTATCTTGTATTTTCATTTAGTAAGATTCATGGATTTAGCCATCATTATATGTGTGCTGTTTTCCCCAAATAAAAGACTGTTGCAAAAAATGTGCTTTTCTTCTTTGTTATACATTTCAACCTTACTCATTTGAATATCTAATTATCATCTTATTGTGGATTTTAACCAGTTAACCTTAAACTATTAGGCTGTGTTGAATACATAATTCTTGTCATATAGTTATCTGCAGGTGGCTAAATCAAAAGTAAAAATTCTGAACTAGTATTTTTCTTTTTGTCAGTTTTTTGCCTACCAGGTGACGAAGCTAGGTGAGTTCCCATTTTAAGTGTCTTTGCAATGTTGTAATTTTTTTGTAGCAATAAAATCAATAGGACTTCAGTCTTGTGTCTGACTCCAAACATGAGGTATACGCACCTCAAATTACTCATTTGGCCTCCAAATCACATTTTCTCATATCTGAAAAACTGCATTAGTCGAAGTGGAAATTACAATGTTTCATTGATCAATATGAAAGACAGCTTTCTCGACTAAAAATTAAGTAATGTACATGACTGCAAATTGAGCAAGAGTCATATTGTACTCAACCTAGTGGAAGAATGGGTAATGAAAGTGGATTCTTTACAACTGTAACTTTTCTGTAACTTATTTTCAATTGTAATTTGTGTGTTTGATATTGGTTCTGAGTGATTGATATGCAGAAAACATTGATATTTTTTGTTACATCAGTTCACTTATGCATTGAGTGATAGTTACATTTGGAAATAGAATGTGAAAGATACTTAAATTTTTATCTAAAATCACTAATGGATGTTAAGTGGTTTTTATTTTCACAGTTTGTGTTCACTTGAGTACATTGTGAATTCCGCAAACCTGGTATGGAATTTTGTTCTGATGATAAAAGGGAGTGTAAGATGGAATTACTGCTGTTTCAAGTAAGTAATTGTTTGTAGAAAAATATGAAAAATTAATTTATCTCTTTTAACAACTGGATTGTTTCAACAGGATTTAATGAAAATGGGACCTCTTCATTTAGAAACAAAGATTTTCTAAACATTCCTTTGATTCTATTTTTTCTCAATAAAAAATTATCACCGTTATGATTGGAAAATTGCCACAGAAACATAATTTCATGAAGAATTTTTAAAATACTTTTAATGTAGTTGATGTTTTCAAGGTTTCACAAAATAATGTAAATATTGACACATTCTAATCATTTGTATTGTTAAGAAATAATGAACCACTATTCAGTTATCTTTTGTGATTTGAAGAGTCAGAAAACACAATCTTTGTAATACGAATTTATTGAAAAAAATGAGGTAATTCGAAATTAAAATGTAACTAGCAAAATTTAATCTAAAAGTATAAGAGGAAAAAGAAGCATATCAAGAACAGAAGATTGAAAACAGATATGGTGAATATGAAAAGATGACAATAGAAAAGGTTATTTTTGTTGTAACAATTGAATAAAGGGTATTTTAATAATATTATTTATTTAAAAGTTTATTGGTAATCAAAACAAGTTTTTGTGAAAAAACATTCTGTTATGTTAGTTCAGGGCTGTAATGTTTGAATGTTATAAAGTGTAGATGGGATTATCTTAAGCTATTTCTTACTGGAGCTAAGGAAAAACCTTAATTTTCAAATGCATTCTTTTGGAAAATTAAAACTTTAAAATTAAGACAGTATTGTATTTAAAGAGTGATTTAGAAATAATGTCTATTTTCATTAAACAGTATACCTAAGAATAAATATTTCTTACACTGATAGTTCAATAAGATTAACAGATCCATTTCTATCTTTCAAATAAGCAGAATGCTTAGAAATGGCTTTCACATTGAAATTTTTATTGCTTTTATTTAAAGCAGTGTTTGAAACTAAATAAATATATACAATTTTTAGGAAAAAATGGTAATATTTTAATTCCCAGTGGAGTTTTTGTTTCAGGGTTACAGGGTTCAAAAATGGTTTACAAAACAACTTTTACAAATGTCCAACAACTTCAATGCTAGTTTTTTTAAGTAAATTGTGATGTAATTGAAGGGGGCACAGAAAATTCAGTTTCTTGTTTTATTGTTAACTATCTTATTAAACTCTGCATTGATCTGCCATTCATTTATCACTATTGTTTATTAGGATAGCATAAGCTATTCCTCTACTTTTGTGCAACATTCCTTCACACTAACACCAATAACTGCATTTTCTTCACATGTGTTTGTGAAAAAACAGAGTATAATGAAGTAACAATTTTTATTGAAGTTATATTTTAATCTGTTTTTATGAAACTGAAATGCTGTGCATTGCTCTGCTATTTGTTTTTCACAAACTATTAGACAGGAATTGTAGCTATTCCCACACTATTCACCCACTTGTAGTGCATTCCTGCCCTCCAGTGGCAATTTAATACTTAATGGGGGCCCTAGGCAAATGCAAATGATTGCCCACCCTGGTTTCATTGATCTTCCCCTTTATGATATGTGTCATTAGTAGAACTTGGAATTTTAGGCAAAAAAAAGATTAGATATCTAAATCATCAGTTTTTTGAGGTTACAAAATTATGAAATTAGGCATGAAAATCGATTATTTAGGCACTTAAAATAGGTTACAAAATGATTAATCCAGGCATTTAAAAACATTAGACAGAAAAAGTTATGTTTCTGGCATCTAAAACTGATCAGAAAAGGAATAAATTAGGTACTTTTTATTATTAATGAAAGTCAAGTATTTTTACATTTAGTAACTTTACACATTTTATTCACTTTTGTATTTCGAAAGCTGAAAAGGACCTTTCCAATCTCACAGTGTTATAGAGGCAATCTTAAATTTACTCACATTTCTCATGCCCGTTGTTCTGTAAATCCCCCCTCCACTCATCAAAACTTGTACCACCCGACCCATAACACCATATTTGGGATTTGTTTTTATTACGTGCTTGCATTTACACTTTCCTTTGTTTGTAACGGCTCGCTTAGCCACACTAAGTTTTGCTTCGGCATCTTACACCACTGATACTTGATCAGCATCAACCTGGCTACAGCACAGCTGCAATAGGTGTGAGGATACAATTGCCTAAGAAGTGTGTGCTGATCGGAGACGAGCATGAAAAATCTTCTTCATATTGACTTCTGGAGCTTCTTATATTCAGTGTGTTGGGTGGTATATTTTGAAGCATAGTCGATTGCGTATTCAACCAGGAAATATTCCGGAAATATTCGGGAAATTCGGGATGATATTGTTGTTTTGGTGTAACAAATTTAAAAAAATGAGTAAATAAAAAATGATACATCTTCAAAATTACTTGCTTTAGGTTGTTTTAGGCAAATAAATATAAAAATTGACATGTACCACCCTTTTAGGACATTTAGAAACTATTAAATACTTTCAGTTGTTCTACTTTTTCATTATTTGTAAACATTTGCAATTATTTTCCACAATCTCTTAAAGAAAGTCCTAAAATCCAAGGTCTAGTTGTTTGGGAATGCACTCTGAATTTATACATTAACACAACTTTAAAAAATGATGATGCAAAATTTCTTTGTATTAAATTTTTGAATTGTCAGAAAACATGTCGACAAAAAGAGTGACCTTGCGTTCAGTAATACAAAATTTAGTTTTCAATATTTAAGATGTACTCACTTTTCGCTTTTGTTATATGCTGTCATTGAATTTGACAGTTTCATTTATGAGCTCAAAATTTCTGAAATATTAATACATGGTTACAGAAATAAATTATCTGTCTCGGTTACATTAAAAAAAAATATTTCATTTTGTGGGGGCCCGTGCCCGCTACGGGTCCTGGAAATTGCCTAGCACTGCCTATTGGTTAATCCACCACTGCGGGGCTCACTAATCTACTTCGTCTTCCTCTGTCCCCCCCCCCCCTTCAAGCCCCTGGTCTCTTCTCTTTTTTATTAAAACAATTAAGAAATCTATACTAAAAGAAAAGTAACTTTACTACATGTATGCTTTTTCAGAAGTTTTATATATCATATCTGAACAGTAAAGCACACTTCCCTACAAAAATCATCCAATTTGTTAGTGTTTTAGCAATGACACAAGTTCTTGATTCATTACTTTTTTCCATTAATTTTGTATGTTGTACATTTAATACGTTCATGCTTAGAAGCAATAAAGATCAATTTTCAACTTGCCTATATAAATATCGTATATGTAAAGAAAAACTGTCCAAGATTATCATTTTCAAACACAAAAAGTTCACATTACACAAATTTAAATTAAACCACCACTTAAAGGGGAATTTCCAGAAGTGTTCAGTATCATTTGTAATAATATTCTTCATTCATTTATTATTTTATTACATATTAGTCTTCCTACTAAATTCTTCAAGTTTTGGGGTAACAGGAAGACCACAACTTGCTTATGTATTTCATTTAGAATGTCTCCATCTATTGAAGTATAATTTGCTAATTATGATACACCATAGGACACAACAATGAAAGAGGTTGGAGGTAACCAATTGAGGACCGTGACTCTTATTAGGATAAAGAAACACTAAGGAGACAAGCCTGTCCATCTGTGGTGAACACTAGCTCCTAACCCTTCAGATGATTTTCTCCGAAATTTATATTCCCTGATCAATCTGAATGATTTCGAGGTGCTGCAAGTTTGAAACGGAAAATTATTTTGAGTTTTTGGGGGTACTTTACAAGAAGCCTCAACATTTTCAAAATCCTCTCAAAAATGGCTCCAAAGTTTTTTATTAATCTTTGTGCTTGAACAGAGAGAAAGTTTGAGATAAGGAACTTATTGTCTTTATGTTTAAAAAATGTCTTGGGTATCATTTTAGTGGAAATTTCTCATTTTTTGAAGATTTCAAAAGTTCAAAAATGTTTACGGTGTCTTTCTGCAACAACAATTCCCATGATTGACATTTGTTTCTTAAAAAAATCTGTCGTTCAAAGACATCTTGAAATTAGTTCATGTGCAATTTTTTGAAAAGTAATTTTGCATAAACTATAGACAATTTTCAAGCAATTATTTTCTCAAAATTATTTTAAAATCTTATTCTCCTCGTAAGTATCAAAAGTGGAACTGGTTTCACTTCTGGCGAACTGTTTTTTTCAAAAATACAAAGGTGCAATAATGAAGAAAGATTTTTTGCCTTGAATGAAATTTGTTTAAAAAATTTGATTTTTAAAGGCCATGTATAATTAAAAAAAAATGTAATTTCTGTTTGAAGTTAATGCAATTTATAAAAAACTTTTTTCAGAAAAGCTCAATTTTTCTTATTATATGTAGCAAAGAATGGTAAAACTAGTGGTGCTACAGATTGGCAAAGACTTTCTCATTTTAGTTTTTTAATTTCCTTGGTCTGGCCTAGCTTTACGGTCCTGCCACATATTCTTGCTAGGACCATCTATCGCCACTCAGCACTTTAACTCACAAATGCAATAGTGTTTACAAATGTGCTTATTAACAGCATGAGAAATATTTAAAATTATATTACATTTGTGTAATTTTTGAAAAAATAAAAGAATACCCCAAAATGAACTTTGTCATATTGAACAGAGCAATTGGCACTATCCTTTGAAAATATTTGAGGCAAAATTTTGGAACCATTTCTGTGAAAATGGTGCTTGAACATTTCTGCAGAGTTTTGAACTAATTTTTGCAGAAAACTGAGTTTTCACAAAACTTTACATGGAATTATTTAAAGCACATGTGCTCATAAATACAATAATGTTAAGAAATTGCTACTAATGTACTTTCAATGTGAGAGAGTAGTCAAAAAAATGACATTTTTGTAATATTTTAGAAAACAAAAGAATAGTGCAATATGGTGTTTGTCATCTTATAGAGTACATTTAGCACTCTCCCTACCAAAAGTTTGCAGAAAAATGTGGAACTGTTTTTGAGAAAATCTTGTTTTCATTATTTTTTAATTTGCGAATATGGCATGCAATATTGTGCGAAAACTAATAAAATTTTTAAAAAGATGTGCATGACCTTAATGAAAGAACTATGTATGAAAAAAAATTTACTCCAAGGAAAAATCTGTTTTCAATTTTGAAGGTGTATCCTAGAAAAACGCCGGAAAAAAATCAAACTTTTGCAATTTTCGAAAAATTTAGAGTGAACAAAAAATAGTTTACTCTATTATTTTTAAAAAAATTGAGCAGTTTTTGAGAAAATTTGGAAATGTTCCTAGGGCTTCATGTAAATTTTAAAAGCAAGTTTTTCAAAAACGCAGCGCCTTCATTCGAGCCAGATAGAACGGGGATTATCAATTTTGGAAAAAAATCCTACGTCTGGTTAGGCGCTAGTGGCGTCCAAAGACGAACGGACGGGCTCTTTTTGGTGGGAGGGGGGCGGACGACACTTTGTCAGTATCAGGAGACCCCAAACCGTGTACTTCCGTTGAAATCTCGAAATCGAATTTCCGCAGCATTACTCAACTTTCTCTATACTATGTGTATTACTCCGTGTATACGTACGTATACATGAAAGTAAAAATGGTACTGGTCCCATTTTCGGTATACAGTATTTTCAAAACTTACTAATATACAATATTTATGATAAACATTTTTGTTAAATGAAATCTATTACAAAAAGTTCTATAAAAAGGTAATGCCCATTTAAAAAAAGTTATGAATAGATTAGCTTAGTTTTGCAAATTCGAATTTCCCGCACTTCTTTTGCTATACTCTTTCAGGAGCTGTCACGTTGCAATACAACAATGCAGCGATAATCCAGTTTGAAATTCTCAAAATAACTTCTCATTGTTGGCTGGTGTTTCTGGGTGTATGGAAATGTTTTCGATTGTCGAATTTGTGTTGATGAATTACCTTTAAATTAATCAAAATTTCGTGCGTAATGCGTTAAGACTAGTAATGAGTTTTAGAAGAGACCGCTCGGCATTGGCGGTTCGTGCTCAAGTTGAACAACCCCAGATAATCGAAAAATATTTTATAATATGTTAGGAATATACATTCTCGTTTTAATGACATTCAAGATATTGCAGCAATATCGATGTACGTGTAATCATTTTGAAGTGCAAACGTGCCCCTAAAATCAAACAAAGATATAGACGTCGCACCACAGCATTTAACAGAGATTATACAGAACACTGCGTGGAGAGCAACACCAAAAATTGACATAATGAAGAACTCACCGTATCCCATAAAAAATAGGCAAAAATAGCAGAAAAACGTCTCCGTAGAATCTATATGTACACCCGACAATCTGAAGACAAAAAGAAACTTACCGCATCAGCCCAACAGCTAAAAAGAGAACTAAAGGAGTACCAAAATACCAGATTTTCCAATTACGTAAAATCCTTGACACCAACAGCTACAACTAATTACGCGCTATGAAAAGAAACGAAAAAAATGAATCGGCCACAACACATCTCGCCTATTAATAAAGAGGACAGTACTTGGGCACGAAGTCCTGAAGAAAAGGCTAAACACTTTTCTACAGTATACAAACCAATAGATAAACGAAGTTTTTCGGAAAATGGGGTAATGGAATTTTTACAGGCTCCGCACCAACAGTAGGTACCTATAAAAATGTTTAATTTAAGTGAAATAGAAGAAACCATTAAAAAGTACGTTAACCCTACCAAAAGCCCAAGACATGATCTTATAACCGATAAAATATTACAAGAATTACCCAAGAAAACGTTATCATTCATAACATACATCTCAATAAGTAAGAGGCACTATCCGAATCTATGGAAGTATGCACAAGCTATAGTAAAATCTGGAAAACAGATTACTGAAGCTACATCATTCAGTCCAATAAGTCTTCTATCGGTTTTATAAAAGATCTTTGAAAAATTACTTCTTCGACGGCTTAGACCAATATTAAAAAATATAATACCAGAGTTTCAATATACATTTCGGGAAGGTCAGTCACCGATAGATCAGACACGCCGAATAGTAAACAAAATATCGCAAAGTCTCGAAGAAAATAAATATTGTTCTGCCGCTTTCTTGGACATACAATCTAACTGTAACAAGTATTGTATTTCTAGGCCAATGACCCCATCTCGATCAGGTTTTGTTCAGTTTCCCTGGTCCTTTGAGCAAATGCTGAGATGGCCCCTTTTTTGCTCCTGAACAGTAATATAACTTCGTTCTCTCCACTCAAGGCATCATATTGACTCGTCATAAACGATTGTAATTGTATATGTGACTCAATAATAATAATAATAATAATTATTATTATTATTATTATTATTATTATTATTATTATTATTATTATTATTATTATGAGTCCATTGCGTAAAGTTGCCCATTCTGGAAGTCCCTTTCTCGGCTCGGTTGCAGTTACAGCCACAGCTGAGCTAGTCTACAAGCGATGTTGTGTGCGTAGAATATCTTTATTTCAAGATATACCAGGGTAGTGAAATTTTCGAAATAAAATAATTTTGTGAAAAACGTATCCAGTGCTTGTTGATAAGTACTGGAGTGCGGTCATTATATTTTCGATCTTTTTTGTTTTGTATAAATTCTATTTCCATCAATTGTCGATGCAGAACTACAGTACCGGCTGCGTAACAGTGACGGGTATTACTTGCTCACAACCATCGTAATACTCTTTGCTCACAATCATCGTTCCGTTGCCGCTCAGCTGACTCGCACGAAGTCGCGGATGCGATAAGGTTCGGCTATGGCCAAGGTTATGATGATCATGATGTCAAGACGTCGCCTGTCAGTAAGTGTTAATGTTTTGAAATTTAATTTATTTGGCATGTACGCCATGTAGTGCCATAGTAAAATGTGGCTCATCGAACTGTCAGAGTCGCTTATACGCTGCAGGGTACTGTAATCGTATCAATCAAAGCCAGAATCACGTGCGCGGAAGGTGTATACACCTGACACGGACACTATTCTGCGATTTTCGCACTCTGCTCCTGGTAGGTTGTTGATAGTTTCATTCAATCTGGAGCTTGGACGTCACCATAGTGACGTCACTGTGTTGACATTCAAGTTCCCGATTGGACAAAACCGTCAACTGATGATGTTTGCCTGAGGCAGAGTTGCATACATCGCAGTATACGCATAATTCGTGTAAGTAATGTTTAAATATAGACTTTTATTTAAATTAGTTTTAATTAATTTACATGTATTGCTTACATTTCATTATATATCAGTGTTCTGAATTTTGGAAATTACATTTCCGTTATTCGATTGAGGTGCAACCTCCAGTATGTTGGGGCACCAGTCGCCAACTGTAGCTGAGATGTGTTAATATGGACAGAAATTCCGTTTCTGTTGGGAGAAAGTACGTGCTGCTGTAGCTCCACTAGTTCAACAAGACACCGTTCTTTTCAATGTATTTTTTTCTGTCAGCACCAACTTTCCAATGCACCCCGAAAAAAGGATTTTCGATCGTCAACAAATCATGTATACACTGCTTCCTCACCTGCAGGTCAAAATATGATGAAAATATTTTTCATCGTGTTTCGAAGGCAAATCTTCGGACTCTTTAAGTTTCTTTAAGATGACCAAACAGATGGTAATTAGACGAGACAATTGTATTCGGGATGTTATGACACGAAATACAGATTTTGGAGAGTTATGGCGGCTGTAGGTCCAGGCGCGTTATCTTGCTACAACAGAATGTCTTTCGAAATCTATCGTGGCGTTCTCACATGCAGAAAGCCACTAATGTACACATGGTTTGCCACTTCATCAATAGCCTTTCATCAGTTATTCAGAATATGGACACAGACTTGCTCAATATTGGGATCAGTAGTGAATGAGACCGGACATTTTGCTCTTTCTCATCCTGCATACTTGTTTGACTGCTTTCGAATGGTTCAATCATGGCCTCCTCTGTCCAGTAGAAGCCGTGAGTTGACGCACGCCTCCCCTGTAGCCATGAAAACGTCTCTCAACCAATAAGAAAAGAGTAGTTTCATTTTGTCCAGCTTGGAGTTGGTTTGGCACGGAGGCTCTCTCACGTTTAACCTCCTCCTGTGAAGGCATGTTGCGGTCTTAAGTAGTGGGTGCTCTGTGGTTGCGATTGTGGCAGACCCAGTATTTCAGTGGACCCAATAAAATCTTTATTGGAATCGCCGTTTTCGCGGAGAAGTAATCGCAAAAGAAGAAAAAAAAATTAAATCTAATTAATTTATGTGGAAAGTCGCCAATAACAGCTTACCAGTAAGCCAAAGGCCATCGACTTTCAATTTCACAATATGATTTCGTGCCTGAATTTGTCTGGGCCTCCCCAAGTTTTGTACCCACCGTCAGCCACTACTATATACTAAATTCACTGGCGGATCCAGAGAGGGGGCATGGCCCCCCTCAAGAAGCCTAGAGTTTTCGTTTACCTTTCTTTAATTGGCAAAATTGATTTAAGTATTCATTTATGGTCGAATTATGTAATTATTTAAACAATAATATTCGATAGTATCAAATCTACAGTATATAAATATTATGCAATATAATAAGAAATATGTTCTTTATTTAACAAAAATCTAGGATGGCCCCCTTGAAAATGATCGGCTAGATCCACCCCTGACTATAATTTTATCGAGTTACACAACTCTTAGCGTTAAAACGGACCGGAAAGCCAGTCAAAGAAATTGTTACAACGCAACGTTGAAACCTCTCGTGTCAATCAACGATTTCTGTTTCCAATAAGGTTTAACCGAATGGGAGGAGCTATGATTGGCCGCCGTCAAAAGAAACCAACGTGTGCAGGTGCAAAAGAAGTCGAGATTAAAGTTCGCGCAAAAATTGAACTCGCATCAGCAAAGATATTGGTTTAGTGATTAGAAGAGGATTGTTCCTCAAACTGTTACGTATTTTGAAAGGTATTTTACCCGTTAGAGAAACAAAAGTTTTTTTCAGATAGTTTCATAAACAAAAACGAATAATTCGGAGGCAGACGTTGCCGATAGTCAAACTGATGTATTCTGGTTGATTGAATTCTGGTTGATGAAATAAACCATTCCGTAAAGGAAAATTTGTGGTTATTTATTGAGAGAATGTTCAGAAATTGGAGAGAATTGCAGCGACGTCTTTAGGTGAGTGGAACTCAGCAGCCGCTAATATGAAAATATAAATGTCAGTAAAAGTCAAAACGCTTCGATGGGCATCTTGTAACCATCAAGACCGTTAAGGACGTCTTTTGGAGTTAGAGAGTGTGATACTTTTCTTTATACCGATGGAAACATTTGTTAGGAAAAACGGAGTGTTTTCAGACTCTCAACATGAATTTCGAAAATCAAAATTTACTGAAAAGTCAATTTTTTTAAAATTTTCATTCACCAATGCATCAACATGAAGTACCAATTTGAGTATATTTTAGATCTTACGAAAAGTTTTCATGACATTGACATTAACATTTTGGTTTCAAAAATATCTTCATAGGTAGGTGTGGAATTTCTGTATTGCCCTGGAATCGATATCTTCGTATCTGAAACATGATTGCAAAGAGAAGAAATACCATTCAGGCACAAAATATTAACGCTTTTTTAAAATTCTTTGCCAATTTTACATGGAGAATCGTGGGATTTGGTATGTCATATACTCTTTCTTCTACTCGTATACTATATACATGTTCCTTCGACCATTAGCAACGGAAGAAGAACTGTTTGATGATAAAACAAATATTCTTTGCTAACGAAGCAATGAGAGGTGCGATTTTAGATATTTTAAATTGGTTTCGTAATAACAAATATTAATGTATTGATTAATTTGTTTGTAAACGAAGAAAAAAGTTGTTTCAATGCTGTTTTGTATTTCAAATGTCATCTTACGTGCCATTGAAAATTAACTATATGTAATTGGCTGATATTTGATGTAACAAAATTTCTTCAATTCACTCAAATCTAAAATGATATATCCATAAAAATTGTAATACTCCATTAAGTTCATTGTGTTACACATTCAGAAGTGTTTCGAATTCAGTCGTCCTTTATGTAGCGTTACGAGTATTTTTCGAATTTACATTCTCGTTTGAGATGTGGCATATTATTCTGGAGAAGCACATCCTACAGAACCCAAACTTTCAGATTGGAGATTTTATTCACGAATAATTAGCAAATGCCTCACTTGGGATTCTTGTAAGCCTATCTTTATTGAGCTTTGAATCTTACCATTGCTTTGCCTATTTATTTACGAATCTGTATATTTTGTCAAAACTGACAAACTAAAAAGGTAGGAACGTATTTTCATGCAATAAAGATATTTGTAATTACAACACACGTCGTATTACTCGTAAAAGGGTGTAGAACTCAAGGGTCAGTAGCTGAAGATCATGTGCGCAGATTATACTTCTCCCCATCTGTCACATACAGTTTTTACCTTTTTCGACGAAAATAAATTTAAAAAATCGCTTTATTTAATTTTTAGCAGCTACATTATAATTTACGTGTTCTTACGATTTATTTTAATATTTGTTCATGATAATAAACTATTATTTTTGGCAATAAAAATTGTTGATGTTGCATCTCAAAAAGCTAGAATTTAGTTTTTTTTTCGTTTTCGAAATGAACAGTTTTCGTTCTCAAAGTCAATTAAAATCGAAAATTTCACATAAAGGTTAATTCATGTATAGATACGAAGAGCGCGCCTTCGATATGCGACGTCTAGCGGATTCAACCCCTATTGACTGGAGTCCGTTCCAAACGCTTCCACCCCTCTAACATGGGACCGACCCACGTTCATCCCCTAGGTAGGTAGGAGTGTCCCTCTTACATCCCTCTTCTGCTGCGAGCCTGCTGTCAGTGAACATCGCTCTGACAGGTATGATAGATTAGTTTGCAGAAAATAGGGAAACCTTTGAAAACAACATTCTAATGAGGTAGATAATGTGAAAACATTATGTCACAATCAATTTGATGAAATAATTTTTCACAATTAATGCATTTTTAGACTTTAAACGTACGAGGAACTTAGGTGATTACGTCATCATGAAGGTCCTTCCATATGCAATGTATGATCTGTTAATTCGAATGGTTTTCGATGTTTTATATTGCGAAGAAGGTTAAATTGGACGCGTTTAAGGGGAATTCTTTATTTGATAGACGTTTTTCCTGCCAAATTTCGAAAGCAAATACAATACTTGGTTGATGAACAGGACGCAACAGGTACGAAATGCAACAGGCTTTCTTGCTCATGGGGCGATCAATATGATATCTATGACTTACTGTTCAGAACTTGCATTAACGGAATATTAAAGAATTTTCCGAATTAAAGAAATCGCTTTCAATAAACAACTTTCATTTCTTTTTCAAATAGTTCGTAATTGTGTACTGATGGTTTTCACGAAAAAGAAAAGCAACTAATCGATAGGCTACTTTGTTAAATTTTTTCTTAGGTTCGCAATTTTTTGAAGGCCATCAATCCCTCTTGATACTCGACACTTGCTGCTTCCTTATATAAAAATTTTTAAATAAAACCTCACGGCTTATTGATATTATGGATGTCATTTAGAAATCCAGACAAGCTTTAATATAATAGATAAAATCCAAAAGTATTTTGAAATGTTTAAAGGCAGAAGGATTCTTGCATTATTTAATACCTCTCCAGAGGATCCTCAGTATTTTGAATCTGAGGGAGGTAAGAATATAATTGATTTGAAATTCTGACATGATACAATTAAAATTCTTAAAGAGGACACATAACAAAGATGGAGGGGATGAAATAAAATAGTCCTTTGAATTATTGATTGATAACTGGGGTCTACTCGATTATCAGGACTTTTAATTGCCTATGTATTTATTTTTACTCTTGTCATAATTAATTCGTTTTGACCCTTATTAGTTAAGAGTATTTTGTGAATTGATAAAGTATTGATTTTATCATAAAATACTTTTAAGTCGTGTATTGAACAAGTAATTTTTCTCAAAAATCAGAACATTCATTAGAACTCAATCAGGATGTATTTGGAGATTTTCTTTTAGTCAAATGTATGAAATTTGTATCATTGTAATATGGTTGGTGTTTTTTTGGTGTAATGCAAAGTCTGACCAAAATATATTTTAGTTGGTTGGATAATGTTTTTAGAAAATAACTTGTCTACTTATTTGCTTTTCCTTACATGCATGACCTTGTTGTTAAACTGCGTAGACTGGAAGAGGAAACCATTAGTATAGACAGAACTTTTCTGTCAAGCCCTGAGGTTACACCATAACTGCTCTTCTCCTTGCACTTCCCATTACAATAAAATAATGTCCGATTCTAGGTGTTGCATGTAGCAAAGAATTGTTTTTTTGATTATTTTCTTTTGTATTGTTCTGCTGAGAATGATTAAATATTAACAATTTAATATTGTTACTTAGTAACTAAAGAGAAGTTTCTGTTTTCATGGTCTACTGTTTATGAATTATTTAGACTTGTACATAGTTTGCACAGATTAAGTTTACCCTCATTATTTTTTACAAATATTTGTTTTCAAAGCTCATGATTTTGTGGAAATAAAAAATATTTTTGGTTCCTATTATAATGCATTATTACTCATCATGAGTTTTTGAAATATTATCTTTTGCATTTCAGTACTTCAATGAAATGTGTAATACAATGCACATTTCAACAAGTTCAATTATTCTTTCAGAAGAAAGAAATGAAAGAGGAACAAAAAAGGTCAGTTAAGGTTTCGAAGTCATTGATATGTTACTGCTGTGGTGAGTATGTTTTTGAGAGGTTTATGTGATGTGAATTTTAGAGATGATGTAGACTTCCCTTTTTTATGAGAGAATTATATTATTAGAGAATTTCTGTGACATTCATCAATGATTGGTCATGATGATTATAGCAAATTTGTGCACCCTTCATGGTTTCTGTGAGGAGATTCCAGTGATCTTTTACTTTTTGATGATTTTACTCAATCATCTTGCAAACTATAAATTATTAATGAGGTCTGTATTTATAAAATTCAGCTCTTGTATAACTGAAGCTCACTTTCTATTCATCATTCTCTTTTCCGTTGCTCCTTTACATGGCCAAGGGAGTTAAAGATGTTAGTGTGGAGGATCTAAGTAATCCCACCATACAACATTATAGAAATGGAGTTATATTGACTTCAGAAAATTACTTTTAATTTTATTGGGTACATTTTCTAATACTTGAGAATATTGAATGAACACATTGTTATACAGTGAAAAAACTGTTTGTAATATACTGAAAATACTAAACAAGAATGCTAAGCTTTGTCTGTGTACTTAACCCATGTTGTCTTTTTTAGAAGTATATAAACATTTTATAAAGTAGCATTTTACAAGAATATTTGGACACATTTATAATGAACTTTTAGAAAATATGAATTAGAAAGAGTTGAAAAATTAAAATAAACTCATCCTTAAACTTTGAACATTTTGTATAATTATACATGTGCCATCTAACACCTGTAGAATGAGATAAAATTGAAGAAAATTGTTAGTTAATTGTACTGGCACCTTTTTTTAACATAATAGTTTTGAATCAATCATGAATCACCACACAGAAACACAAATGTAATTATTAGAATTTCAACTAAAAGAATGACAATTGAAGGGTAACTTGTGTCGCCCAGATTTCATTCTTGGTCATTCAAGAACATTATTTCAATATCATGGTAAAATCTTCCAAATAAAAATGGATTAATGTATGTGGACAAATAAGTTTCTGCTATCTATTCTTCTTTTATTATAAAGAAGAATAAAGTTCTGGAGGATGAAAACTTGGCCTTGTGAGGGTTAACTAAACCCTTTGAAATTGTCTGCTTTATCAATTATTTTGTCAATAAATCAACATGCAACTACAATAGAAAACCAAATGTAAGTAAGTTTTGACTGAGAGAAAAATAGATGGGTATCTTGATGAATGTCTCAATCCATTCTGAACATCAGTGTAATGCAAATTCCATGGAGGTTTTGAAAGGTGAGAAATAATCTTGAAAGATTTGCTATGTTACTTAGCAACTTTTGCCCTGAAAAGCCTTGGCCGAGTGTTGACTGATAATTCTGCACTATTATGTCCTATCATGTGATTGCATGACGTTTATGTAGTTCTTAAAGGGGGAAGGAAGTTTTGAAGTTTATATGATGGCCACCAAGCTTTGAGAAATCAAATTCCCTGAATATTTTTTCCTGAAACATTTTCAATCACATTTTTAACTATGGAATTTGATCAACAAACATGTGGTAAATACCTTTTTAAGTTTGAAAGTGTGTTGGGTTTACATATTGTTAAAATACCTCAAATTTTAAAGAAAAAGAAAGGAAAAAAATTAAGGTTGGAGAAAACAGTTTAGACATTGTTTAAATGTATCTCATAATAAATGAAGTGAACATATTATCATTATGTACGAAAGTGAAAAACTAACATAAACTGATGCCTGGTAATGTACCTGAATAAACCCTTATATTGTTATGAAAGGAGAAAATAACTAAATAAACCCATACAGAATTGAGAAAAAATAGTTTAATTAAAAGAAACTTGCAATCATGTTAGAAATACTGAAAAAATTTCCAGAAATCTGAAGGCAATACTACATTCCCTCACTTTTACCTGACTGGTGGCCACCATATTCATTTTCATCAATCTTACATTTAGATCAGCTGATGGGGAGATATCTGCTGCAGCTCTAGTTCTTCATAATTATTTATTAATTTTTTTTCTCTTCTTAATGTCTTGAATATAAGATCCCATCTTATAAACTGTCTTACGCAACATGCTTTTTTATGTTAGAAGGGATTGCAGTGCAATCTGAACTACCTTGTACTTAAGTGGTACTTAAATTAATCTGTGACAAGGGGTGTTTCCAATGAGTTCCTATTGCATCACAAATATTTAGTACTGCTTTTATGATTTTTGTAAATATGTAACCTAATACTGATAATAGTGATTTGTTAAAAAATACATAGTAATACTAAGCATAATTTTTTATTTTATTCTGCATTGATTTAGTATTTTCTTGACTTTAGAATTTCTTCAAATTCTGAAGGATCCTTAAGCTGTTCTGAAATAGGAAAAGAATAATATTGTTAGGTAACAGCAATAGGGAATATAGATGTTTCCATGAGATTTCACTGAGGAGGAAACTAATGAAGGACTTAATGCAATTTATTTTTACTCACCCAACTACTAAAGAATCTTGCATTGGCGAGTGAATCAAATAATTGATATGATATAAGTAAATCCAAATTAACTTTAATTTTCAGTATAATGTACATGTCCATTTACTATCAAAATACATGCAGGTCTAGGAATACTAAATGGTGAGATTTCCAATTCTTAGGTATTATATAGGCCTGGTCTGCTGTTTTCTATTCAATAGTCTCATAGGCATGACTGATAGATAGCATTGAAGATAATTTACATTAAGAATATCGTACAAACCAAAATGCTAGGTAATGACCAGCTTTCTTATTTCGTAACACACAGTACGTGTGTAAACTTGACCATGCCTTTATTATAAATATTTGCATTTAAATGTTTCGTATAATTTTGCTAATTCTACTCTCATGGAAACCTTTTGTACTTATTGTATACGTAGAAAGTCTAAATAATTTTACTATTACAAAAGGGTATTCTAATCCATAAATAAGGTACAGTAAATAATCATCTTTCTTTTCCTGCCGTAATTGTCGACTTCATTCATAGATATTGCTTTAGATGCTTTATGTCTTGATCGAAAAGCAGTTCTTTATAATTTAATATTGAAGTATCTTTATAATTTAATATTGAAGTACATAATCATTTTTTTAAAAATCGCCTGGTCTTTCAGAAGCCATCAATTTCGCTCGATTGCTAACATCAGTTTTCGTGCCTGTGGAAATTTCTTTCGCCACTAGTTAAATAATCCCGCTTTCACCGCTCAGTCGTATTGGTACTGAAATAAGTTGTTCTTTAATACAAACTGCCCAAATTTTAATCAAAACCAATGTATTTCACAATTTCAAATCGAGGATGCTCAAGACGGTAGCACCTACATTCGTTCTACCTACGTTCATTCGTTTCCAGTATTGCCACTCGTATCGATCCATAAGCACGCTCATGCGCAGTCTTGCTTGGGCGTGCACATTCACATCCACACATGTGTTGCAAATATTTTTTTTGCGGATTTTGTGTCGTGCGCCGTTGCGTAACAAAATGAGCGCCGATCTTTCCACAAAACTTGTATCCGGCCCCCGTTATGAACGTGTATAGAAAACACAAGTTAGTGTTAGTATCAAAAATAATAAAAAGTTAACAGATTCGAATTCATAAGTCTAAGATTGATAAGCGATAGTGAAAAAAATCTGCTTTAATTATTTAATTATGAAATTAAGACTTACGAAACCCAAATGAATTGCTTACCTTTATTGATTTAAGCTACCGAAGCGTGAAAAAAATTGTTCTGGAATATCTTATTTTTAATCTTTTATAGTATCAACTATCGCAAAGTATCAGTGAAAGTATCAAGTCATATTTCTTACAATCGCAAAATCTTCAGCCTAAAAGCTTTTACCCGTGCTTGCCCGCATTGTGGGCTTTGCGGATCCGAACGTTACGCCACGAGTCGTGCGGGTACTCGGCACTCGTATTTGCGGATGTCGGAAGCAGTCAAATCCAACGCGTATATTTGTGCATGCAATCGTGTATCCGTATCATACGGTTCTTGATGTAGAATCAAGGGATTTCGATATAGAAGAACGGGAGGAATTGTTCCGTTTAAGATTGTAATTGTAAATTTATGCTCCATTGCACAACATTACTTCCTAATAAGAGGAATAGACAAAAAGGAAATAAATCAAGGCCGTAAAGCCTCTACTCTCGTACACAATTTTTGTTCTCCTGAGTTTTCACGAGAATTCGCAGAGCTGAACACAAGAGTATTCCAACTTACGAGTATCTTTATCAAATGTGCTGGAATTATTTCTGCCAATGTAAAGTCAGCCTTTTTCTGGTTAGGGCATTCGCTGGCCGTTGCACTTCAACCTGCGAGCTGGCGCGATTCTGATATAATATCTACTTGGCTGTCTGGGCGTCCTAGTCACAGATACCAACGTATCGGCCGTCATACTGCAGCCTTCCTCAATGCTGTGCCTAGAACGTGGCGTCTCCCGCGCAGCCAAGTAGACACCGACTCCGGCCGCGGAAGCCTACGCTTTCATCTGAAATAATGTTGATGATTAGGGCTCGGACTTAAAGGTGCTAAAAAACGGAAAACATTTACTTTTTATGTTCTTTGAAAGTGAAAAATATGCGTTAAAACGACGGAAAGTTTGATTTATTAGTCATATGAAAATCAGTAATTAAGATAGAAGTCTCAAAGTCAAACATGTCGATATCTTCTGCACTTTTCGACTGTGTAATTTGAGAAAGTTGGGGACCTACTCGTGTTATGGGTGTGTGTTATCTCGCGGGGTGTCATTGCCGGAATATACAATAGTAGAAATTGCCCTGAGGTATTTTGATAGGTTGTGAATCAGACTCACTCCACCCACTCAATTGGGGAAGTTCCACAGTTACATGTAGTCGTCTTTCACCATACATCCAAAAACTCGAAAGTATTGAACTTTGAAAAAACTCAAACTATTCATTTATCCATATAAAATTGAGTGGAATATGTAATATCTGTGTAGACGAAAATATTTATTTTTGGGCAACTGAATCAAAGTATTTATTTTTAGATGATTTGCAATGTGGTTTATGGAAACTACGGAGAACTACTTGAATTTCCATTTAACTTTCGACGCTCAGGATTAAGAGAAGAAATGTATTTACCTAAAAGTCTGAGCCTTAATGATGATGGCGCTGATTATACCAAGAAAAGTGTTCAGTTTCTGCTGATTTCCTTTATCATCATTGAAACTGTCTCTGATGTAATTTACTACATACTTTCCGAATTCTTTTTCGATATATCAAGTCTGATATTTCGCTATTTAAAATCACTAAACATTATCAAATGGAGCACGTTTCTACAATCGCATGATGCAATATCAACTGCATGTGGTTTATTTAAAAAAATATTAAAAAAATAATAAAAAATAAAAACTGTGTGTGACATATGGTGAGAAGTATAATTATTTCATTTTTAACTGAAATGAGAGACTGAATTTTTACAACAAACATTATTATTATTATTATTATTATTATTATTATTATTATTATTATTATTATTATTATTATTATTATTATTATTATTATTATACTGTTCATATCCCTTAGAAGGGCAAAGGCCACTTATATTGGATATTTTAAATAAGCTACATAGCTTGTTTGTTACTAGTCTTATTTTCTTGTTCACTTCTCACTGGTCCCTTCCTTTTGTTCATGTATAATTATCACTTAACTACCTTCACTTACAATAATAATATTTGAGTCACATATACAATTACAATCGTGTATGACGAGTCAATATGATGCCTTGAGTGGAGAGAGCGAAGTTGCATTACTACAGGTTGCTTTTCGTTGCGCTCTTTAGTTTTGTGTCTCTGTTCCTCGTTTTATGTGTTTTTTCTTGACCGACTTCGTCGAGTATGTGAAGGACTTCTCTTCATTTTGTGCGGCCTACTGCTGTTCTGGTCTTGTCTTCCCAATCTTCTTACTATTTTGACTGACTTCTATGTCTGTCTTCCAATATTTCTTTTGCCATTCCTTGGGCCCCATATTGTAATTTTGTAGGTCGATAGTTTGTGTGCATCTTCATTATATGTCCTGTCTATTTCCATTTCATAAGACATGTGAATTGACCTATGTCGTTTTGACCTGTTCTTTGTCTTAAGTCAGTATTTCTTACTTTGTCTTTTAGACTTATACCTAAGATTTTCCTTTTTATCTTCCTTTGGCATATTTTCTCCCTTTCCGTTAGTGACCATGTCTGTGAATCGCATAATATTACTGGTAGGACACAAATGTTCATAATATCTCGATTATTGTTAGGCTATACAGCCAAAAGTGAATGAGTGAGAACTGGATAAGCGAGAAAACTCTACAAGTGAGAATAATTGTCAGGTCCCTTCATTTTAACCCTCTAAAACATGTGTAAGTGAGAAACAGAAACCTCTTTAAAGTCGTTTTTCCTGTGTGGACCTCTATAACTGAGACAGCGATCTGTCTGTACCTTTAGAAGCGACAGTCGAGCGTATTTAATATCTAATATTTATGACCCTTTCTTAAATTTCGTGGCACTAAAAGCTATTGTTATGTTCTTAAATTTCGTGGAACTAGCATAGTTTTTGTTGTATCTATTCGAATGCCCAAATGTGCGTGTGCGTGTGTAGCATTGTCGAACTTTAATAAGTCGAGTTGATAAGTATCAATTGCAATGAAAGGTCCAGCACATACTCAAAATGTTAAAACGAAAAATCAAGAGTTGTCAAGTTATATTCTGAATATAGTGAATACGTTCGAGAGCGAGAAATTGTGAAATGAAATGCAGAGAGCATTTGATTTAACAGAATGCACCTTTTGTAAAATTATTTCATAAAATTAAAAAAGGCCAAACATTCCAAAGACACAGGAAGCTTTAAATGTATTGGAAACGCTCCACCGGTTTTTCAATACTCGGCGGTTGATGATAAAACAATGTTGATATGATTTATTAAAGGGAAAACATACGAAATGCAAAAACAGAAACTCAGATGAAATTTAAAAAAAAAACATCTTTCAGTAAATATTAGTGTAAGACTGTATGTGAGCATAAATGTCAAATTCTAATGAATAATATCTATAGACAAACCTACACAGTTAATAATGCATATTTGTAGTATTTTTTAAAACTCTACAAGTGAGAAGTCATTCCTATGCCTGTATAAGCGAAACAGTTGGTTTAGTGCGAAAATAATAATTGCCGTTACTCGAACTCTCGCTCATCCAGGTTCGACTGTAGTTGTTCAGTAATATAAATTGTAATGACCAGTATTGTATCCACATTTGTGATATCCTGTTCTCTGTTATGCCTTGGGAGGGGATTTTTTAGGTCGCGTTTGAACTGCTACGCCATGTAGCGACCACGGTGATTGTTTACATTGTGGTTATTGTAGGGGAATACGACACAAAAGCACATCACGAGCACACATGCCTACAGCCTTAGCGTTTTCGGCTCTCCAGGCCGGCTGGAGGGATACTTGAAGGATATAATCTGACCCAAATATTGGCACTTGCCTACGAATTGTATGTTTTCACCTTAAGATGTTATCGGTATTGGCGGACTGTTGGTCATTATTTTTGTCTTTTGAGTATTTATTATCAATTCTATTTCTTTCCTATTTTTGAGTAGGTCGTCTTGCATTTCTTGTGATTCCTTGGTTGATTTTGTTATAAGAACTATGTCCTCAGCAAATCATAGATTTGATATTTTTCTCCATTGATGTTTTTCGGCATATGTGTTTTTTCATTTTGAGAAAAAATATTTCTAAAATGCTTAATAATAAATTTGGTGAAATAGGTTAAACCTTGTTTGACTCCTCTTTTTGTTGAAATTCTTGCCCTTCTGAATCTGTTCTCACTTTTGCTTTACTATTTAGGTATATTTTTCCTAAGATTTTTATGTCCTTCGTTGGTACTCCTTGTAGGTATAATGCTTACATACAACGCTTCAAACAATTTATGTTATAACATGCTTGTATTTTGTAACAATTATAACTATTTATGTTAATAACATGCTTATATACATCAATTACATATTGTTAATTTTCAGTGGCGCATGAAATTGCCTATTTGAAATGCAAGACTGTGTTGAAACAGTTCTTCATTGTTACTATTAATTTGTTATTACGATAAATTACAATTAATTTGTTACTGCTTGTTAATAATGTTAATAAATGGCAAATGCATGGAGCTTCGCTAGTTGAAGAACACAACAACGCTCGGGTTGTCAAATGGGGCATGTACGCATCAACACAGCATGTAAGCAGCATAAAAAGTGTGGTCGTGTATTTTATGCTTAACACAGTGTAATGATACTCTGGGGTCTCGGAATAGGTATCACTAATAAACATCTTGCGAGTGTTTTACAGCTCTTGTGGCCGTTTCTCGCATCCCAATCTCCATACCACTCTATCATTCCAGACATTCTCTTCTTGACCTCTTCTTTGCATATCTTTAAAAACCTGATTTTTGCCATTTCTCTCTGGGTCTACCTCCTTTTTCGTTTGTCTAATGGAAACCACTCACAAGCCTTTCTGAGGGTCCATCGTACATAATCAAGTCGTTTCTCGTGACCAAACCAGTTCAGCCTTCGTGCTTGCATTTCATCTTTAGTTGATTTTTTACCTGCATTCGCTTAATAATTTCTTCGTTTCTTATGTGTTCGTTTTCAGAAACTCCAATGCTTCTCAAAAACTCCATTTGTAAACACATTCATTTTTCTCTTTCTCGTTCCTTAATTCCCAGATTATGATCCACGTACTTTGTGTGATAGTGTCAAAAAGTTTTTTCTTGGTAGACCCAGTTATTTCTTCTCCAGAGCGGCGAGTTTAACTTTCTAATGACTTGCTGTTCTTGTGAACTTTACGAAACAATATCTTTTCTGGAATATTCTTCTTCGCTTTTAATTCCTCCAAAATATTTAAATTCATGACATACTTCTATCTGATCTCCTTTTATTGTTTTATTGTTACTATTCTTCTCTTCCAATACCATATTTTTTTAAAAATTCATAAACATACAAAACAATTTATAATTTTGGGTTTACTTTCGACCTGCTTGGCTTTACTTATAATTTCGTTAGCAGATGCCTAATTAATTGTATTATTCTCACATGCTTTCCGTGAAAAATATCTTTCTTAACCTCCACGTGAAGTCTTAGAACTTCTTGAACACAATTTCCAGAAGCTTCTTGATCTGAATTTTGTTCGTCCAGTTTCCCTTTATATATTGAGCAAATACTGAGATGACCCCCTTGTTTTGGTTCTGGACTTTATGTGGCTTCAATAGGAGCACGTTTTGTTCAACTCTTTGGGTTATTTGCGAGAGGATTAGTGCCGGGGCGGGGTTTTAATTTTTTCAGTAAACTATAAAATCAAATCAATAATTTGTTTGCCGATGCAAAGACGTTCTTTACTCGGAAGCGAAAATTTCTATGTTGCTTGATGGTACCTTTATTCACAATTATGTTACTGTACGTTATGTTTAATTAATACAATATAATAATGTTAATTATGTTTCATACTAGTTGAATTATTCAACAGCGCAGTGTATATGACCTGTAATTCTCATTCGTCACATACAGTTTCTATTGTTTTTGACGATAAATCCATTAAATTAAATAAACATTTTTGTTTCACCAAAATTCATGTTCGGCTTAACTTGACTCTCCTCGCACTCGTCTGTTTTTGTCGCACAATTAAATGGACACTGCCTTCACACATCTGTTTGGCTACATAAAATTTTTATACTATCTTCTCGAATGTTGCTTTTTACGTACTTGCTTCAGTTTACCGAAGAATTCAGCTTAAACAGGTATGTTTCTGGGATGCTATGGGTCGACCTGCAAAACTGAGTAATTCCGGGTCATTTTACGTATTGAAACTAGATAATAGACTGTTGTAATAGATCTTACGATAGTCAATAATTCACTCCTCTACTACCGAACTGGTATTAGGCAGGAAATCGTCGTTTGCTTCTACACGATGGTTTGTATTTCCTGTTCTAAAAACACAAGGAACAAGAAGTTCACAAATTACGTTAAAACGCTCGCAGACGAACATGGTTACCTATAATCATCGGTAATTTCTACAGCACTATGGAAGAATAGTCTTGTGGAATGGAACCCGATAATCCGAAATCATGTTTTAGTTGCAGACAATGACACGGCCTGCATTTTTGAGCAAATGTGACTCTTTTGCTCATATACAGTAATGACAGTCGAAAGTGTGCACGAAATTTAGTTTACACGAAGTTTATACGAAAGTTACACATAGGAAAGTGTCCTCAAAATGGGAGCAGATGAAGGGAATGAAAACCCTTAGTGTCAGTTTCTTGTGTGTCTTTTCGAAAGGAACACGAAAATCCGAGTTGTTTTTATAATTGCAGCCAATGAATCTGCCTGCATTTTTGAGTAATTGTCTCTTTTGCTCATATAAACTGATCATAGTCGCGTGTGACTAGTTACACATAGTGAAGTATTGGTATTCATTCCTATTCCTCTAAATGGGTGCTGATAAAGGGGAAAAAAGCCTTGATGACCAATGCTTGTGCGTCTTTTCGAAAGGAACCTGAAAATCCGAGATGATCTTTTAATTGCTGACAATGATTCGGCCTGCACACAGTAATTGTAGCCCTTTTTTTCATAGTGATGTTGACTCGCGTTACACATAGGATGGTATCGTATTCTATTATCTTCCGCACGTAGCATAATCTGGATAGCTTGTGGAAAACAATCCAGCATAATCTGGATAGCTGATGGATAGCAATCCAGCATAATTTGGATAGCTCTGGATAGCTATCGGTAGGGTTCGCGATGTGCGTTACGGCCTTATCCAATTTCATCCGCACAACATTTTTTAGTAATTGTGTCCCTTTTGCTCATCGAAACTAATCTCAGTCGCGTTGAGTGAGTCGCATTACTCGTAGGATGGTCAATTTTTCTTCGCTCCTAGCATAATCATATCTCGTAAACAAAGCTCATCCGTCTATGGTGGATCATATTTCCTGTCTTAAAACACAAGAACTTTTACTACACACGTGAAAATACACTATTAGAATTGCACATTTGCCTATAGTGATAGACACTTTCTCGTGCCCTGCAAGTATAGCTAAACGATTCTCTATTGTTATAAAATAAATATTTCAATGGATAGCTTGTATTCAAATACTGATGTATTTTGTTAATTATCTTCGTAAACGAAAGCAGGAGAAAGCGACGAGACATTAGGGCTACTAGGATTGCGAGCAAAAGCCTAATGTCGATATGGTGTGAGGAAGATGTCGGAGGGCGTATTCTATGCAGCTGTTCCCACTACCATCCCACGTTCGTTTCCATTACCACTGAATGGGAGCAGATGGAGGGAATGAAAAGCCTTGGATTACCATTGCATGCGCGTCTTTTCAAAAGGAACCAGAAATTCCAAGTTGATTTTGTAATTGCACATAATGATTGCCTGCATTTTTGGGTAATCGTGTATCTTTCGCTCATAGAAACTAATCATAGTCGTGTGTGACTCGCATAACACACGTGATACTATTCGTATTCCATCCTAACCCTCTAAATGGGAGCAGATGAAGGGAATGAAAAGCCTTGATGACCACTGCATGCGTGCGAGTTTGGAAGCAAACCGTATATTCGGGTTGATTTCTTTATTTGCAGGCAATAAGTCGTTCTGCATTTTTGAGCGATTGTTTCTTTTGCTCATTGATACTAATCGAAGTCGTTTGTGACTCGCGTTGTACATTGGATAATATTAGTCTTCCTCCCTATTCCTTTAAATGGGAGCTGATGATGGAAATGAAAAGCCTTGATGACAGTTGCTTGCGCGTCTTTTTTGGAAGAAACCCATAACTTTGGGTTGATTTTCTAATGGCATTCAATGTCTTGGCATGCATTTTTGAGTATTTGTATTCTTTTTGTTCATAGAAACTAATCATAGTCGTGTGTGTCTTACTAACACATAGGATACTGTTCGTATTCCATCCTAACCGTCTAAATGGGAGCAGATGAGGGTAATGAAAAGTCTTGATGACAATTGCTTGCGGTTTTTTAAAAATAAGAATGCGAATTGATTTGTTTTTTTTGATTTACAACCCGTAACTTCGGGTTTATTTTTTACTTGCAAACAAGCATGCCTGTAGTTTTTAGTATTTGTAATCATGTGCTCATAGGATCTAATATTAATCAGATTGACTCGTGTCGTACAGGGAAAGATGATGAAACCCTTTTTCTCGATTTCAATCTCGTCCATCTGGTTTTACTGGGAGAGGCGAACCCTCTTTCTCGGAGTTCAATGTTGTCCATCTCCAAAAGATGAAACTCTTTCTCAACTTCAGTAGCCATATGAAGAGGGGAAAGCCTCTTTCTAGAAGTTCTATATCGTCCTTTGGTAAAACTGGGAGAGATAAACCCCTCTTTCTCGGAGTTCTGTATTGCCTTTCAGGGAGATAGGAAACCATCTTTCTCGACGTTCTATCTCGTCCATCTGGATCATCTGGGAGAGGTAAAAATCCCCTTTCTTAGAGTTGAATATTGTCCATTTCGTTCATCTAAAGGAGGCGAAACCCTCCCCGGAGCTCAGTCTCGACCATCTGGGATTGTTGAAACCCTTTTTATGAAGTTTAATCACTTCCGTGATCTATTTCATACGGGAGATGTAAGGTTCTGCGCGTAACAGACTTTCAGAGCTGAATCTTGAGATTTTCGTTCTAGGGGAGGCGAAATCCTCCTTCACGGAGCTCAATCTCGACCATCTGGGATTGTTGAAACCCTCTTTTACGAAGTTTAATCACTTTCATGATCTATTTCATACGGGAAATGTGAGGTTCTGCGGGTAACGCCAGGCTCATTTTTTTCTCAGAGTTGATCTTGACCGTTTTGTTCCTCTGGGATAAGCAGAACAGCTTTTCTCGAAGTTCAATGTCCATTATGTGGGTCTCAGGTCTTTTTTCCTTAGTTTCTGTCTCTACACTTCCATTTTTATGGACTAACTTTTCATCAAACCCGTTTTCACTATAGCTTAAATGCAACGGTAACCCAGAACCTTCTTCAGCAGCGGTTATCAGAAACCTATGGTCGAAACTTGGTTGAAGTTCTGTTCGATATTGTTTATGACTATTTTCATTTTGTAACAACAAATGATCGTGTGAAATCCTCTTGTATTGCTTCATTGCAGTTTAAGAATTCATTATTAATTTCAGAACCTGTACTCGAGAACGTGTCCTGGTTATTGTCATGTCACATTTGAAATGACCCACATTCTTGACTCGTGTCAAGGACCGAACCGTCCAAAATTGAATATTTCAATATTTAAGTCTCCGCCGGTGCTCGCCAATTCTTGAAATCTACTTCTGACGCACGGGCGTCTTTTGAATCAATTCCTCTTGTAAATGCCTAATATGTGATCTCGACTTCCTAGATTCTAGGTCCGTTATATCAGATTTTGCAATTTTCATTTTCCTATCTCCCATGGAAAGGCTGCTGCTGCACTGAACTGCAGTCTAATCAGAGAATACCAACATACTTGCATACACACATACCAGTCTACCTGCAATATTTTGTAATATTAAATTATATTTTAATATGCTTTGATGTTGATAACTTCTCCAAACTTAACCCTTATGTATACTCGTTCGAGAGAGTGACCGAGGAAGATCAAAGAGATGGGTGTAGAAAAGGAAGGTCAAGGAGATGGGTCTAGAAAAGGAAGGTCAAGGAGATGGGTCTAGGAAAGGAAGGTCAAGGAGATGGGTCTAGGAAAGGAAGGTCAAGGAGATGGGTCTAGGAAAGGAAGGTCAAGGAGATGGGTCTAGAAAAGGAAGGTCAAGGAGATGGGTCTAGAAAAGGAAGGTCAAGGAGATGGGTCTAGAAAAGCAAGGTCGAGGAGATGGATCTAGAAAAGGAAGGTCGAGGAGATGGATCTAGAAAAGGAAGGTCAAGGAGATGGATCAAGGAAAGGAAGGTCAAGGAGATGGGTCTAGGAAAGGAAGGTCAAGGAGATGGGTCTAGGAAAGGAAGGTCAAGGAGATGGGTCTAGGAAAGGAAGGTCAAGGAGATGGGTCTAGGAAAGGAAGGTCAAGGAGATGGGTCTAGAAAAGGAAGGTCAAGAAGATGGGTCTAGAAAAGGAAGGTCAAGGAGATGGGTCTAGAAAAGGAAGGTCAAGGAGATGGGTCTAGAAAAGGAAGGTCAAGGAGATGGGTCTAGAAAAGGAAGGTCAAGGAGATGGGTCTAGAAAAGGAAGGTCAAGGAGATGGATCTAGAAAAGGAAGGTCAAGGAGATGGGTCTAGGAAAGGAAGGTCAAGGAGATGGGTCTAGGAAAGGAAGGTCAAGGAGATAGGTCTAGGAAAGGAAGGTCAAGGAGATGGGTCTAGAAAAGGAAGGTCAAGGAGATGGATCTAGAAAAGGAAGGTCAAGGAGATGGATCTAGAAAAGGAAGGCCAAGGAGATGGATCTAGAAAAGGAAGGTCAAGGAGATGGATCTAGAAAAGGAAGGTCAAGGAGATGGATCTAGAAAAGGAAGGTCAAGGAGATGAGGCTAGAAAAGGAAGGTCAAGGAGATGGGTCTAGAAAAGGAAGGTCAAGGAGATGGGTCTAGAGAAGGAAGGTCAAGGAGATGGGTCTAGAGAAGGAAGGTCAAGGAGATGGGTCTAGAAAAGGAAGGTCAAGGAGATGGGTCTAGAAAAGGAAGGTCAAGGAGATGGGTCTAGAAAAGGAAGGTCAAGGAGATGGGTCTAGAAGAGGAAGGTCAAGGAGATGGGTCTAGAAGAGGAAGGTCAAGGAGATGGGTCTAGAAGAGGAAGGTCAAGGAGATGGGTCTAGAAGAGGAAGGTCAAGGAGATGGGTCTAGAAGAGGAAGGTCAAGGAGATGGGTCTAGAAGAGGAAGGTCAAGGAGATGGGTCTAGAAGAGGAAGGTCAAGGAGATGGGTCTAGAAGAGGAAGGTCAAGGAGATGGGTCTAGAAGAGGAAGGTCAAGGAGATGGGTCTAGAAGAGGAAGGTCAAGGAGATGGGTCTAGAAGAGGAAGGTCAAGGAGATGGGTCTAGAAGAGGAAGGTCAAGGAGATGGGTCTAGAAGAGGAAGGTCAAGGAGATGGGTCTAGAAGAGGAAGGTCAAGGAGATGGGTCTAGAAGAGGAAGGTCAAGGAGATGGGTCTAGAAGACGAAGGTCAAGGAGATGGGTCTAGAAGAGGAAGGTCAAGGAGATGGGTCTAGAAGAGGAAGGTCAAGGAGATGGGTTTAGAAGAGGAAGGTCAAGGAGATGGGTCTAGAAGAGGAAGGTCAAGGAGATGGGTCTAGAAGAGGAAGGTCAAGGAGATGGGTCTAGAAGAGGAAGGTCAAGGAGATGGGTCTAGAAGAGGAAGGTCAAGGGGATGGGTCTAGAAGAGGAAGGTCTAGGAGATGGGTCTAGAAAAGGAAGGTCAAGGAGATGGATGTAGAAAAGGAGGTGAAAGCGATGGAACTAGAAAAGCAGATCATGTAGAATGATGATTGTTCTCGACAACAGGTCAATACGAAGTTACACAAAAGCCTGATTAACAAATTGTCTCAAAATCCAAATAAAAATGTAACAAAAATGCATTAAAAAACATCTACAAATTCATTTTTTATGTTCTGAGGTAGGCCAATTTTTATTTTATAAAAAGCACTATTCAAAATACACGATTACATAAACTGCAGTAAAATTTTCACCCTGCTTATCAGTTATTTCTGTTGGACGGTTAAAATAAGAATAGATACAGGAAACTTGAAAATACAAACGTTTGCTCGAATTGTGAATTTTTTGATACTTGTTTTTGCAGTTCTCATTACCAAGGAACACACTTCCTCTTATAGCGAAATGTTTGTCCGTTTCTTAGCGGACTCGCACCTCTGCGTATCAACGTAACCCTTCGTAGTCGATGTCTTCTCTCTCTCTCACACACAAATCTAATTGGAAAAGGAATGGGAGAATTAAGGACTTGCATGAACATTCGACTTCATCTTGTCTAGACGACTTCCGATGACATTCCGACATTCAATAATTCATCGGATTGTTGACGATAATTGGGTGAAAATATCATTTGATTTTTGTATCTGCAGTGTCTTTTCGAAGAAAAACTTTTTCTAACTTTTTGCAGACAATTGTTTGTCCGTTTCTTTGCGGGCTCGCACCTCTGCGTATCAACGTAACCCTTCGTAGTCGATGTCTTCTCTCTCGCAAGTCCAATTGGAAAAGGAATAGGAGAATTAAGGACTTGCACCAGCATCTGATTACTTCCTGTCATAGACGACTTCCGAAGATGTTGCGACATTCAATAATTCGTTGAATTTTCGTTGATAATAGACTGACAAATATCGTGTGATGTTTCTATTTGCAGTTGTCTTATCGCAGGAAAATGCTTTTTAACGTTTTGCAGACAATTGTTTGTTCGTTTCTTACCGGACTCGCACCTCTGCGTATCAACGTAACCCTTCGTAGTCGATGTCTTCTCTCTGTCACACACAAATCTATTTGGAAAAGGAATGGGAGAATTAAGGACTTGTAGGACTTGCAGGACTTGCAGGACTTGCATGACTTGCATGACTGCATCTTGTCTAGACGACTTCCGATGACATTCCGACATTCAATAATTCATCGGATTGTTGACGATAATTGGGTGAAAATATCATTTGATTTTTGTATCTGCAGTGTTTTTTCGAAGAAAAACCTTTTCTAACGTTTTGCAGACAATTGTATGTCCGTTTCATAGCGGACTCGCACCTCTGCGTATCAACGTAACCCTTCGTAGTCGATGTCTTCTCTCTCGCAAGTCTTTTGAAAAAGGAATAGGAGAATTAAGGATTTGCATCTGCAACAGACTTCTTGATGCTATAAGAGACTTTCGACATTCAATAATTCGTCGGATTTTTCTCGATAATTGTCTGAAAATATCGTTTGATGTTTGTATTTGCGGTTGTCTTATCGAAGGAAAATGCTTTCTAACGTTTTGCAGACAATTGTTTGTCCGTTTCTTAGCGGACTCACACCTCTGCGTATCAACGTAACCCTTCGTAGTCGATGTCTTCTCTCTCGCAAGTCTAATTGGCAAAGGAATGGGAGAATTAAGGACTTGCATGATCACCTGACTTCTTCCTGTCTAGACGACTTCCTATGATGTTCCGACTTTCAATAACTTGTCGGTTTTTGTCGATAATTGACAAATATTGTTTTGATATTTGTTTCCACTGTACGCTTTGCAAAGAAAGACGCATTCTAACACTTTGCAAACGATTGGCTGTCCGTTTGTTAACGGACTCGCACCGCTGCTCCTCAACGTTACCCTTCGTAGTCGATGTCTATTCTCTCTCTAGTCTAAGTGGAAAAAATTGGAGAATGAAGGACTTGCGTCAGCAACGGATGTCTTCCTGTGTTAGACTACTTCCGAGGATGTTCCGACAGTCAATGATTCGTTAGACTTGGGTGACAAATATCGATTGATATTTTTTTCGCCCTACTCTTTTTGGATAAAAACGCTCTGTAACCCTTTGCGGTCAATTGTCTGTCCGTTTCTTAGCGCTCTCGCACCTCTGCTCCCCAATGAAACCTGTCGTAGACGATGTCTATTCACTCACGAGTTTAAGTGGAAAAGGAATAGGAGATTTAAGGACATACATCAGTTTCGTTCCGCTTCATGGGAAAGAGATTTGGTGTTTTATTTTATAGGGTCAACCGCCAAAGTATTTTAATCGTGAAGTCCCGTGTCGACACACTTCGACTGTGTATCGGCTGCGTGGCTGTGACTGGTCAAGCATTTGTAACAAGAGTAAGAGAACATACGATGTTGAAACTTTTACTCCATTTCTGATTTGGTACTTATTATTGGAGAGAAAAATCGTAACACTCCTCTATGATGGATTGTTCTTCCTATTCCAAAAACACTAAGAAACTTAATTAAAGAAAAAATACAATTAAACTAGCAGATGTATAATATTACCCGTTAAGATCTGCAGTTTCTGCTGCTCGCTTGAACTAAGAATAGCTGAACGATACTCTGGTATTGTGAAATAAACATTCCAATAGATCATTTGTATTCAAATACTGATGTATTTAATCCAATCGTTAGCGAAAACAGTTATATATTTTACTAACAATTACTTCAGATTCAAAGAACAGCCTTCTGTAACTTTTGCTAACAATTTCTCTATTACTTCCAGAAATTCTATCCGAAGAAAAGTCCTCTACCCACAGTAAGTTGAATGTTCTCTTTCAGGGACGATGGACTATTTATAATAAAGGGACTTGAACGTGTAAATTTAAGATGAGTTTTCATATGCAGTCCGACCCTGCATGCAATTATGAGTAATTGCATCGCTTTCACAATTGCAGACTATTCATAATCGCTGTGACGTCGTCTTTCAGGTGATTATTCGTATTCACCCTCTTCCACTAAATGGCGCCGAGCGAGGAGAATGAAAAGCCTCGATCACCATTGCGTGGACTTCATATTGGAAGGAACCCATATATTTGGGTTGATTTGCTATTTGCAGAGAATGGCTCTGCTTGCAATTTAAATAATTGCATCTCTTTAACAAACCTAATGTTATCGTAAACGCTTTGATATCGTCTTACAGGTGATTATTCGTATCCTCCATTCCGCTAAATGGCGCCGGGCGAGGAGAATGAAAAGCCTCGATCACCATTGCGTGGACTTTATATTGGAAGGAACCCATCTATTTGGATTGATTTGCTATTTGCAAATAATAACTACTTGCAATTTGAGTAATTGCATCTTTTTCACAAACTTAACCCAGTCGTTATCGCTGTGACGTCGCCTGACAGGTGATGTGATTCCATTTGTTTCCCCCGGGCGCTGGGCGAGGAGAATGAAAAGCCTCGATCACCATTGCGTGGACTTTATATTGGAAGGAACCCATCTATTTGGATTGATTTGCTATTTGCAAATAATAACTACTTGCAATTTGTGTAATTGCATCTTTTTCACAAACTTAACCCAGTCGTTATCGCTGTGACGTCGCCTGACAGGTGATGCGATTCCATTTCGTTCCCCACGGCGCTGGGCGAGGAGAATGAAAAGCCTCGATCACCATTGCGTGGACTTTATATTGGAAGGAACCCATCTATTTGGGTTGATTTGCTATTTGCAAATAATAACTACTTGCAATTTGAGTAATTGCATCTTTTTCACAAACTTAACTCAGTCGTTATGGCTGTGACGTCGCCTGACAGGTGATGTGATTCCATTTGTTTCCCCCGGGCGCTGGGCGAGGAGAATGAAAAGCCTCGATCACCATTGCGTGGACTTTATATTGGAAGGAACCCATCTATTTGGATTGATTTGCTATTTGCAAATAATAACTACTTGCAATTTGAGTAATTGCATCATTTTTACAAACTTAACCCAGTCGTTATCGCTGTGACGTCCCCTGACAGGTGATGTGATTCCATTTGTTTCCCCCGGGCGCTGGGCGAGGAGAATGAAAAGCCTCGATCACCATTGCGTGGACTTTATATTGGAAGGAACCCATCTATTTGGGTGGATTTGCTATTTGCAAATAATAACTACTTGCAATTTGAGTAATTGCATCTTTTTCACAAACTTAACCCAGTCGTTATCGCTGTGACGTCGCCTGACAGGTGATGCGATTCCATTTCGTTCCCCACGGCGCTGGGCGAGGAGAATGAAAAGCCTCGATCACCATTGCGTGGACTTTATATTGGAAGGAACCCATCTATTTGGATTGATTTGCTATTTGCAAATAATAACTACTTGCAATTTGAGTAATTGCATCATTTTTACAAACTTAACCCAGTCGTTATCGCTGTCACGTCACCTGACAGGTGATGCGATTCCATTTCGTTCCCCACGGCGCTGGGCGAGGAGAATGAAAAGCCTCGATCTCCATTGCGTGGACTTTATATTGGAAGGAACCCATCTATTTGGGTTGATTTGCTATTTGCAAATAATAACTACTTGCAATTTGAGTAATTGCATCATTTTTACAAACTTAACCCAGTCGTTATCGCTGTGACGTCCCCTGACAGGTGATGTGATTCCATTTGTTTCCCCGGGCGCTGGGCGAGGAGAATGAAAAGCCTCGATCACCATTGCGTGGACTTTATATTGGAAGGAACCCATCTATTTGGGTGGATTTGCTATTTGCAAATAATAACTACTTGCAATTTGAGTAATTGCATCTTTTTCACAAACTTAACCCAGTCGTTATCGCTGTGACGTCGCCTGACAGGTGATGTGATTCCATTTGGTTCCCCACGGCGCTGGGCGAGGAGAATGAAAAGCCTCGATCACCATTGCGTGGACTTCATATTGGAAGGAACCCATATATTTGGGTTGATTTGCTATTTGCAGAGAATGGCTCCGCTTGCAATTTAAGTAATTGCATCTCTTTAACAATCCTAATGTTATCGTAAACGCTTTGATATCGTCTTACAGGTGATTATTCGTATCCTCCATTCCGCTAAATGGCGCCGGGCGAGGAGAATGAAAAGCCTCGATCACCATTGCGTGGACTTTATATTGGAAGGAACCCATCTATTTGGGTTGATTTGCTATTTGCAAATAATAACTACTTGCAATTTGAGTAATTGCATCTTTTTCACAAAACTAACCCAATTGTTATCGCTGTGACGTCCATCCCAGGAAGAATATTGTTCATATTCAGTCTCTTCCACTAAATGAAACCAGTCGAAGAGAATGAAAAACGTTAATGACCATTGCTTACACGTCTTTTGGGAAGGAACACAACACAAGTGTGTCTAGGACCGTAAACACAAACATAACACAACACAAACATATGAGTAATACTTTGTTTTATATAGTGAAATATCCATTCCAATGGATCACTTGTATTCATAATTAATACACATCATTTTTCAAATGATAATGGAGGTGGCGTGGGGATTCCATGACCAAGGCACTTAGAGGTGTGACACCACAATCGATATCACTTTTAGAGTGGTATAGCAGAAAGGAGGGAATTGGGATGCATCACCAACACGCTGGGGCGGTTGCCCTCGATGTTCGTCACCATTTCGTTAGTTTTGGTGGACGAGGGTAGGTACGTACTTTGTACTACCTGCAGGGTGTGACGGTTTCTTATATTTAACACCACTCATTAAGAAGGAAGAAAGGGGGAATGTGAGTAAAACGGTTGCTTCGCGAACTGGCTTCTTACAGTCACAGTTCACTACGACGTTCGACACCATTTTAATTGTAACTGCTGTTGCATTGTTTGAATGTACTTCAAACTCAAACACAGGGAGCGGTTTTCTTATATTGCGACGTTCTCACCATTTCGTCTTCAGCATTGTTGGAAGAGGGTAGGTATGTACTCTGCATTACTTGCAGGGTGTGACGGTTTCTTATATTTAACACATTAAGAAGGAAGGGAGAATGTGAGTAAAACGGTTACATCGCCGTCTTCTTACAGTCATAGGTGGTTTACTACGACATTCGACACCATTTCAATAATAATTACTAGAACACGTCGAATATGTACTTCAAACTGCAAACACGGTGAGCAGTTTTGCAAACACGGTCACCACTCCTTAAGATGGGATGGGGGAGGAGATTCAAGGGTTTGATCGTCAGCTGGCTTTTTACAGTTACGTAAATCCGGCGATGTTCGATGCTATTTCATAAGTACACAGTTATCACATTCGTTATCACATATATTACGACACACACTCGTGAGACTTTTTCTCATATTCGTTGATCACTTCGCGACGCGAAGTGCAGCACGTTAAGAAAATGATATTGTTGGAACAGGGTATGCACTTCGTATAACCGACACTGTGAGATACTTTGTCACCCCTTCTTAAGGGTGTATGGGGGAGAAGATTGAAGGGTTTGATCGTCAGCTGGCTTCTTACAGGGTATGCACTTCGTATAACCGACACTGTGAGATACTTTGTCACCCCTTCTTAAGGGTGTATGGGGGAGAAGATTGAAGGGTTTGATCGTCAGCTGGCTTCTTACAGGGTATGCACTTCGTATAACCGACACTGTGAGATACTTTGTCACCCCTTCTTAAGGGTGTATGGGGGAGAAGATTGAAGGGTTTGATCGTCAGCTGGCTTCTTACAGTCACAGACCGTTTCTGAAGACTTGTGACACCACTTAATGCAGGAAGGAAAAATTATACACAACGGACATAAATATACATTGTTAAATATATAATTGCAATTGTATAGTTTTGAAATACATTTAGTGGGGGTATATTTCATTTAGGAAATTAATTGATTTGCAGAACTGTAGTACTTTTTATAGAATCCTCAGGATTCCTTAGGATTAATTCTTGAACGCGTTCTTGCTGTTGCGCATCTATATTGTGCTTGAGGCTGTTGTGCGGTAGTAGAGTACTATGGTATAACAAATTATGGTTTTTGAGGGGGGAACTGCAGGGCACACAGGTGGGAGGGGGATATTTCGTTAGAGGGTGCTTGTGACTAAAATTACAATGGCCAGTTCTTGTTCGTGATATTATCACCTGTTATTTTTTGGAAAAGTTTTTGCATGTTTTGAAGGAGTAAACATTTACAATTTTTTGTGCAGATTGCTATGACTAGACATTCAATCATCTCCACCGGTTGTCCCATCTCTTCTGCATTCCCCTACTGGAATGTGTCCATAGATTCATCCATATGTGCTAAGTTGCTAAAACTCCAGCTATTTCTGGAGTTGTCATCTCTTTCTCAAGACGTATTATGTCATTTTTAGGTATCTCTCTATAATTTGGGAAGGGAGCTATTACTAGTCTTGTTACATTGAATGACAATACATTTCATGAATGTTTTCTTTCATGCTTAAACTTGAACCACCATTGCAAATATTATTTGCTTCAATAAATGTGAAAAATACAATTTTGTTGCTGTTAAAATATTTTACAACTTTAAAAGCTGTCAATATGGAACACAGTTCTGCAGTAGTGGGGTTGGAGTGGTAATGCAATCTATTTTTAATATTTTTGTTTTTGAGTCATTGTTATTGCATATTTTTCATCTTGAATTTTTACGAATTTTGTGGAGATCTTGTAGTAATCTTTGTATTTGTTCATTAGCTCAGTTGATTTTGTCTTCTAGTCTTTTTCTGATATTTTATCCTTTGGGACATAATTTAATAGTAAATCTATTTCTATGTCAGGTATTTTCCGTGGTGGAATATTTGATTTTATTGTCTCTTAAATGATATTTTCTATGATATTTAACTCCTCCAATAGGTTTTTGATTTGGATATACATTGGGGTAAATTTGATGGTGATCTTTATAATAAGTTTGAAGTTTTGGATAGATATCATGCTAAATTGTAGGATTATTTACTCCAGCTGCTTCGATGGTACATTCGAGAGCTAGCAATTTTATGTGATGTGATAGGGTTGTTTCTATAGCTTCTATTAGAATACTACCAATAGGACTGATATGGAAACAGACTTTACATATTTGCAAAGCTTTATTATGAATAACATAAAGTATTCATAGATTTTACTGGCACAGTCACATACTATGACTCCGTAGGCAATCTGGGAGTGGACTTTATAGGTCATCAAAAGAAGAGGTTTGACACCTCCCAAGTTTTTATAAGTAATGAACTTCAATATGATTAATAGCTTCTTAACATGCATCTACTAATAACAGCAAATGTCTTTTCCATCTCAGTTTGGAGATAAAATGGTTTCCTAATACATATGCACAAAATTAATATTGAGACTTTGTTGACCAGTTGTAGTGAAGGTTGTTTCTCTTCCTTTTTGTAGAAAATAGGATGCTTTGTGTTTTCGAGGCTGAGAATTTGATGCCAGCCTTGAGCGACCATTCATAGTTTATTTAAGGCCGATTGCATAATGTCTTGTCTAGATCTGAAAGACTCCTTTGCAGAATTTGAGAATATCGTCCACGGTTGCCCTTATGATTGATGGAGGTGTGATTCTTGTATCAGCACCGTTGATAAAGAGAAATAGTGTGACGCTTAGTTCTGATCCTTGCGGCACCCCATTCAAGAGATACTGTAATTCAGGTAGGTTCCCCTTGGACTCTCACTTTTATGGCTTTCTCAATTCTTAAATTTTTGGTAGTCTGAGATGTTACCTTTTAGTCCATTTTCCTGTAATATTGTTATGATTCGATGGATCCTAAGCATATCGTAGGCTTTTTCTATGTCCAGCCTTCAACCAGGACATGCTGCTTGTTAATGAATGTTTCCTGTATGAATGCATCGATACTTACTAAGTAGGAAACCAAATTGATTGTGAGATATTACTTTTTTGAGTTCCAAAAATCACCTAAGTCTCTTGTTAATATTTTTTCAAACATGTTAGTGAGATTGGTTTGTAGTTTTGATTTTTTGTGGGATCTTTTTCTGGTTTAGGTACTGCAATAACTATAGCCAATTCTAATATTTTAAGAAATACATTTTTGTCCCGTATGTTGTTATATATTGCTAGAAGTACTTCGACGGGTAGATTTTTTATAAGGATATTTAAAATGCTGTCTGGTTCGGGTGATGAATTTCTGTTTCCATAAATAGCTGAGCTGAGTTCTTGCATTGTATCGTCATTTTATCGTTGTCTATCGTAGGATCGGTAATATGATATAATGTTCTTAATTGTTGATATTCTCTTCAAGATTTGGTTGGTCTTGTTTAAACTGTTGATAGGCTTCTGTGATGTTTTTTTCTGTAATTCATGGCGAAGTTACGAGCAAGGGAATTTGACATTTCTTTAGGGTCGTTGATGATTTTACTATTTGCAGCCAATAGAAAGTGTATTTGGTTACTTCTCTTCTTTCCTTGAATAACGTTGATTTTTGTCCATGAATGTCTTATGCTATTGCGGATAGTAATACTTGATAAATAGTTTAACAATGCCTTTGCTGTACATTCTCTAATTACTTTTCTTGCAGTAGCTCTCATGCTTTTGTTATTAATTTTATTTTCTTCAGTTTTATAGTTTTTCTATTGGTTGAAAATTGTTTAGATTTTAAAATTGCTGCTTTGTATTGTACTGGAAGGATACGATGAAACTCCTGGGTCAGAAATGACCACCATCATGAGGATTTCAAGAACATACCAGTTACATTGGGGAGTAAGGGTTCCAGAACAAATTGTGAGGTCAATTTCACTTGTACTGCCATTATTCATATTAAAGTGTGTAGGTTCCCCATTATTTAACAGAGATAAATCACTTTCTTCAATTACAGTTTCAATTAGAAGGCCTCTTGTATCAGTTGCTTTGGAGACCCATAGGGTGCTATGACTGTGGAAATGAACAAGTCTGATAAAAAGTTTAGGTAACTGATTAATTATATATTTGGTTTCTTGTATTTCGAAGAATCACTTCTATATAAGAGTTTATACTATCTATTGTTTTACTGGGTATATGGTCTGCAATAAAGGTAGCTATCCCACCTCTGTCTGCTTGAAAGTTGGTCTCCTGCACACGTTTATAATTGTTTCTGAGTAGATGCAGACTTTCGAATCTAGTAGAAAAGCCATTTACATTCCATTGTAACATTTTCATTGATCTTATTCAGAGTCTGTTTCAGATTCTTTAGGAGGCTGTTTGCACATTTTCAGTTTGTTTTGGGAATCGAATTTTTATTGATCATTTCTGTAAGTTGTAGGTTTGATTGAGTATTTGAATAATGGATTGAATGCCCCTGTGAAGTCTTTTGCAACCATAGTTGGATTGTTAGGTGCAGAGAAGTTTTCTAGAAAATTCCTTGACTGGCTATAATTCAAAGGGAATTTTTCTGTTTTTTTTTTCATAGTAGATTTAATAGGTGCAATGAGTTCTTCTGACGTCTTGCCTTGTGTATTCTCATGAGAGGGATTATCATCACCTTTTTCTTAGCTGGTCTTCCACTAGGGTTCCAATCAGTTGAAGATTAATTATTTTCAGGGTCTGGTTGAGATAATGTGTCAGATTGAGTGTTCTCTTTTGAACGGGTGGAACGTTTTTTTCATTTTGTTTCCAATCCCTACCTTGGATTAGTTGACTTTCATTTTGGTGGGTTTATTACAAGTTTCCATTCAAGTTTCCGGGCACAGAGTCTTGGTGTTCAGCCTCTTCATATATTTCTTCCCTCTCATTAGGCATAGCTTTGTAGGGGCATTGGTTAGCAAGGTGGCATGTCTGTTTAGAGATGAAGCAATACATATTTTATGCAAAAAAAATAGATTATGTACGTTGTACCATCATAAATTATAGTGGTTGAGTCAGGAAGTTTACTAAGATCTGCAGCATAAACTTGTCTTCTAAAGCTCATTATATGAAAGAAACCTGGTTGAGAGATTCCTATTTAATGAAAGATATTTTAGAATAAGCGTGAACATAGTTTTTCAGTCACTACATGGGGGATAATACGGCACACATTGGATATAATTAGCCTTTTATATTTACTGATAAGTGGTCTTACTGCTAACAGTAATTATTGATTTTTAAGACCCTGTGTTTTTCAGATAAGTGGTTACCTGTAGATTTGTTACCGAGGAAAACACATTTTCTGTTGTAGGATGCACGTTATATAATCATAACGTCGTTTGGAGTTACCACAGAGGCACTTTTACATATATAAACTTTGATGATTAGATCCTCTTGAGATTCAATAACTATTGCTTGGTCTTTCGAAGGGGACATTTCACTTACGGTAGCACAGGCTTAAATCTTCTTCATTGCTGTGTAGGGTTGGTTGTCGATTAACGTATGTTTCCTTTGCTTCCAAAAGACATCATGAGAAATCTGAACTACGGCTGATCTCTATTGTAGGTTGTACACTGGGGGTCGAAGTAATACTCGTATATTGGATACACAGTTGTCACGCTCACATACACTCGTATTATGACACGCACTCGTGAGACTTATTCTCATACATTGAACACTGCGCAACGGCCTTCACTCCGCGACGAACAGCATTTAACGTAGTAGTATAGTTGGAAGAGGATATTCTTTGGTGAAACAGTTTCTTATATTTATCACCATTCCTTCAGAGGGAATGAAGGAGGAGATTCAATGGTTTCATCATCAACTGGCTTCGTGCAGTCAAGATGGTTTCCGACGACGTTCAGCACAATTTCTTAGGTAGAGGATAGATACTTCGAAGAGTGTAGAAGGTAGATACTTCGCATTACCAACACGTTGAAAGCTTTTCTTGTATTTATCATCACTCCTTAACAGGAAATGAAGGATCTAATTCAAAGACTTGATCACAAACACACTTTTTACATTCATAGATGGTTTCTGACCACATTCGACATCATTTCATTTGCATTATTGGATAAATATACATACTTCAAATTACTATCACGATGAGACGATTTTTTTCTATTTGACACCACTGCTTAAGTGGGAATGGAGGTGGAAAATAAAGGGATTGCATCTTTAATCTGCTTCTGTTATAGGAGGTTTCCGACGAAGTTGAGGCAGATTGATAGTTCAATATAAAATCTGTTTCCGACGAAAAGTGGTAATAAGTGGTAATGCAGAAAAAACGCGATGCATAACCAAGTCGCTGGGACGGTTGCTGAAAACGTTCGACACCCTTTCATTAATAATATGACTGAAAGAGAATAAATACGTCTGTTTCCGACAACGCTCGATAATGTTCATTAAGTATTAAATCACTTTTCTCTTGAGTGGTGTTAATGTTTCCAGAGAGAAAATCCCTCCGGATTTCCGGATTATAGACACTCATGATTCTCCCTGTGTGACGTTCCATCACATGTGGGAGACTCATTATTCCTTGCATCTTCCTAAGAATGGGAATGAAGGAGAATAATAAAAGGGTTGCATCGGCAACCGACTTCTTACTGTTAAAGGCAGTAGTCGACGGCGTTCGACACCGTTCTATATATATATATATATATATATATATATATATATATATATATATATATATATATATATATATATATATTAACTTCCATCACGAGCGGTGTTATTGTTGCAAGGGAGAATAACCCTTTAATTCCGCTCTCTGAACCACTTGATTTTCTCTGTGTGACGTTCCATTACATGAGGGAAACTAATTATTCTCTGCATCTTTCCAAGCATCGGAGTGAAAGAGAATAATAAAAGGGTTGCATTGGTAACCGACTTCTTACTATTAAAAGCGGTAGTCGACGACGTTCGACACCGCTCTTTATATATTAACTTCCATCATGAGCGGTATTATTGTTGCAAGGGAGAATAACCCTTTAATTCCGCTCACTGAACCACTTGATTTTCTCTGTGTAACGTTCCATTACGCGAGGGAAACTAATTATTCTCTACATCTTTCCAAGAATCGGAATGAAAGAGAAAAATAAAAGGGTTGCATTGGTAACCTACTTCTTACTATTAAAAGCGGTAGTCGACGACGTTCGACACCGCTCTATATATATATTAACTTCCATCACGAGCGGTATTATTGTTGCAAGGGAGAATAGCCCTTGTAATTCTGCTTTCTGAACCACATGATTCTCTCTGTGTGACGTTCCATTACATGAGGGAAATTAATTATTCTCTGCATCTTTCCAAGAATCGGAATGAAAGAGAATAATAAAAGGTTTGCATTGGTAACCTACTTCTTACTATTAAAAGCGATAGTCGACGGCGTTCGACACCGTTCTATATATATTGGTAACCGATTTCTTACTATTAAAAGCGGTAGTAGCGGTGTTATTGTTGCAAGGGAGAATAGCCGTTTAATTCCGCTCTCTGAACCACTTGATTTTCTCTGTGTGACATTCCATTACACGAGGGAAACTAATTATTCTCTACATCTTTCCAAGAATCGGAATGAAAGAGAATAATAAAAGGGTTGCATTGGTAACCGACTTCTTACTATTAAAAGCGGTAGTCGACGACGTTCGACACCGCTCTCTATATATTAACTTCCATCACGAGCGGTGTTATTGTTGCAAGGGAGAATAACCCTTTAATTCCGCTCTCTGAACCACTTGATTTTCTCTGTGTGACGTTCCATTACACGAGGGAAACTAATTATTCTCTACATCTTTCCAAGAATCGGAATGAAAGAGAATAATAAAAGGGTTGCATTGGTAACCGACTTCTTAGTATTAAAAGCGGTAGTCGACGACGTTCGACTCCGCTCTATATATATTAACTTCCATCTCGAGCGGTGTTATTGTTGCAAGGAAGAATAGCCCTTGTAATTCCGCTTTCTGAACCACTTGATTCTCTCTGTGTGACGTTCCATTACATGAGGGAAACTAATTATTCTCTGCATCTTTCCAAGAATGGGAATGAAAGAGAATAATAAAATGGTTGCATCGACAACAGTCTTCTGACTGTTGAAGGCGGTAGTCGACGGCGTTCGACACCGTTCTATATATATAAACTTCCATCACAAGCGGTGTTATTGTTGCAAGGAAGAATAGCCCTTGTAATTCCGCTTTCTGAACCACTTGATTCTCTCTGTGTGACGTTCCATTACATGAGGGAAACTAATTATTCTCTGCATCTTTCCAAGAATGGGAATGAAAGAGAATAATAAAATGGTTGCATCGGCAACCGTCTTCTGACTGTTGAAGGCGGTAGTCGACGGCGTTCGACACCGTTCTATATATATAAACTTCCATCACAAGCGGTGTTATTGTTGCAAGGGAGAATAACCCTTTAATTCCGCTCTCTGAACCACTTGATTTTCTCTGTGTGACGTTCCATTACATGAGGGAAACTAATTATTCTCTGCATCTTTCCAAGCATTGGAATGAAAGAGAATAATAAAAGGGTTGCATTGGTAACCGACTTCTTACTATTAAAAGCGGTAGTCGACGACGTTGGACACCGCTTTATATATATTAACTTCTATCATGAGCGGTGTTATTGTTGCAAGGGAGAATAACCCTTTAATTTCGCTCTCTGAACCACTTGATTTTCTCTGTGTGACGTTCCGTTACACGAGGGAAACTAATTATTCTCTACATCTTTCCAAGAATCGGAATGAAAGAGAATAATAAAAGGGTTGCATTGGAAACCGACTTCTTACTATTAAAAGCGGTAGTCGACGACGTTCGACACCGCTCTATATATATTAACTTCCATCACGAGCGGTGTTATTGTTGCAAGGGAGAATAACCCTTTAATTCCGCTCTCTGAACCACTTGATTTTCTCTGTGTGACGTTCCATTATATGAGAGAAACTAATTATTCTCTGCATCTTTCCAAGAATCGGAATGAAAGAGAATAATAAAAGGGTTGCATCGGCAACCGACTTCTTACTGTTAAAGGCGGTAGTCGACGACATTTGACACTGTTCTGTATATATATATATATATATATATATATATATATATATATATATATATATATTAACTTCCATCACGAGCGGTTTTATTGTGGCAATGGAGAATAACCCTTTAATTCCGCTTTCTGAACCACATGATTTTTTCTGTGTGACGTTCCCCTACATGTGGGAGACTCATTATTCCCTCAAATTTCTAAGAGGGGAAATGAAGGAGAATAATAATAGGGTTACATTCGTTCCTGGTTATCATTAACGTTTTTTCACAACGTTTTATATTACAGATTAAGATACTACTTTTGATTTTTTCTAATATAATAAAATAACTTAATTTTTCTTTACTATACCTCTAAATTATTGCTCTTTGTCGTTCAATTACAGGACACAGGATTCTTATATACGAGTTTTGCACGTACCAGGAATGCGAGAAGGGAAGAAGGGAAGAAATGTTGCAATGCAATCCGGTTTCTTAGTGTCTTAAACAGGTTCAATCGACGGTCCACCCAACTTACTATCAAAATACTTCTTTATCTTTTAATTAATTGCATACATTGCATCTTGAAGAAAAGCGTGTAGTTTGTTCTCTATCGAAATCCCTCGTAATTAACATTTGTCCTGCTACATGTTAGAAGTTCATTTTTCCCAGATCATTGTGGGAACGTTAGTAAAGAATAAAAAAGACGTTTTTCGACAACGTTCGGCATTATTCGTTACAAACATTGCACATCATTCGTTACAAACATTGCCCATCATTCGTTACAAACATTGCCCATCATTCGTTACAAACATTGCCCATCATTCGTTACAAACATTGCCCATCATTCGTTACAAACATTGCCCATCATTCGTTACAAACATTGCCCATCATTCGTTACAAACATTGCCCATCATTCGTTACAAACATTGCCCATCATTCGTTACAAACATTGCCCATCATTCGTTACAAACATTGCCCATCATTCGTTACAAACATTGCCCATCATTCGTTACAAACATTGCCCATCATTCGTTACAAACATTGCACATCATTCGTTTCAAACATTGCACATCATTTGTTTCAAACATTGCACATCATTTGTTTCAAACATTGCACATCATTTGTTTCAAACATTGCACATCATTTGTTTCAAACATTGCACATCATTTGTTTCAAACATTGCACATCATTCGTTACAAACATTGCACATCATTCGTTACAAACATTGCACATCATTCGTTACAAACATTGCACATCATTCGTTACAAACATTGCACACCATTCGTTGCAAACATTGCACATCATTCGGTACAAACATTGCACATCATTCGGTACAAACATTGCACATCATTCGTTACAAACATTGCACATCATTCGTTACAAACATTGCACATCATTCGTTACAAACATTGCACATCATTCGTTACAAACATTGCACATCATTCGTTACAAACACTGCACATCATTCGTTACAAACACTGCACACCATTCGTTACAAACACTGCACATCATTTGTTATACACTTTCAGTGTGTGTTGTTCTTTAGCGGAACGTAATAATAGTTGACTGGAATTTTCGCACTGGTGACTGGATTTTTATTCCATACTCTTCCTCCAAAGAGAAATGGAGGAAGAGAATTTTTACTGTATGTATTGCATATGGTCTTCTACTTGTTATAGAAGATTTCATAGACGTTCGAAATCGTTCTCTCGGAATTATTAAAACACCTTTATTAATCCACTGAAATATTGTTTTAGGCTTTTTTGGATATAGATGAAAGCGTTTATTGAATTGATTTATCTTTTTGTGTCTTCAGTAAGTTATAATTATTTATTCCCGACTGAACTTCATACTTACATTATACGGGCACTTACGTTCACCCAGGTCGGCGACTTCTCTGAACACGTGTTATTCTGGAAATTTACTCAGTTACCTGGAATTTGTGTTGCGAGATAGGAATATTAAATAATTCGGCCATTCAGTGATAAATTAACAAATGTATTAAAATATTAATGGCGTAATCTTTTCCTTTCTTTCTAGTCAGAAAATTATTCTTTTCGTTGCTATTGTTTTAATATAATATCCGAATATATCATTCAGTGGTATTTTCAGAATGTTTCGCGTGATGATGATGATAATAATAATAATAATAATAATAATAATAATAATAATAATAATAATAAGAGTATGTTTTATATTACTGCTATGCGTTGTATATTATTTTAAGGTTTACTTTGTTTTAAAAAAGAGCTCTTTAATTTATTATGCATGCAATTAGTCAATTAGATTTTACTAACCCAGGCATGACTTTCAAATAATCGCAATATTAATTTAAGAATTGTTTTGTCAAAAGATATGTCTCTTTCACAGTTCTTACGTTGCTAGGTCTTGATTTCAGTGACTCTTCAAACCTCCAAAGTCCTAGTTCGACAGAATCTTCGAGAATTTCCCGAAGACTCTTTTCTTGAAGTAGTTTCCTAATCGAATTATATGTAGCTGCCCTATAACCACATCAATTTTGAAATTCTTCTTTCTTTTTTTAGCGTGTAGCCTGTGTTTTTAAACGAAGGAAATGTATTTAAAAATAAGTGACGTTTCATGTAACAATTTTCACGAGTTCACATTCTACGTTGTTCTGACTACCATAAATGTATAAAGTTTCTTTCCATTGTGTTCTTGTTCGATCCACCCTTCTCCTTCGTTCAGATCTTCCGTCTCTTGCCCCCCTTCACCAGTCTATCTTCCTCCATTCTGTTTATGTGGTCATTCCATTTCCTTCTTCTTTCACGGATCTAGTCTGATATGATGTCTATTTGACAAGTTTGTCGTATGTTAGTATTGCGTTCTTTATCCCTTAACGTTTTATTTACAATTTTTCTGAACACTCTCATTCCATGACTTGACATATTTTCTTGGAGTCTGCTCTGGTGTCGGGCTACATATGGCAGTAGGACAGCAGTTTTGACATTAGGACACTTGTATTTAAATGTATATAATATAAAGATATTAACACTAATACTTAAACCCACACAAATACATTTAAATAGGCTTTAAACATTGAAGAAACGACTATTTACAATTTTCGCGGTAATGTCACGGGTGGTCTTTATATTGCGATACTTACTGTACGCGATGTCTACTCGTCCTTCCAAATTACTAGGCAACTGATTTTCATGTAGATACATACAAGTGTCTTGTATAATTACAGGAAGAAGATAGCTGTATTAAAAAAATAGTACTATTTCGTTCATAATGACCTGTAAACACTAAAAAAATATTTTTATTTTACTTATTTTTAAATATTTTGGTAGAATTACATATATTTACACATTTCGTTACATGTTATTACATTTATGTCAAAACGGAATATTTCAGAAGCGATTTCGCAATATACCATGTTACTGGAATCCTCTTTCTTACAAAGCAATACAATGCGCTTCTATGTCCACCGGTCCTTCCTCATGAAATAGTGTCAAACTTATTCCTCCCGTTGCTGCTCGAAAATCGCGTACTCGGGTTCAAAGATGAGCAGATGAACATGTGAAGCTGAAGTAATGTCAACCTCATTCTTGCTCGTGATTCATAGATCCCATGCGTAACGCGATAAAAAAAAAATCTTAATTCATTGTCTTGTCGCGTTGTTGGAATATGCCTGGGGTGGGGGTGTTCCTCTCCCCACCTCCGGGATCCATCATTGACACCACTATTCGCTTGAGCATCATCTCCTCGCCAACGGTGTATATAGGGAGAACGTATTTTTTAAGGCGAAAGAAAATACTGCACGATTACTTCGGTGGAGGAAGAACTTTCTTTCATTCTCTCCAAATCATTGATAAGAGCGTTCGGCGACGTTCCGTGCTGGGAAAATGCTTATATAAAGGAATTTTGAATTATATAGGAATTTATACATGTTTTTTTTTATTTTTTCTTATATATTTTGAAAAAAATAGATACAAATATATCTCCTTTTTTTTACCTTTTTTATATTACAATAAATTCCGTTCCCTGTAAATTACCAAATGTGACATTCATTTTTAAACAAGTCCATCTCTCGGTACAAAAGACGGTAAAAAATTAAACTCTTCTCTCACGAAATCCGTAATTAATCTAATATTTGATTATCATGTCCCTGCCAAGGTCTGAAATAAATATAACATCTGTCAGCTGAGAAGTCAGAATTCTTTCTGTCTAGTAAGACGTCAAAATCTAACACGAAACCTTTCTATATTTCTTTATTCTCTAATATTACTTTCTAATATTTTATAACTAATTTTGTCATTGGACATCTTAGCCTGCTGTCAATTCTCTTTCCCTTTCCTTGTACCACGCAAGGTAGCAAAACATGACATAATTGGTTGTTGTAATCTTTCTGGGAATATTACTTTTAATGAAATATTGAACATTTATTTATATCCTTTGCAACAACTGTTTATAATTATTATCCTGATGCTCAACTTTCAAAAAAATATATCCGTTTTAGCGTTGATCACAGGCAATTTCTGAATTTTGCATTCTAATTGACGTTTTATTTTCACTAATGCAGAGCATGGCTTGTTGATAAATGCAATCCCCTGGCATATTTTCCATTCCAGTTTTAACACCACATCAATAAAAATTGTTATTTATACTTTTTATGCTAGAATATTCTTTGAAATATCTGGTATATCTCATTATATATTGGACTCTTCATCAATAGTAAGTTCTTTCCATGAGTGGGACCCTTCAATTTCTTCACTATCAAAAGTGGTCACAGCGCAATGTTCTTTTACAGGTGAATTGATTTTTATTCCTGATTTCGGCTCGAGAAGTGAAGAAAAAGAATAAAAGGATTGTATCACCAAGCAGTCTCTTTCTCACATACTCAGTTCCCGATAACGTCCCAGTCTATGCGATGTATGTTTGGTCTCTTAATTAATTAAAAGCTCTTTCTATTGAAAGAGTCCCATTTCGGGAATTGTTCGGTTTTTTGAAAATTGCAAAAAGAAATTAAAACTACAAAATGGAAGGTGGAGATTTTTGCCTACGAAAATGTCTATTGTTCAAAATTAGCTCTTTAAAAGAAGTCATGTAGAATATTTTGAAAAAAAGAGTAGTTTTTGCTTAATTTGCACTTCAAATTTAAGGATTTTTTTCTCAAATACCGCTCCAAATTCTTTCTTTAAATTTTCTCCACGTATGTAATTAGGGTCGGTAAAAAATATAGTGCTAGTCCCATTTTCGGATATTGCTTGTTGTTTTTCGAAAATTGCAAAAAAGAAAATCACAACTACAAAATTGAAGATAGAAATTTTTGTCTCATACAAAATCTGTTGTACAAACTTCGTTCTTTCAAAAAGGTCATGTAAAATGTTTTGTAAAAGTTAGTAGTTTTCGCGTAATTTCTGTTTGAAATTAATGAAGCATATATGGGCGTTGTCGTACATTACGATAACATTGTAACATTGGGAGAACGTTTGTGCTGTAATAGCACCACTAGTTTAATAGTTATTTCCTATTGAAGCTACGTTTTTCTCTCCACATTCAGTGACTTTGCACTGTGTTACCTTGACTCGTTCTTTGCTGATCTTGTGCTTCCCCTTTTGGTCTCTTAATTACATGGATTTATCAAACATTACGATAAATTTCTTAGAAGCGTTTTTTGACTAACTTTCCCCTCTTATATACTTTCTGGTCTACAATGCATGATGAATTATGAACTTGTACTAAAATGTCATTGTGTTTCAGTTTCAACCATGATGATTTGTTTGTATCTATTGTGCAATAAATTACACATGAATGTACGTGTGCAGCATGAAGTAAAACAGGTTCATTAAGCAAGCTGTGACAAATGAGAGTGAAGCAATAACAGCAAACACTATTAAAAAAGTTTCACTGCCATTTCTCTTGGAACTTCTATGTAAATATGGTAAGAAAAGAGTTCGTTGGACTTATTATCTAATGAACATATCTTAACTTCTCAGTGTCAAATTTTGAATGTATTTTTTTGTTTTAGAAAATCGCTGAACCTTGCTGACTGATAATTGGATTAGTTCTTGAAGAGATAGTTACTGCATATTTCATGGTCACTCCCAAATGCCTCTGGTTCTGAAGCAAGCGCAGTAAAAATAATGAATTTAGAAAGCGCTCCTATTTTGTTCATGTGGTAAGTCCTATTTTTACAAGATATTTATGATATTAGAATAAATGAAATATACTTAACATTTTTATTATTTTGTGACAGGAGTATTGCTGTCAAGTGTTCGTGAGATTTCTTCACGTTTTGATGAAAATTGAACTTAGCAAAATGCACTTGTGTTAATTAATTTCTAAATAGAAACTCAAAGATTTGGTATTAGTGTAAATTTACTATAAAGAAGATGTCGATGTTTGAACCCTTACGTCTACCAAGGTTCATACCGGAACATTGGAAGAAAATATTAAATCTAAATACAGTGGGACGTCGATTATCCGAACGTCTATCATCCGAAACCTCAAATATTCGAACTAATATCTTCTCTGAATAATTACGTTTTTAATTAGGTACCGTATACTATATGTGTTCATTTTCTTTTGTAATACTGAATATTGAGAACGATCCCCGATATGATTGACAGTGATAAAATATTAACGAGGTACTGTACTATAGACAATCATCTGTCTTCAGTGAACTTAGACAAATCCTACAATAAATGCTTGAGAACACAGAATGTTTAATACTTATTTACAGAAAAACGCTTTTCACCACCTTTAAGTGCAAGAAAACTAACGGTACATTGCCAAACAACCGATCGTAAATGCTTTACATCTGTCACTCACTCGGAATGTTTATTGTTGGCAGGAAACCCATCGCCTTTTAGTGCAACGATAGCCTACGTAGACGAGTACGATCATTTTACTGAATAACCACGAACTGTTTCATTTTCAGTTTAAAGAAATTTGTTCAAGTGATACTATCTAGTGATACTACTGATTGAATTTTATCTGTTTTACGATCTTCGTGTAGATCATAGGTACGGCATTTCCTAGTACCCAACGAAAACGTAATGTGTTGTCGATTATATACTTATAGAACTTTATAATACAGCATTTTATGTACACTTGTCATTTCTACGATCGATTATCCGAATTATTGAATATCCGAACTATATCTGGTCCCAATTGGTTCGGATAGTCCCACTGTATTGTGGCCTTAGAATGACATGTTTCTATACACATTTGAAAAAATTACAAGAGCAAATTGAAGTATTATAAATTCCACAATATAGCCATTTTGTTCGTAGGTTTTCTGCAAGTCTGATTGGAAAATGTGTTAATTTTGTCACGAACGACACCTTTTGTCGTCGTTCGTTTTGTTGGTGCGCCTGAGATCTCAAATGACATTTCGGTGTGTTAGAAGGGTGAGCGTTGCTAGAATGGAATGCAGCAAATAAACATGGAAAACATAAATATACAAAAAATAAAAATGCTTTAAAGAAAAAAATGATATTTCAAATGAAACTCAGTGTTTCTAACTATAAGAACAATAAGTATGTCTTATCCTTATATTGTACGGAAAATATTGAAACAGAGATGGGAAGAATCCCTAATCATAAATCTGCCGTTTAGTCATAATTTACCGTACAGTGCAGAATTAACTTATACATTGATCCTTCTTTTGTAGTAATACTAAAACTGTACCTGTATGCCATTATAAAAAAAATCCTGACATTTTGTGTAACGTCCTGAATTTTTCAATTAGGTCTCTAGTAACCGTATGTCTGCGCGATCCACGCTCAAACTGAAAGACAACCGGCGAGCGAGCTGGCTGGCACTGGTCTGTCGTGGAGAGTGCGCGTCCTTTAGAGGTCCCTAGAGGGCGGAGGGCAACATCGAGCAAGACCCTGTGGGTGCATTTCAGATAAAAAAGGAACACCACATTTCTGAATATTGTGTAGTTTTCGAGATAATTTAGCAAAACGTGATTTTAATTTATACATAAAATATTCCCTGTAAACTCTGTGCCACCACAATATGTTACAGATTTGACAGTAGAGAGTTTGAACTTGGCAGAACATAATTTGTGCCAAAAATGTCAGATAGAACCTTGTAATTCTGAGGCCAAGATATACTCATACCTTTAATTATTATTCTGATTTTTTACTCATTGTTGCCACTGTTACCACTGATAATTGAATACATGGACAATATACAGGTTCAACAAAGTGTTTGACGCATTGTTCATTTTGATAACATAGTGGTTAACGCTAAGTAGGTGTAAACCTGCATACCTGGATTTCATTTCTGGACTCACTAATGCTGTGAACAATTTCAAATATTCTTATTTTTATTCATGTGTGTATCTGTGTGTGTCTGTGTGTAGTGAATGTATCTGTGAATGTGTGTGATGTGTATGACTGGAAAATGATTTTTTACATCTGTGAAGTTGCAAATTTGCAACTTACAAAGCAGATGGAGTAAAATGCACGTTATTAGTAAGTAAGAGTAAAGTTTCTATAGAACCAACTGTATACAAATATACCTGAAAACTGATAAATATTTATCAATGGATATTTGTTAACAAATGGCATATCTCTACCTTTTACCTGGAGGTTGTGGTTCCCACTACATGACTTCCAAAAAAGATATTAGTTTTATTTATCAATTATATAATTCACTTAAAACAAAAAAGCACTTTAAATACTGATTATCCTATGTAGTTAACAATGAAAATGAACATTTTGTAAAACTTATCCTGAGCAACAATAATAATATCAACTCTGAATCAACTACTGAAACTGATATGTGTAAATTAATAAACCAAATGATTCATTAGCATATGCTCAGTAGTATAAACTCATTCTTGGAGGTAATATGGATGTGTGGGAAATGGTGAAATCAATAGAGTTCAGATATTCAATTGCTTTACTTACAAAGCTTGAGGTCTATTTATGTTCAGCTATTTCTAATATTCATCTGTAAATCTGCATTTTTTTATCCAGATTCTTTATGTGTATGAAGTATCAATTATGTGTGTTTTTCAGTCAGTAGTAATGATAAATTATTTAATCAGAAGAAAATCAATACGTATTATTTAATCAGAATTGAATTATCAATTATAAAAAGAAAAGACATGGAATGAAGTAGATAATACCATTACTACTGTTATGTTCATTTAATTATAAATATTGTATGCAAACAATGAGTGTTGAGCTAGTTTGAAAATTCAATAGTACTCAACAGTGTTTATGTGACAAATTGGACATATTGGTCTTAAAATACTGGTTTCATAGAATTTTTTGGAAAAAAGATGATTTAGATAAAACGAAAAGTCTCTGTAGTCTGACATAACAAATCCTGCTAAGTGTCACATCATATTGTTGCTTCTCATTAATGGCAAATATAAAATGCTGTTCTTTGAATGAAATGTCATTTTTGTTTGTACTTTTGTTTACACTTTCTTTTAATGTGTAATCTTAGAAATTCTCATACCAGTTTTCTTTGTAGCATTGCTTTTTTTTTTTTTTAATAAATCAAACTTTTTCATTTAAATGATTTTTTTTATAAACCAGTAATCTGACAGATCCACACTCTTGTGCTCAGATTACAGAGTCTTTACTGCTCTTCACATTTATATTATTAGAGAACTTCTTTAAAGATGATTGTAAAAAAAGATAACTGTCTTTGATATGTTGTGTTTAATATGCTAGCATGGATGTATTGCACATTACCAGCAGGGCAAAGATGCCATGAAGTCACATTCCATGAATACTTACAAAAAATGGAAATTTGTTCTACTATATTGTGTTTTCATAAAATTGTGAAACGTGAAACTGCTGTGTTGCAGATATTTGTTAATTTTGTTGTAAGTTTTGAAATAATTATTATTTAGTGCTTTGTTGTTGAAAATCAAGAGCATTCTTGCTGTGTATAAATTTTTTTAGGATAGGACAGAACAGGGACAGATTTTTAAATAATTAAACACATTTTTAAATTTACTTTTTGTAATGATCTCATCTAATTGACTTGAGTTTCTAATAATATGTTCTAAAAATTTTATTTTGTTGCAAAAGGAATTTTGAAGTTATTTCATTCTTTCTGTACATTAAACATTGCTGCTGGGGTTAAAAAGTTATGAGTATACTTATGTGTTAGTCATTCAGATACCCATCATGATGTATGATTGTAATTTTCTCTCTTATTAATTTGCTTATTTATTTAATATGAAAAACAAAGAAAAATGTGAGTAATGAATGAGGGGTATTTGAATATAGGGTATATATAGAATAATAATAGTATCTTAATAGTAGTAGGTTAAAGACTAGTTTGTAATTCAAAAATATCAGGAAAAAATGTTATACATATACACACGTTGTTGTTAGTTGTATATATAGTTGTGTATGTAGTTGTTTATGAATGTTTTTGTCAGTCTTAAAATAAAATTGAGGATAAAATTATTCTTGTTACTTTGCAATGAAAACTTGAAAATATTTAATATTAAATTTGTATTAATTGATTTGAAAAAGTTAATTTTATCTATTGTTTGAGTCAAAGAACTTTTGGATGTGTACAATTTTATGTGTCCAAAATGAAGTGAACCATTTTTCGGTGTTTGAATGGATTATGAAAAGAAAAGAAGTAATAACTGTAAATGTAGGAAATGGGAGGGAGAAAACATAATTTTTTGTTGTAAGTTGGTTACACTACAAGAAGTGGAAAAATTTTGAAAAAAATGTGAACTTCATCTTTTTATATAGTATGACATTTTTACTTAGAAATATGTGATGTGAAAGTTTGCTTCTTAAAGTTCTTGTAACATCATTCTTAAGACAATATTCTGGAGGAAAATATTAAATGTTATGTGGATTTTCAATTTTTTTTCTTGCAAGAGATGAACCAGTGTCTTGGAATGTTATTAACATTGCATTATCTATTCAAGTGTTTATTTTTTTATAATAATTGTGCAGATATGAGTGATCTGGATCTTAAGCATTGATTTGCTGAGTGAAAGTGCAATGTCCTGTCTTTCTCCGGAAAACTGTTATGCAAGAGAAGGTGATTTTGGATACAGTTTTAAAACCTTGATTAAATTCCAAAAACCTTTGTAAATGAAGTTCCCAGCTCTACTTACTGTACATCTTGAAGAATTACAACATGAAAAACTGTGGCTTAAGATTTACTGCGGTGGCATTTTCAAACAATCAGGTGAATGCAAAGTGTTTAAACTGAAAAGTCAGTGCTGCGAGAATTGTTCTCATCAGAGCAAGATAGTGTGGCTCTTTTGGGAGCTTCAAAAGCTTAAGCATGTACACCTCTAAATGTATTTATTTATTTATTTCACGTCATTATTAACAATTAAAGCACAACAAAAAAATCAAAATGTATTGTGTAACAGGTGACTGTTTTTTAATGAAGAGCTATGCTACAAGGAGTTAATGGATATCCTTAGGGATCTTTAAGGCTGTGGTTTTCTGCATCCTGTGCCATTAGCTTCGGCATACATCTTCCACCTTCTACTCACTCCAAGACCTGTATCTCTATCTGCTCCACCAGTCTAAGAATTCATGGGTACTTAGTGAAGAGAATCTCCTTTTCATGGAAGATACTTAATCAGCAAAGCCTTGCTGGTTAAAATGAGGGTCACTGCAAGAAGGGGAGATTGACATCAAGAACAACAACCCAATCGTGTGACTCACTTTTCTTTATTTTTTGACTCATCCCATGAGTGGCTTCATGAATTGGTGCTTTCACATGATAAAGATCATTTCATTTAATATGTTATTCATTTCACAAACTCAATAGGACTGGATACCAGTTTTAATACTGTGTTCTTCAATGGAATGGATGCATCCAGAGTGCCAGCTCACAGAATATTTAATATAATTTGAAAAGGATTCAGCAGGAATCACAAATTAAGAGGAATCTCAACCTACTAGTTTGACAATCTCTCAGATTGTTGTTGCTTGGTTTAAACACAGACTGAATAGTTGCAAAGTTCTGATGTGGCTGAACTGCATACTCTATCTGGGCAAGAAGACACATGGAGTCAGATGACCCAGATGCAGTGTAGAAACTTGGTGAAAGTTAGTCGAAGCTTGGTGATAGGACTTTGGGAAATATCTTCAGCTCATCTTGGGGTGAGTTTGAAGCACTTGCTGAAGACAGGGAGCAGTGGAGAGGTGTCTCTGCCTGATGTGAAAACAAATTTGGAATAATGGTCATTGATGATTATGTCACCAGGAGGGAGATAAAGAAGATCAGTTTTGGATTGGGAAATCAACATCCAGGAAATGGAAAATTTCACAGCCTGCTTGAATAGAGTTAGTCCATCCAATATGGCACTGGTAAAAAAAATCTTTTAATCAACATTAGACACTTGAGGAACCTGACACTTGCTGCAGAAGTACCCTGTGAAGCATTTTAAGATTGAAGAGTTGCTTGCCAGAAGAATTAAGAGTTTCTGAATATTAATAATCATCAGTTTTATTCATTATAATCCTGTTAGACAAGATTGAAATATCTATGAATCATTTCAGAAAGCTTTTAAATCAAAAGCTGAAAATGCATTGGTGGACCACATTTGATGTTAGTAAGCCTTGGGGTTTGAATTTATTAATTAATTTGTTAATTTTTCGTACTTGTAATTAATCCATTTCAAATTTTCGCAAATTGGTTCATTTCATTCACAGGTGCTCTTTTTAGGATATAAGAATATATTATAAGAGTTGTTCTTATGTTGGTAGGGGTTTCAGTGTGTTAGCTTGAAAAAAGTGTGTGTTCGTAATGGAAACACTCCTTTGGATGTGATGAATATGTGGTATTTGTTATGAATAAATGCAGTAAAATTACCAAAAAAAAAAAAAATGTTTTCATAGGGGTAGGGGGACATGACCTTAACAGTCCTCCTTGAAACCTCACGTTGTGTTGGTACTCATTCTTTGGCCATCATTAATTTATAATTTCTGAACTTTCAAATTATTTGAATAGTGTGTGTATGTAAACAAATTACTGCTTTTTTTAGTGTGCAATTTAACTCGTATTATCAGCTAACAAGGTTAATTTTGCTAGAAGTTGTGCAACACCTAAAACGTAATGTTTGGTGTAAAGCACAAATTTGATAAGTATGAAAACAGTTACAGCTTAAGATTAAATAAACAAATATAAGAAAGTTTTTAATGTGTTAATTTTGTTTTGTGTAAGCGTATTTCAAATTAAAAATATAATTATTCTTCATGTTAAATGATGCTTGAGTTAAGTTCAAAAATGTTTTCAGCTTAAAATCAATTGTTCAAATTTTGAAAAAAGCACTTATCACGTATGTGTCCATTGGATTGGTACCTACAATTGTAGTCTGTAACAAATGCTGCTCTTTTAACACCCAAAGGAATTTTCACAATAATGTTACCGTTACGCTGAGATCAGCCTAAAAAATATGAAGGTGGGATTCAAAAATAAAAAAAAATCTGAAATATACATGTATATAATTATCATAGAAATTAATTGTTGCAATTTTTTCTTAAACAGTAATTGATAAACATTAATTTCTTTTGAATTGAATCCCCTAAAGAGTACATATTTTTTGGGATGTTGCGTAAAATTGTCATGGTTTTCTACCATCAATGTTTCATGTAATATTTGAAATCAGGGACTTACTTACGGACTCAGCTACTTGGTTTATCAATCTTTTGTAAATCTAATTGCAATTATTCACTTTTCCATTTCCTTATGTTTTAAAATAGAATGATAAAACTTAATTTTGTTGTTATGAAATATAATAAAATAAGTGTATTTTTCTAATAAATATATTCTTCAATATACTGTTTCCAATCTTTTTGGTTATCCTAAAATATTCTCCTTCAATTTTTTGTTTCTGAAAACTCTTCTCACATAAAGTAATATGTTGTAATTACTGTTAGAATCGTTTGTTACAAAATATCAAAGTTAGCACTATTAAAAGTATTGACAGTTGCAGAACCTAAATAACTCTTCTACTGCTGTTGTGCAGCACTTTTCATTAACACTTTTTCAACAAATTAGTTCTCAAGTAATTACATGCCAATTAGGTACCTACGACAATGTTTGGAAGAATCAAGAGTGTGTATACAAAAAAATTTTCTGTGAAAAACAATTTGTTTGATGGAACATATGAGACATTTTAATTATTGAACCTTAACTTGAGATAGGAGAAAATACCTTACTATTTTATTGCTAAATTGAATCTGCACACGTGTTTATAAATGTGTTTGTTAATAATTAGTGTTTGAGAAATGCATAGGGTTTTTCTTTTTTAACTTAATTACACTCAAGTTACAATTTCATTAAAATAAATTGTGTACTATTTTATTGTTAATCTGATAATAGAACTTTGTTTCAGTTATTGTCAAATTTGAAATTCCTTTCTGAAGAATTTTAAGATTTCCAATAATGAAAATTACTGCACATTTGCACAGGTAATTTTAAATAGGAAAATGGCCTGCAAAACCTTTTATGTAAACAACAGAATGTGCTATTCCACTGAAAAACACCTTTTCTAGTTGATATAAAAAGATTAAACTTCAATTTGATGAAATGTTTCAAAACTATATTTAGGATTTAAGGAAACACATATAACTTTTCTTCTCTCACAAAGAATTGATTATTATATTTATAAGTCATTTTTGTTTTATATTTTATCTTTTTTGATTAATATAATATTATCTTTTTTTATTTATAAATCAAATTTGATTATTTAGATTTATAAATTGAGTTTCTGCTTTCTTTCTTTCTTTTTTTATAATTTTTTTAGCCATTATTATTCTCAAAAACAAAACTAACTTGTACAGAAAATATTTGTATTAATGAAGTTCATTGAGCCTTTGGGATATCAATAGGGGGAGGACAAAATTACTGTTTCCAGTAAAGTTAATATTAAACATTGGCAATTCTGTATATTATATAGGATTCATGAGAAAGTGAATATATGAGAATTACAAAGACAATGATCTCAATGGAACATACAACTTCAGGGAAATACCTACTCGTAAATGGAACATTTGTGAATCAGCTTTTCCCACACTATAAAGAAATTTTCTTGTACTGTGGCTTTCCCCAAAAGAATTTTTACTGAAACATATTTTACCCCTATGGTTCTGTAGCAAATCTGTGATCAAAGTTGCATTTCTTGAACATGTTAAGAAGAAAGACTAGAGATAATGATATAATCTGAAATATGATCAGAGCAGTAAGTGTGCCTTATCCAAAAGAATGAACATGAAAGAAATTACTTGGAAGAACTAAAAAAGATATATGGTAGGAGAGAGGTACGGAAGTTTAACCAACAAATTAAAGCAGGATATCAACCAAGATTAGCAGTAGGTAAGAAGAAAATGGGCAATATAGTAGGCAGAGATGAAGATGTTATGCAAAGATGGGCAGAATACTTTCAAGAATCACTGAACAACCCAACCACAACACAAACGTGGAACAAGTTTTGTAGGGACTAGACTTGGAAGTTAAGGTACCAACTAGAAATGAAACATTTAGAGCTATCAGGAAGTTAAAAATATAAGAAAGCACCAGGCGCAGATGATATTCCAGTAGAACACATCAAGAATGGGCCTAGGGAATTATGGAAAGAAATACATGAATTAGTAACAGCCATCTGGAATGAGGAAAGTATGCCAAAGGAATGGCACATAGAGATCCTCCTTCTGATATATAAGAAAGAAGACAGTTTGGAGTGTTGTAGTTATAGAGAAATAGAGCAATTTTATGAACAAATCATTGGCGAGTATCAGAGCATATTCTGGAGAGGAAGAATTATGACAGATCAAGTATTTACATTAAGACACTTAGGGAAGAAAGCACATGAATGTAATGTAGAAATACACCAGCTCTATATACTGGAAGATCTAAAACAAGCTGATGATACAATAGATAGAATGACACTAATAAGCACCCTGAATGCGTTCAGATTACCATAAAAACTGGTATTATTAGTACAAATGACACTAGAAGGAACACAGAACTCAATAAAGATACAGGGGAGGTTATTGAATGTCTTTATAATGCAAAGAGGATTAATACAGGGGGACACACTCTCCATATCGTTATTTAACCTGTGTTTAGAAAATATATGTATTGAATTTAATCCTAATGGCACTATAATTAATAAACTATTATAGATTATGGTATATGCTGATGATGTGGCACTAGTGAGTAGAAATAGAGGCAGTACATGAATCAAACAGCATGGATAGGCAAGAAGATAAATGAGGAAAGAAGAACTAAATTAACAACACATGTCACAATGTGCATTAAAACATTTGAGCAAGTCCAAAGGGTATGGTATTTGGGATCCATAGTGTCAGAAAATGGTAAGAAAGAAGATGATATTAAGAAAGCAGTGAGAAATGGGAGCCTTCTCAAAATATTAAAATCAAGATGTATCTCCAAAGCTGCAAAAGTGAAACTTTACATAACAGTTATTACATGAGTGGGTTAATATGGATGTGAAAGTTGGATGCTCACAAAGAAAATGGAAAACGATTTGAAAGGTATGGGAAAGGAAAATTCTGAGAAAGTTTTATGGGCGTATTAAGTATGATGAGGTATGGAGGAGCAGGACCAACCTGGGGTTAAGTGTTATGTACAAGTGACCATATATTTTTGTTCATGCTAAAACCAGAAGACTGGACTAGCCTGGCCATGACCATAGAATGGGTGACAATTGAGTACCAAAGAAAGTGTATATGGGCAGTATGGCATGAAGGAGAAGAATAGGAAGGCCCATCTCAGGTGGATTGATGCGGTAGAAGAAGACCTGAGAACATTAGGAGTGACGAGATGACTTACGAAAATTGAAAGGCAGCTAAGAGTGGAAACGAAGGCAAAGCTACAAGGGCTGTAATTATAATCAAAGAAGAAGAAGTTTCTCAAAAACAAAACTAACTTGTACAGAAAACATTTGTACTAATGAAATTCATTGAGCTGTTGGGATATCAAAAGGAGGACAAAATGACGTTTTCCAGTAAAATTAATATTAAATGTTGGCAATTCAATAATTTATAAAGGAGTCATGAAAAACAATGTTTGAGTATTACAAAGACAATGTTCTCAATGGAACATTCATTTAGGGGAATACTTGATGTACTCATAAACGGAACCTTTATGAATCATATTTTCTCATAGAATAAACAATTTTTCTTTCACTGAAGCTTTCCCTGAAAGGATTTTTACTGAAACATATTTTATCCCTTTGGTTCTTTAGCAAATCTCTGATAAAAGTTGCATTTCTGCTAGAGCTAAGAAGCTATTGAAATTCAATAGGAATTTGGGATTTAGATAACTGATGAGACAAGTTAACTGTTTGAAGTAACGTCCTAACATATTTTTCTTCAGAAAGTAGAATTATTTTTAAAATCTGATTCAATAATTTTTTTTCTGGTGGCAAGCAGTTTTGTATTTGCAATATAAAAAAAAGTAATAAGATAATGAAAAACTGAATAAATGATTCTAATTCAGTTTCTTGCTCTGCTGACAGCTGAAAATGTAAATCATTTCCTTTGCGTAATGAAGTGACTAGTGTCTCTTAAATGAGAAAAGTATGCTTGAGAAGATTAATACTAAATTCATTGGCCATGATTTGTAATTTTATGAATAATATAAATGAACAATATCTTAGTCATTGAATAAGCTGTACATCTGTTTGTTTAGCTTGTTAATGTAGACCTGAATCATAAAGTAATTTAGTATTTTAATGCGAAAGAACTATTGAAGAACTTGTTCATAATTATTATTTTATGGAATAAAAGACTCCTCTAAATCTCTCCATTGCAACAGGAAAAACAAGGAAACATTTTCTTCTCTTCTAAGGATCTGTACTTGAGGTAAGAGAATCTATCACATCAAATGAATTGCAATAGTTATATGTATTTACAGAAATTAGAAAAATTAAAAATGTTATTTACAATATGATTTAGAATATTAGTAAAAATATGAGTGAGAACATATAATCATTACTTGAGTTAATTTGAATGTCATTTCTGATTTCTTGTTAATTTTATTGATACATTTCTTAAATCACGTAATCTATAGAAATCAGAGAAAGATATTAATTTAGGTAAGTTCAGGTAACTGGCTCATGTGATTTCTGGGCCTTATCTCTTCTGTTCTCCCTAAAGTGGAAGAACATATTTTATGTTGCGAATTACCCAGATGAGTGGCATGTTCTGAAACAACTCCCTCTTTTCTGTCTCCGTTACAAATAACATTCATTGCAAATTTTTGCATCATTGCTTTCCTTCACAACTACTGGATCAATCTCCTCCTTAAACTGTTGGTAACTACACTTTTCAGTAAGTTTGAACTGTTGTTACCTGAATCACTTTGAGAGAAGATGTATAAGGGATAGCAGTAAAAGAAATTCAGTCTGGTTTTCACGGTATGGCTCAGATACCCTGGCATTAGATGACAGCTGAGAATGTTATCTGCACCATACTGTTTGGATAACTGGGTAATGGTAGGACCCAATTACCTAGTGGATTCAAAAAATCTGATAATTATGCATGCATAATGTAAATGACCTTAGAGTGAAGTACATATACGCTTATTACATATTTATTTATTTCAGACAGTGCTGAGAAATAAACCAATATGTGCAACAAAAGGAGCAGATCAGGGGTTAACCTCGCAGAAGGTTCTTGCTAAGGCAGGTAAAGATCTAAAAAATGGCAACGACAGCTTTCAGGCTGCACCTTTGCACTACAAAATTCAAAGCAGAATCCTCTGCTACTACACGAATGGGACAAGAGGTGTAGGAATTGTCTCTCAGTATAGCATGGGAGAAATAGAATGGTTCGTTAATTTCTGACTCAGTATGGATGCCTCAGGGGGTGGAATAAAGACATGAAGTATTTTGTAAATACATTTTTTGCAATCATAGGTAGATAGAAAATGAGCAGAGATACTCTGTAGAAACTAAAGCATTGTAAGAGAATTGAGGAAGGTGGTTCCAGTTAATCCAGGGGAATAGGGTAACTGGACCAACATCTCACTGAAATGTAATTTACAAAAAATTCATATTGTATTATTTCTATTAGTAAACTGAGTTACATCAGTTTACTAATAGATACATTTTTCCAGGAAGCCTTTGACTAATATGTATAGAATTCAGGACCAAAGAGGGCATGTCAATTCCAGAGAGTTAAGTTTTATATTTTATAATGTTTCATCGGTGCTTGGTACCTCACCTTTTCAGGCACTAGAACGAACTCAATAATGTACATTGTAATGACCCAATACTACATAACTTAGTAGACAGAGCAACTAAATTACAATAATACATATCTAAAACAAATCATTAAATATTGCTTTAAGCACTTATTCAAGCATTAAGAACCTACCAAACTTAAAAGAAACAAAACCTCGACATCCTAGCATGATGATTGACTTGCCCACTATGGTCCTCAATTAAATAGTAGTATATAAATTGAATTATGCACAACTTTTATGGTCAATTGATATTGGCAAATAAAACTTTCATTTTTTGTGTTGTTAAAAGAAGGAATACAAAGCAAGACAACCAAGTGAAGTCTATTATAGAGAAATGTCATGCAGAAAAGCACACAATACACAACAACAAGAACTATCTTTACACTCTTCACCAAAGTGTACAGTCACTGAAAAACAAACTCATAGGTATAAAAGTATTACTTAAGCAGAAGCTCAACCACATTACAATATTGTGCTTCATAGAACACTGATTGACCAAAGAACAACTAAATAACAGACATTCTATACCATGCTTTACCAAGCAGCTCATGTTGAACCAATAACAATGCATGGCATGTTTATAGTGCGAGATGCATTTTTATACTATCAATTTTGTACCCTACACTAATCACATTCATAAAATAAAATTAATTTGAAATATCCATCAGTGATTTAACTACATTAAAAATGTGGGTATTGTGCACATATCACAGCTCTACTGGAAATTTGAAAATCTGTTTAAAAATCCTGAAGGTATTCTAATTGAACCTGGAAGATTTAAATATTATAAAGTTATTCCTTTGGTGGCTCCAAAATTCTGTGGTCTTGGAGTAAAAGTTCATAAGTAAATTTTCGGTGAAGTGGGTTAAGTACTAAAACTGGAAGTTATGTATCAATATTAGTATATTTTATTTTAGGAAAATAAGTATATCAGTATATTTTATTTTAGCAAAATGACTGACTTCATGTTGCCTCCTTAACCCTAGGACACTGTTTCTCAAATACTTATGTGGACTCAGGGGTCTTTTTCGACCCCCAATGTTTTACACAATTTACAAGTATTTGATGCAGGAATTTTATTTGGAATTATTAACTGAGAAAACAATGCTATTTATTTGCTTTATTCACTATATTATTCCAGATAAAACATTCTAACATGTCCTCATTACTATGTTTCCAGCATGAGAATGTTTGAAACAGAGCTACCAAATTGTAAAAAAAAATTCACCAAATTATTACTCAAAAACTGTATCATAATATTACAAAATGAAAGTGGGCATGTTTTTAGAATTTTCCATGTAATGTGGATGTCAAATGTGGCATTTGTGACTCCAACTGAACAATTAAATTATTTCCAACAAAGAAACAAACTTAGAAAACTGAAAAGATTACAATATATGGACATAAATAGCATATCTAAAGGGAGAAGTTCATGTGAATAATTTTCAAAATGTTGCGAAGCATTATTTGTCCTTGGGGTCAAAAAAGATCCCAAACGGAGTCTATGGGTTAACGATAAAAAAAAAAAAAACATTGGAAAATAAAGCTTATTCAGCTTAATATAGTTTATGGCTCAATCATCTAATCCTTGTTTTCTCCAAACTAAGATTTTTGGCTTAAGAACTTTTAACCTGTGACTACAGATGAAAATGGCCTCACACTGTCAAGAAATGAAAATCAATGACCTTCTAAAATCATAAAATTTACAAACACCCATAAGTACACCTACCAGAGTGTTCAAAAATGGTAGCACCATTAAACATCAAAAAATAATAATAGTAGATGCAAATAACAATAGACCTGTTGTTACATTTACCACAGGCATCAGTGACCACACTGCCAACTCCTAACAGAATAAAAAATTACAACACAAACAACTTACCAAGAAACCTATAACTATTCCCAAAAAAACAATGAAATTCCTCAGCTTGCTTAGTTTAGAAAATCGGGAAGAAGTATGTAAGGCAACTGATACAATTGAGAAGTTGAACTCATACAAACACTCATACATATACTTAAGACATTTCAATGCTACATTTCCACAAAAACTCAAAAATATTCAAAATAAAAGAAACACATCATGGATAACCAAAGGCATCAAAATACCATTGCAAAGAAAATGCAACATGTACAAAATTCTAGCACATAACAAATGTTGTTTGATTTCATTACATAGATCAAATCTTATAACTCAGTCCTCAAAAAAGTAATCAAACAAGCAAAAATTATGAGAAATGAAAAGTATAGTGCAAATGCACATAGTAAAACAAAAGCTATGTCAGACAGCTATGTTTGAAATTTATACAATTAGAATACATTATAGAACTTTTATGCAAAAACAAACATTTACAAGAAACTCAAGAAATAACTGACACAATTAATGAACCCTTTTCACAAAGTGGTAAAAAAGTAATTTCTCAGTGCTCTCTAAATAATAAGACACACCAACCAAATACTAATATAACACAAATTTTCAACTCCATATTTTTATATGAAACCACACTCACTGAAATTTTTAAAATCATTAGACATATGAATAATAAATTCCAAGGTCTGGACAACATTCCAGAATTCCTTATTATGCAAAGTGTTTCATGTATAGAACCATTCTCTCATATTTGCAATTACTCTCCAAGAACATGTGTCTTTCCAGATGTATTAAAAAAGGCAAAAATCAAACCATTGTTTAAAAAGGGCAATGTTAATTCCAAAGTTATGTACCAATGAACTACAGACCTATATCCCTGCTATCAAGATTTTCAAAAATCCTGTAAAGGCTTTTTCAACAATAGATTCAAACAGTTTCTCAATGAAAACAAAGTCCTCACAAATGTACAACATGTCTTCAGGATTAATAAATTAAGAAACACAACTATCTTCACCTTTTTAAACGACATCCTTATTCTACTTAATCAGAAAGAAATTCCCATTAGCCTTTTCTTAGATTTGTCAAAAGCCTTTGACATAATATGCCATCCCATACTTTTAACAAAATTAGAAATGCTAGGGTTCTAAGGCATTGGAAACCAAAGGATGAAAAAAAATTTATAAGATGGTAGCAAAGTAGTTATCCTCCAGCACGTTAGAGAAAGCAAAATCTCATTATACTACTCCATCCCACAAATGATAAATTGTAGAATCTATCCTCGGGGGAAATTCAATTCCTTGTATTCATAAATGACATGCATTTGACTTAAAGAAATAAAAAATAATTTTGTTTGCAGATGACACAAACAAAAGCAAATCACTACAATCATTAGAAAAATAACCTCATAAAACCTTGCATGTGCTAATAAAATGATTTGAAAACAAAAAACTCATAATAAACACCAGTAAGACAATCTCCCAAAATTTCATGAATCCCTGATACAAAAATATTCTTATATAATTTGCTCATAAATAATAACACTGTAACAATATACCCAATCTCAACAATGGCTGTACAGATGGAACAACAATGAGCGAGTGCTGTGAGTACAAAATTATGTGGATTTGATTTGATTTATTAAGTCAAAAAACAGAAGAAACTGTATGTGACAAATTGGGGAGAAAATCAACTGCACAGGTTTTCCTTAAGTTCCAAAAGACCCTTCCAACATTTGAACTTTAAATAGTTGAAAGATAAAGTAATTATAATAATAAAATTGAAAAAAATGTGAGGATTAGCAACATTTGCAAAAACTACATATTTTCATTGCCAAGTTAGATAGAAATAAAAAACTTATTTGTATTGGCAAACAAACTCCAGATTTGATTCCTCTGTATTGCCAACAAAATAGCAATTACTGGTAACCCCTACCCCTGCTCTTACTGGTAACCCCTACCCCTGCTACTTCACATCCATCTCCCACCCATTCTTCTGCCTCTCCATCCACAACCCTCTTACACACTCCACATCTTTCACCACCATCCAGTCCTCTCTTACCTCCACCAGTTCCTTCTCCTACTCTCACACCTCTCCTGCCCACTCCACATCCCTCACCTGCCCACAGTCCTCTTTTACCTACGCCAGTTCCTACTCCTACACCGCTCCTGCCCACTCCACTTTTTCCAACTACCTCCTCACCTTTCTTCTCTTCAGCCCCTTCACCTACTTCCACACTTCCTACTCCCCATCCCATCCGTACATATAACTTCCGCTGCAACCGAAAACCCACTCCTGTGTATAACCTGTAGCATCAAACATCGGCAGGAAAGCAAACCATACACAAAAATAAAAACTCTTTGCACATTCTTCACCAAAATGTACAGTCTCTGAAAAATAAACTCACTGATATAGAAATATTACTTGAGGAGAAACTCAACCACATCTCAGTATTGTGCTTCACAGAACACTGGCTAACTAAAGAACAATTAGAAAACACATATATACCAGGTTTCTCTCTAGCCAGTAGCTCATGTCGAAATATTAACAATGCACATCATGCATATGGTGGGACATGCATTTTTATTAAAAATACAATTAGTTTTGTACCCTACACAAATCACACTCATCTTGTAAAAGAGAAAGACTTTGAAATATCCATCACTGACTTAACAACAATAAAAACTTGGGTATTATGCGCATATCGCAGCCCTGCTGGAAATTTGAAAACCTTTTTAAAAAATCTGGAAGTTATTCTAACAAAACTTCAAAAACGCAGACAGTATAAAACTATTCTTTGTGGTGACTTCAATATAAATTGCCTCACACAATCCAGTAATGAAAATCTATTCAAAGACCTACTAAAATCATACAATTTACAAACAACCATAAATACACCAACACGAATATCCAAAAATAGTAGCACTGCCATAGATCAAATAATAATAGATGCAAATAACCATTGTTTTTCTGTTGCTACATTTAATACAGGTTTCAGTGACCACATTGCCCAGATCCTAACACTTCCAACAGAAACAAAAACCGCGGAACAGACAACTTACAAAGAAATCCGTAACTATTCCCAAGGAAACATAATAAAATTTCAAAACTTGCTCAGATTTGAAAACTGGAATGAAGTATATAAAGCAACCGATACAAATGATAAGTTTAACTCATTCATAAATATATACTTAAGACATTTCAATGCCATTTTCCCTCAAAAACTGAAAAAGATCCAAAATAAGAAAACTAAATCATGGATTACCACAGGCATCAAAGTGTCATGTGAAAGAAAACGCAACATGTATAAAATACTAATAAATAACAAATGTAACTCAAACTTCATTTCATATTACAAAACATATAACTCGATCCTAAAAAAAGTAATCAAACAAGCAAAAATTATAACAAATGATAAGTACATTGCAATTGCACGTAATAAAACAAAAGCCATGTGGGACATTATTAAAAAGACTACAGCACCAACTAATAATAAAAAAAACAACATAGAGCTCCACTACAAAAACGAAACTGTACAAGACCCACAAGAAATAGCTGATATATTCAATGAACACTTTTCAAAAATTAGTAATAAGTTAATCTCTCAACACTCTCTAAACAATGGAACACACCAAACAAACACTAATATTACACAAATTGTAAATTCCATATTTTTATATGAAACAACCCCCTCTGAAATTTTTAAAATCCTTGGACAAATGGAGAATAAATTCTCAGCAGGCATGGACAACATTCCAGATTTTCTTATTAAACACAGTGCTCCATGTATAGTGCAACCACTCTCTCACATCTGCAATTACTCTCTAAAATCAGGCATATTTCCAGATATATTCAAAACAGCAAAAATTAAACCATTGTTTAAAAAGGGCAATAGTTATGACCCAATGAACTACAGGCCTATTTCCCTGTTATCAGGATTTTCAAAAATTCTGGAAAGACTTTTCAATGATAGACTCAAACAGTTTCTCAATGCAAATAATGTCCTTACAAATGCACAACATGGCTTCAGGAGTAATAGATCCACAGACACAGCCATCTTCTCCTTTTTAAATGACATACTTGTTGCCCTAAATCAGAAGGAAATTCCCATTGGCCTTTTCTTAGATTTGTCAAAAGCCTTTGACATCATTGACCATCATATACTTTTAAGAAAACTAGAAATGCTAGGGATTCGAGGCATTGCAGGCCAATGGATCAAATCATATTTATCAAACCGTAGACAAATAGTTGCCCTCCAACACACTAAAGAAAACAAAATCTCCTCATACTACTCCTGTCCTCAAATAATAAATTGTGGAGTCCCGCAAGGATCCATCCTTGGGCCAATACTATTCCTTATATACATAAATGACATGCCTTTGGCTTTAAGGAACAACAAAATAATTTTGTTTGCAGATGACACAAACATCATCATCAAAGCAAAAACACAGCAATCATTAGAAAAAGAAACTCACAAAACTTTGCAAGCACTAGTAAAATGGTTTCAAGACAACAAACTCATCATAAACACCAGCAAGACAGTCTCTCTAAATTTCATGAATCCTCGATGTAAAGACAAACTCTCACAGCATTTGCTCATAAACAATAACCCTGTAACAATATCTCATGAAACTACCTTCCTCGGACTAACAATTCAAGAAAACCTAAAATGGAACACTCACATATCAAATCTTAACAAGAAGCTTAGCAAATCTTGCTATGCCCTATACACCCTCAGGTCAAGCTCCAACATTGAGACACTTCGAACAATGTATTTTGCAAATGTGCACTCACACCTAAAATATGGAATAATATTCTGGGGAAATGCCCCTGAAAGCACTCGCACATTTATTATCCAAAAAAGAATACTGCGAACAATGACCAGCACTCATAAGCTGGAGTCTTGCAAACCCTTGTTTAATAAACTAAGGATTCTTCCTCTACCATGCATGTACATATTTGAAATAGTGGTCTTCACAAAGAAAATTCTCATGGAAAACAAAGACACTTTTACTTTAAATTCTGATGTACATAACTACAACACCCGTCAAAAGGATAACCTACACGTTCCCCACTCTGAAACTACACTTTATCAAAAAAGTACCCTAATAGAGGGCATTACACTTTACAACAAACTAGGCAATGATATCAAAGACATAAACACAATTCATACATTTAAAAGTAAATTGAAAGCTTTCCTGCTAAACAACATGTTCTACAGTGTAAAGGAATTTTCAAATTACAACATTTCCCTTAAAAAATATAAATAAATAAGAATTTCTTATTCCATTAGACTTTCTGTTTCATATGAACTGTTTCAAGCTGAAAATGATCCTGATCCTGTGAAATAGAAGGAGAATAGAAGAAGAAAAAAACTGGTCAAAACTTGCCTCCTCACCATTTCAAGTTATAAATATAGAATGTACTACTATTGTAAAATTTGATGTAGTTGCAAACATAATTGATATGTATTATTAATGTAATTATTATTATTGTTAATGTAATTATTATTGCTAATGTAATTATTATTGCTAATGTAATTATTATTGTTAATGCAGTTATTATTATTAATGTTAATTATTAGCAGATAATTTATCTACTGTGTAATATCTTAATCTAACTGTAACAAGTATTGTATTTCTAGGCCAATGACCCCATCTCGATCAGGTTTTGTTCAGTTTCCCTGGTCCTTTGAGCAAATGCTGAGATGGTCCCTTGTTTGCTCCTGAACAGTAACATAACTTCGCTCTCTCCACCCAAGGCATCATATTGACTCGTCATACACGATTGTAATTGTATATGTGACTCAATAAATATTATTATTATTATTATTATAATTAACCCCCACCTCTACTCTTACCACTACCACCACTACAAGACAAAGGAGAGTTCAACAAAACGTGTGCATAGTGAAGCTTCATTTATGTCCAGGACCAAAAACAAGGGACCATCTCAGCATTTGCTCAATGGATCATGGAAATTGGACAAAAAGCTGCTCAAGATGGGGGTCATTGACCCAGAAGCTGAAGTTCATTACTTGTTACAGGCACATTAAGTCTTTTTGTAAATTATACAATACAAATGTAAAATTAATGCATTATATATCATTGTTTTGTTTGAATAAATATTATTTCTCTTTTTGATGTTCAGTGTAGTCTCTAATTGTACAAAAACAGTTATGCAGCAAAAAAGATTTTACTTTTAAATTTGTGTGCTGACTTTAACTGTTTAATGTCATCTGGCAATGCTTTGTAAAGTAATGTACATGTGTTGTGTGTGGATTTCTTGTAGTGAACTGTTAATACTGACACTTAATGAATGTGATTACTATGATGTGTGTCGTAATTATAAATATCAGTATTGCAGGAAAATTCCTTCCCACTGTGGACATTAATGGGTTAACAAGGAGCTCACCAAATTCTCCTCAGTTCTGAATACCTTCAAGCCAAGCTCTGCTGCAGTGCCCTTCAGTGCAAATCATTGTATATGAGTGCTGCAACTGTTAAGGTAGTTGTTAATGGGCCCATTGACTGTGATTAATAATTTTTATCTTAAGAGCAGGAAAAGGGATTAATCTGTTGTCCATTCATACATCTCAGTATCTGGAATGAATTATCCAAAGGCAAGTTAAAACTTAATTTATATTATTCATGTTTTACTACTTAGGCCCGTATATCTATATTTATAGACTGTTCTCTTTCTGACATTTCTCTGTCTTCTTTCTTCCCATCTCGTAGTAATGAAAATAATGGAAAGCTAATGTAGCTTATGGTCTGAAGCTTATAAAAAGGCAAATTTAGGCTGCCCCCCAATCATCACATTCCATGTATATTATTTTTTGATTAAAATAAATCAAATTCTAAAATCAAGGCCATGTAATTTTTTAACTAGGAAGAATAAATTGACAAGAAAATAACTTTTTCACATAAATTTGATTTAATTTCAAAGAGTAACTTTAATTACTTAATTTCAAACATTAATAACATAAGTATGAAATATTGAATAATAGAATGCTAATATAAATGCTAAAATACTTAAACTTTTACCTAGAATTATTTTCAATGCAAAAATTGATTTTCCTATTTCAACATTTGTGACTGATAATATTAGAATAATGGATGGTGTATTAAATTATCTTCATCCTTTGATACTGAGCATAGAGAGCATGCAGAATTTATATTTAATAGAGATTTTGGCTTCAGTCCCATTTTCTTTTCAGTTTCAGCCTTTGAGTTTCTTCCCCACAGCAACATTTACAACAAACTGACATTTTTACACCTTTGTTTGGAAAATACCCTTATTTAGGATTTAATGGTTAAATATGATTTTTTAGGCTCTTTAAGTATAGTGCTTAGATGTCAAAAAGTTATGATCAGCTCACAGTTATTTAAATGTTTAAATTAGACAAAGCTATGGACAAAGCTACGGACAAGCTATGGCTAAAAACATGGAGACATGATAAAGGATATTACCATAACATTTCCAAAGGCATGCACTGTTTATTGAAAAATCGTTGCAGACATTCATAATTTTTGCTTTTCTGAACTTCTATTGTCCGTTATATTATGATGCAATACGAAGACCAACCTAACCACTGATGCCATAAATGTGACCGTATAGGGCTATGTAGTAATATGTCCATTTGACACAGAAATGTCATTATGAAGAGAGAACATTACAAAACAAAACAAATCTTAACTCAGAAAGATGTATTGCATGTACAAATCAATTTGAAATAAAAACAAAATTCATACTTGATAAAGATTGCTAAATTAAATTTTGTGTGAATTGAGGTATTGGGTTATAAACAGTCTTTCAACCAAAGATCATCTCTGTTGTCTTTTTGGGCATCAAAATCTTTACAATGTCATGATTAATAGCAATAAGAATGGTAATTAAGCAATTTATCATAAAATAAGTAGTAATAGTAGTATCACTGGCATATGAACTGAAATTTCAATTATGGATTTTAACAACTTAAACATCAAGCATAAGTATTTTGCAATTGCATGCTATATTTCATTTACCAGAGTAGTAAATTTCTTCAATACTAAAAATAATTATGAAAACATTTCCCCTTTTTATATGAAAACTAAAAATATGAAGGGTGAAGAAAGAGTAAGTTTCAATTTTGTTATAGGGGAATTCCAAGCACACATGCAATACCACAGGGCACACTATACCACAGGGCATTTATCTTTTCTACCTCCCTTGGGCCTCTGATTTGTTTCGAATCCAAAACGATTATACTTCGATTTTTCTAAAGTGGCAGGTGGCATTAGTTCAATTGGCTCACTAGCGTCCCTTAGGGAAAGCAATGTCAAACCACCCTAGGGTAGTTTGCCCTAGGATAGTTCCATAAGTATAAATCAGGATAAGTCGCACAAGAAGGCGTTAGGGGCTTCTGGAGACAAGCTTACGCACTAATCAGTGTATGGCATTAAACGAAGAACCCTCACACACACACACACACACACCACACACGCACACACACCACACTCGCACGCACGCACGCACACACACACACACACACATAGAGATTCTGGCGGACGAGCGCCGACGGGTCTACTACCAGGGAAGACACGGCTCACGAACAGAAGCCCTCGCTGCGCTGGAAGAAGAGAAGATGGACACGATGAGACAGTGGCAAAGCCGCTGGGACGCAACGCTGAACGGCAGGTAGACCACCGTCTTATCCCACGGATCAGCGAGTGGGCGTCGAGGGTTCACGGGGAAGTGGACTTCTTCGTGACTCAGTTGCTGACGGGGCATGGATGCTTTAGAGCGTACCTGCACCGATTTAAGCTCGATGACGACCCGACGTGTCCAGCTTGCCCAGGACAGGAGGAGGATGTGGAGCACGTGATGTATAACTGCCTGCGGTTCCGTAGGTGGGGCGAGGGACGTAGGGTTTTAGTGGGTATTATCTACGGATGAGTCCCACACGAATCGGCCCGGATATGAGAGTCTGGGTCGATGGTGCGTAAATGCACACACTCACACACACTCACACACACACACACTCACACACCCTCACACACTCTCACACACTCTCACACACTCACACACACACTCACACACACACTCACTCACACACACACTCACACTCTCACACACCCTCACACACTCACACACACTCTCACACACTCACACACTCTCACACACTCTCACACACACTCACACACACTCACACACACACTTACACACACTCACTCACACACACACTCACACTCTCACACACACTCACACACTCTCACACACTAACACACACTCTCACACACTCTCACACACTCACACACACACACACTCACACACACACACTCTCACACACACACTCACACACTCATACACTCACACTCACACTCACACACTCACACACACTCACACACACTCACACACCCACACCCACACACACTCACACACACATACACACACACACGTACTGCACCACCACTCATGTCGGGAGTCGGATCGGCCGGTCACGGATCTTACCATCCAGCCGGGTCAGATGATCACCGCCATCCTTCGCGATAAAAACATGCACAACACTTACTGGACTAGTGACAGCAGCTGACGCGCCCGGAATCACCAATCAATCACGGGCTGGCAAATGTTAAAAAACTGTAATTAATAAATAGGAGTCATTTCGGTGGCTTCATTTCTCGCGAATATTTTTGAGAAACTGAGAATCAAAATAGCGGCGCTTGCACTCGGAAATATTACCCCCAACTATTTTTACTTTCTTGCTACCATTTACGCAATGGATAGAAAGTTATATAATGCTACGCGAAAATTTTTTTGGCAGAAAACTTATTTCAGAGCCCTGGTAAAGAAAAAGTAGATAAATCCAGTTGCTGAATTTACAGAGAAAAACATGTGGTGTAGCCAGAATCCATGCTTTTTGTGTCATTGATACCGAAAACTAGAACGACGGCAAAACCTATGTACGTCTGTGAACAATTCTAGTGGCTAAACAGTTCAGCCAATTTCCTCTAAATTTGATATTCCCCAATGGATCTGTCTGATGTTACGACCCCTTGAAATTGAAACAGATATTTTAATTTTGGGGAGTACTTTACATGAAACGCCTGGAACATTTTCCAAACTAAAAAAATGGCTTAATCGTTTTTGACTTGATTTTGTTGTTAGATAGTGTGGAGGTCATCTAAGAGAATGATTCAGGTTTCATGTTTGTTGCAAACGCTGATTTTTCAAAAATTACAAAAATTCAAAATCATTTCGACGTCTTCCTATCACTACAATTATGAAATTAGAGATTTTTCCCTTAATGGAATCTGCTTTATAAGAAATACTGATTTTGATATATTTGAACAATTTTTCAGAAATTTGAATACAATTTGCGTAATTTTGCGTGAAAATACGGGCGAGAAAGTACGTGTTGTTTCATCACTAGCTCTTTTACAAATTCAATTTTCAAGCAACCCGCAGTACATCTATGCGTCACGGGATTGCATTGCGGTGCGGTCGGGGGCTGCCCAGTTCGGCTGCGGCAGGGAGAGGGGGGGCGAGGCGGAGCGGGGCGTGGCGGGGAGGCGCAGGGCGGGAACGGGGAGGGAACGGCAGGGATGGACAAGGAGAGAGGACATGGCGGAACAGGGGGGTTGGGGGGAGGGGGAGAGGGGGAGAGGGGAAGAGAGAGAGCAAGAGAGAGAGAGAGAGAGCTGAGAGCGAGCGAGCGAGCGAGAGAGAGATAGATAGATAGATAGATAGATAGATAGATAGATAGAGAGAGAGAGAGAGAGAGAGAGAGAGAGAGAGAGAGAGAGAGAGAGAGAGAGAGAGAGAGAGAGAGAGAGAGAGAGATAAAGCTGGGGGAGGGCGGAGCGAGGAAGTGGGGTGGGTCGGGACGGAGCGAAATGGGACGAACCGGGGCAGGTCACCGCGAGTTGGAGTGAAGTGGAAAGGGCGCGCCTTGATGCCAATTTCTGATTTCCAGCCAAAAGTCGAACAATCGAAGTTTCAATTTATTGATTTTTATGGGACTGAATAGTTAAGTTGGTACGTTAAGCGTTAGGGATGAGCAATACGAGGACCGAGTTGCCAAAGTTTCCCGCGTGAGTTGCAAGACAACATAACCACCAAGCCGTGAGTCGTTTATGGTTGTTGCACGCAGCATGCTTTTCAACAAATTTGAATCGTCTGTATTTTTTACATCTAAAGATATTTTGATGATTCCAATTGAACAAAAACCGTGAATGTAAGCACAGTCAAAGCTTTTAATATCATAAATGACGTTTTATTACTTTTAAATTACCGCATACTTTACAATGCTGTTTTTACTACATTTTAATTAAAAAAATCTTCAAACTTATAGAAGTAAAGTACTCCGCGATCCTCCGCTCTGAAACGAGTTTTATGGTATTCTTCAATCATTTAAAAAAATTGCCCCAATTGGAACAATTTTTCTTAATTACACTTTGTCTTCAGCAGCGCACGACTTCGTTCTAAGGCACTATTTAGGGATATGCCCTTATTTGCTAATCGGTCATTTCTTTACAGTTAACTTCTCGTAACTGTTATGCGAAATAACTGTTATGTGAAATAACCGTTAAGTCGTTTATCCTCTTATTGGTTGTATTGGTATAAAATACATGCTATCTATTGGGTCAAACCTGAACTAAACACTATCTCCTCATAATTTTTGGCGTTCGTTACTTCACCATGCACAAGTTGCCTATTCGAAAGAATATTTTCAATCTGAACCCGAATCATGAATCACTGTCATTTTTGTAATATTCTGTACTCATTTGCTACTTATTATATCAATTACTATTCTTTATTGGCAGCTCTTCCTGCCTCGTTCATATCAGCTGTCTGCCCAAACGTGTTTGGGGAAGTAGTGTAAGCAAGCGCCGTGAGGTAGCTGCACAAGCCTTGCGGTGCTACCAACGTCATTCCTTTAACTGGGAGCAGTCACCACAACTGATTTAACTCTTTCGTGCAGAAAAACTCTCTAAAACTGCAGCAAAAAATCATACAATAAACATTGTTATTTTATATATATTTTATATTATAATAGATTTTTAACGAGATAAAATGTTTTTTAAATGTCTGTTCTGTTCGCTAATTATCCCAAATTATTAATTTTACAGAAATTAAAAAACGTAATGACCAGGAAGTAAATTTTGAATGTAATAAAACATTGCATAAAGAAGAAAGCAAGGTTTTATGTGAAATAATTTAAGAGTATTTGGCACAATTAAATGAACAACCTTGCAATTTGTCACATGAGAAAAAAGAAAAGTTAAAACTGTTGATTAGTAAAATGACAACTAAATATCAAGAAAACAATAGAACTTACTCACGTTTTTGTATGAAACATGAATCGTGGCTGACTATTGAATTTGATTTTTACAAGATGGATGAACTAGCGGAACCCATTACACCATCGACTAGTGGAACATCCAAAAGGGGACGTCCATCTCTCTCTTTCGATGAATCTACTGAGCGGACTAAACAAGGCGAGCAAAGGACATCAGAGGCCAATACAACGTGGAAGAATTGGCCTGTGCAAGTAAAATGTTAGCGTGTTAGTGGAAGTATTGATGCAGCGAAAGTTGTGCATGATGTTTCCGAAGGGAATCCAACACAGGCTAAGACATACAGAACTTCCCTGCAATAACCGCGAGAGACAGATGGCCAAAGATGAGGCTCTTTTACATCTTGTTGAAAATAAAATGTCCCAAAGTATGTATAACAATATTAGAGCCAACAGCAGTACACATAACTGTGCATTGTATCTTCTTATAAATGGGCTTTAGAAGCAAACTAGCGGTGCTACAGAATGGCACAGACTTTCCCGTATTAGTTTTCTATTTCCTTTGGTCTCAGCTAGCTACGGGGACTTGCCATGTACTCTTGCCAGCTGTCATCTATCGCCACCCAAAGTATAGTTTTTTGAAACTGTCTTAATTTTGTGGTTTCCTAACGGAAGAACGGAACGGAAATATTATTTTAAGAATAGTAAATACTAGTAAAACCTCGTCCTAAATGGCAATTTTATTTAAAAAATTTGGAGATTTTAAGAAAATGGCGTTTAAACGCTGCTGTAAAATCCAAATTTAAAGCTCTTTTTCACAGAAAATTTTTGAGTTTTAGAAAAACTTCAATTGAAGTCATTTTCAGTACTTTAACTGACAAATACAATAGTGTTTACAAATTGCTGGAAATGTGCACACTAACAGCGTGAAAGATCTTTCAAAAAATTTACATTTGTGTAATTAAAGAAATACGCTGATAAGAACGTTACGCCATATTAAAGAGTGCAACTAGCACTGTCCGTTCGAAATGTTTGAAGAAGAAATTTGGAGCAATTTTTGAGAAAATGGCGTTTGAGCGTTTCTTAAAATGCAGAGTTTTGAACTAGTTTTTACAAAAAACGGTAGAGTTTTAGAGTAATTTTATATGACATTATTTAAAGAACATGTACTCATAAATACAATAATGTGAACAAATTGCTGCTAGTATAAATATTAACATGAGAGACAAGAGAAAATTACATTTTTGTAATTTTTGAAAAAACAAAAGAATAGAGGAATATGACATTTATGTCTTCTTATAGAGTACAGTTTGGGCTATCCCTACCAATAGTTTAAAGAAAAAATGTGAAGCCGTTTTTGAGAAAATGTTCTTTTTGTAATTTTTTAAAATTGCACATTAAATTAATTAAAATGGCATGCAATATTGCGCAAAAACTACTAAACTTTTCAAAAAATGAACGTGACCTTAATCAAAGAACTCATTATGGAGAACGAATTCTATTTGGAGAAAAAATCTCTAACTTTAATTTTATAGTTGTAGAAAGACACCGAAAAATTATACTTTTGAAATTTTCGAAAATTAGAGTTAACCATTAACATTGGATCTTTCTTACCTTTATAAGTGTATTTTACTCTATTCTTACAAGAAACTGAAAGAAAACATTTGAAGCCATTTTCGAGAAAATTTTGAAAATGTTCCAGGTGCTTCGTGTAAAGTACCCTCAAAAGCTAATGAGTGATTTTCAAAATCGCAGAACTTTGACTCAGACCACATGGACAGGACTTTCTTCAATAAGGAGAAAATCCTAAGCATGGTTTAGGCGCTAGTGTTGTTCACATACACCAGACAGACGCACGGCCGGCCGGACAGGCGGACAGGCGGCTGGACAGACGAACGGCCGAACAGACGGACGGACAGACGGACGGACGGACAGACGGACGGACGGACGGACAGACGGACGGACGGACGGACAGATGGACGGACAGATGGACAGACAGACGGACGACGGACGGACAAACGGACGGACAGACGGACGGGCAGACCGACGGACAGACGGACGGACAGACGGACGACGGACGGACAGACGGACGGGCAGACGGACGGACAGACGGACAGACGGACGGGCAGACGGACGGACAGGAGGACGGTCAGATGGAAGGGCAGGCGAATGCACAGACGGACAAATTTTTACCGTCAATCGATTTTTCGGTATCAAGGACCCATAAAAAATGGATTCTGGCTACACCATGTGTTAGAGGATTTAAAAAAATATCATCTGGATTTATCTATTTTTCTGCCGAAAATTTGCCGTTTTTTTCGCACAGCATCCGCAGTAGCGGTAGTGAGAAAGTGAAAATACTTAATATACCTGTAACAAGTAACGTACTTCAGCTTCTGGGTCAATGATCCTCATCTCGATCAGGTCTTGTTTCCCAGATCGATTGAGGGAATTCTGATATGGCCTCTTGTTTGGCTTCTCGAAATAAATGTAGCTTCACTGTCCGTATGCTTTGTTGAGGCTTCCTTTTGCTAGATATAGTAAGAGTAGAGTCTGCGGTATGTGCTACTATTTTGTTAGAATTACTAAAAATTCAAATCTGTAGTTCAGTTATTAATGCAAATAATTTTTCTATAACTAGGGAGCAAAAATGTATACTTACTATACTCATAAATACTTAATATACTAGTTCTACAAACTTCATTACTTACTACTTACTACACTACTCTTCACTTTGTGGGTACGTTCGTCATTCAACTATTTATGGTTAAAAGATAGGATAGATTCCTGAACCCTATAAAACCTTCGCAGATTACTCTTCTCCCCAATGGAGAAGGAGTCTTTAGATGGAGTCTTTATTATTCTCTGACAAAATAAATCAAATCATTATCAATAATTTGAGAAAGAATGTGATGTTTAACACCACAAGGATACTTCTGGCCAGGTAAACTGGAAAGCACAGATTTCAACATAATTGCCACTAAGAGACCAAACAAATTATTATGACTTCTGTGGTGGTTGCCTTTTCTGTGAAAATGGCGCGATTTTGACGCGAAGAGTTGTGGGTTCGACGCTTTATGTTCCGTGGAGCAATGGCTGTCGCCGGAGAGGTCTAGTGATATGAAGCATTCTGAGACGAATTTTAAGAAAATGTTTGAAATTTTGAGTGTGTGAAAAGGTGATGTGATTCTTGTGTAAAGAAGAACAACAAGATATTTGTGCTAAGAAGAGTAAAAACTGGACAGAGTGGAAAACAGTGCTGTGTTGCTAATATACAAACGTCAAGGGTAATCCAGTTCATTCATCGACATTGCCACAATATCTACCCGAATACCTGGAGTGAGTACTTTTGTATATTACATTTTTGTCGTAGCTATCAATTTGTATTCGCTTGCTAACATCAACTAATTTTAGTAGAGTGCAGACTTTAGATTATGAACTCAGACATACATGTCAACATAATGTGAACATTTGTAAACATTGTGCGGCCAGATATGAACTTGTTTGTTGTGTAAATTGTGAACATTGCATTTGGGTCGATAACAGGATTATTGTGTATTCTTGTTAAATAGTATGTTTAGTGGAAACGTTTATGAGAATTGTAACTGTCAGAGTATGAAGTAAAAATGTGGAAGGAAGATCTGCATCTGGAGTTTCCAATTCAAGCTCTTTCTAGTTCATATATGCATAATTCCAAACAATTTTAAGTTTCCTTCGTATATTTTTATAATTTTGTGTCCATATCTGTTATTATCGTGTTTATTTTATAGATTTATATAAAAAAAATATATAATATTTAGTGAGAGATTTTATGTGTAATCTTTAAACAATGTCTGTAGACCGATTTAAATAAAGTTTAAAATATTACTAAAACACTCCCATCTTCCGGATGGACAGTTAACTAGGAGAAAGTGCATGTTTGATGACAGATACTTTCATTTAGGCTATTTTAAAGGGTTATTTAGTTAGCGCTTTTATAGTGATAGGCTTTTTAAAAATATTTGTGGCTGGATATGGATTATTATTTTATGACTTAGTTTGTTTTAATTTGAATTTTTCTTGGTGGATAGAGTCTCTACCTTAGATCTTTTATTTTCGAAAAATAATTATTTAATACGTTTGGCAACGAGGCTGGATTTATTTAAAAGTGAGCTTAATGAGCTGTCACCTAGAGCTCTCTACCAAATAAAAAAAAACATATTTTTATTTAGTCCAGATTTGAAATATTTCATTCTAAAATTTGGTTTTTAACACAAAGTATTAAAATATTACTAATAATTCTTTTTGAATTTTACAATCTTATAATATATTAATTTAATGGAAAATATGAGTCACAATGATTTAATAATATCAGTTTAACAATAGCAAGATCAGAACAAATATTAAATGTTTAATGCCTTGTCTCAGTTATTTAATATAATTTTACATTTTTTAACAATTGGCTTTAGAAATATGGCATTGCTCGGGGATTTACTTATCACAGTCAGGTAGCTAGCGTACAAATCTTTCCTCGAGATTTGTATAAACATGCTTTACATTTACACATGTATTACAATCATCTACACACTGAAAAAGGAATTCTATCTATTCCCGCCCCGTAAGGCTCACTCTTTCCATTACAATGTATCTCCGACTACTGATTTACGTAGTCGATGCGCCCGAATACATCAGAACGTTCACATTGTTAAAAACTAACAATGACTTGATAAATAACAGTAACAGAAGGAATTAATTTAGGTTGTGAGACATCCTTCACGAGACTAAAATCGTCATGAATTATCACGCGACATCCAAAAAGATAGTCATCATGCCTGAAGCAATTAATTTCAAAATAGAAACGCTCCCGGGACGGCGTTTCTCGCCAGCTGGCGACAGGATATAATGGAACAACGGAGAATCCTAAGGCGTAGGGCCCTCTCGTACCTCGGAACGTTCTCGCGAATATGCACAGGCCGGGATCTATTACCAACATCTGTTTAAAGCGTCGGTTCTCTTTGGTCCCATTAATATCCACCGGGTCCCAGAGCACCGGGAATCGGTCGATTGTGCAAATGGTTCTGTTTGAACGGGAAAGTTATTGTATTGTGTTGCAGCGTGGAATGGAATGTCAGAGCAGACTTCGGCCAAGCGATACCTCACGGCAGGGGGGAAGTATGGGAATACATGAGTAGACTTAAATATTTATGAATGTTGGATTTTTAAAATGACGTTGATTTGTGATTTTTAATGGTGTTAAAAATAAAGTTATGAGATCTTTGGAATGGAATACTAATGAGATAGATGTGCATTTTTGTGGTAGACATCAAAGAAGAAAGTATAACAAAAATAAATTTCGTTATGAAATTTAGTAAAAATAACTTTTTTGATTCCCGAACTGGAATCATCACAACAATTCTATCTCGAATGTTTGGCAGTAAAATCCGCGTATATGGTCTTTTGACCTATAACTTCGCACACTCGTCAGAAGTTAGGTCTGTTCCAAATATAGTTAACCTTCCGAGTATGGTCTCGCTGTAACGTTGGAAGCCCTTTCGAGATCCTATTTCCAATTTCATGTTTTGACAATATTTTTCTGATTAGAATTTAAAAACACTTTTAGTTGACATCTGTTGATCGATAGGAAAATATCAAATTGTGTTAACAATTGTTAGAAGCATAATATTATCAAACAAAACAAAGCATTTATTCAGAAAAAAGTTACAGAAAATACCACGGACGCCAAACGCATTTTTAGGAATCATTACATAATGTAAGGCATATATAAATGTATTTAATGAAAATGAAATAAGATTCGAAATTCTTTAAAGAAAAAAACATTTAGCCTTAATTAAACCCGCTCAAATTTTTAATGAAATTCCGTAAACTTTCCAAAAGACTGGGATCGTCAACGACCCCGTGGTACTCGGGATCTTTTTTCCATAGGGGGTTAACACCCGTCCCCCAGCATACGGTATACATATACTACATTTACGGAAATAATGACCATAGTAATTGACGTGTTCAATTTCTCGCATTCCACCTGCGAGATAATATTATGGCATACGTCTACTCAAAAGTGACCGAGAATGATGGAAAACGGCATATTTTTCCATTCTGAGAGCGTCATTTTTTACACTTGCTTGTGGTAAAATCCGTTTTTTCTATCTGTAATATTTTCGGAGATATAATGAATTGCTTCCACGGCCCCTTCGATCTGTCAACGCCCCCTTGTAATTGCAACTAGTAATTGCAAATTAAAAAAAACAACTAACTATTCAACACAAAATACCAGAGAACAAAAGCAGGTGAAAGTACTTATGAGGAAGGAAAAGGAAGAGGAAAGAAAAAGAAGGGAAAGGAGAAGACGTATCTTAATGCTATAGGGGCAGCATAGATATACAACCTTTCATTACCTCTCCTGAAAAGTTCATTTTCTTTGCTTATTGATTAACAAGAAACATCAAAACTTAGGGAGGTTCACTTAGTGCGGCAGTTATTTCTTTCTTTTCTGGAAAAAGAATTATGAAATTATACTAAATATTATTTGAGATATTGTGTCACCAGTAAAACACTAAAATCTCAATTAACTCAAAATGTAATTTTTATAAAAAAATTGGGATGTTATTTTAGGTTACCTGCATGTATATCTACACTAAAATTATAAAGTTAAGAGCTAAAACTAGATTTATAGGACATTTTTACTTTGAGTAGACATATACCTCAAGGCAATTCACCGTATCACCCAAGGGGTCTCAAGCAGAACTTTTAATAAAATTAGCTTGCGTTAACCCTTCACGAATTTCTCGGAACAGATCTCAATTTTCTCGGTTCATTGCGTCTCGAGCTTTTCTCGTTATTTGCGAGACGCTCGATTATGCGGGATTATTTCGAATCGTTCTCTTGCGCCGAGCCTCAATTTTCGCTCCATCTGCGGATCTGCCTCGGCGGGCTGCAGGCCTCCGAAAAGTCATTTTATTTGCGTTTTCACCGTCTCATCTGACATCTTAATATCGTACGGGCGTTTCGCTGAAAGATCGCAGTGGGTTGGAAGTGCTCTGTACGTGAGCATTATGGTGGTCAAAAAATATTTTTTTCAGCTCGGTTCTCGCAAGCATAACTATGATCCATTTTCAAATTAAAGAGAATCTGGTGAAAATTCATTGAAAATGGGCTTTAATAGTTGGCTTGGTAGATGTTTAAACTTGTTAAAGTTTGATTTTTTTTGTTTTTAATCTCTAAATATAAAACGAATATTTCCTAATCGCTGAACGAGCTAAATTGTCAGTTCTTTCTCTGTCTACTTTCCTCTCTTGCTGCATTAACTCGCCCACTTTTGGTGAGAATTTTCGGAGCTTTGCATCGTATTTTAAAAGAAATGCCCCGAAATGAATATTAACTAATATATAGTTTTCGGTTAAACTCGGGAGACTAACTTTAAATAGTAGAATTATCATATGTAGTACCACGTGTTTTTTGGAAATTTACGATAAAATCCCGAGTCGCGTGGCGACGAAGAAAATTATTTGAAAATTTACAAAGCACGAGTGGTATTTAATAAGATCTTCCCACGAATCATATTATTTTCCAACAGGTTCAGAATGCACCAAACATTAATTATTAGTCTCATGTTGTGTCCGTGATCCAAATGCACACGGCAGCGCTTCCTATGATTGATGTATCGCACCTTCTGCTTGGCGAGCAGGGAGGAGGTGGTAAGAAAAAATATTTTTGGCGGGATAGACAGTCTTGATTGGTTAATACCACATGTTAACGTTATTGGCGTTCATTTTCTGTGTAGAATAGGGTAAATAATATTGTTCTAAAACGTTTACACAATGAGACTCGACCAACGAGGATTCCACTTGGCAGGCAAACTTTAATACTCTGCCCGCACGGAAGACTTGGATTTCCAGCATTAGCCACTTCAGCAACGTGGCACTTGTTTAATTGTCAAGATTTATATGTGGAGAAAGTTTTTATTATTATTATTATTATTATTATTATTATTATTTACAAAGTCTTTAGAATTTATTTTTATATTACGCCGGAAAAAATTAAACTTGAGCAATTTTTAAAAAATAGGAATTTTAACGCAAATAAGATCTATGCCATTCTTTTCAAAGTTCTTTACGTCGCACCAGGATGCATAGGGATTAGGTTTAATTAAAAAATTTTGAGACGTTTTCGAGAAATTTGAAAATGATGTTGAGGCTACATGCAGAGTACCCCCAAAATAAAAATATCTGTTTCAAACTCGTCGGGCCTCGAGTTCCTCGTTCCGATCGATCGGTAAGTATCAGTTTTGGAGAAAATTGTCTGAACTGGTGGCGTTAACGTTGACCATGGCCGGACTGACAGACTCTCTGACTGTCAGATGGACGGACGACCGACGGAGAGATAGAGAGACGGACAGTCGGATAGTCAGTCGGACAGCAGACAGTCGGACAGCCAGTCAGACAACCAGACAACCAGACAGTCAGTCAGTCGGCAGTCAGTTAGACAACCAGACAGTCAGTCAGTCAGTCAGTCGGCAGTCAGTCGGATAGTCCGGCAGTCGGGCAGTCAGTCAAACAAAATCGGACAGTCGGACAATCAGACAGTCGGACGGATGGACAGATGGACGGACGGACCGATGGTCGGACTAACCGACGGATGGACGGACAGACGCCGTCAATCGAATTTTCGGTAGGATGTTATATCTTCTTTTTCATTACCAGGACTCGCCAATAAGAGCTTTTCAGACAAAAATTCTCCGCTTTCCGGCGCACGATTACAAAATGTTCTCTTTTTACGAAGAAGGGCGATTAAGTAATATTGGATCCAGAAGAGGCATGACCTTCATGCTCCCAGACCCTTTTGTGATCTCGGATTTGCCCATTCATTAATTTCAAGAGACAAACTTTAAATAAACGTAAATCCATGTAAATAACGTTTTTCGGAATAAATTTTGAAGTGAAGTTTTCTTAAATTTTAGACATCTTTATTTACTTGATCCTAATTGGTTTTTACTTCTATTAGTTTAAATACTTTGTACATTTTAATTAGTTTTAGGTTAGTCTCAAGTTCAGTGATGTATCACAGTCTTGTGTACACTTATTTTAAAGAAACATATATTATCTCTAATGTCTCAAACGTAAAAACGTTACAATAATAGTTATTTTCGAAAAAGCGTTGTAAGGTACTGTTGACACATTGCCGGCCAAATTACTTCGAATTTGGCGCCTTGTCTTCTTTAACAGGGCGTTTGATGTTCTTTGAAGGCGTTTCAGAGGAAAAGATTATACATTTTAAACTTGGCGCCTCCGAGATAGTCTTAATTTTCTCCAAAAAGCCGCGCGAATTTCTTCTCTGCCGACCAAACATTCATTTCTTCATGCAAAGTCCTTGGAGTCAACTCTTTGTATTAATTCGGAGCGTCACCGAAAGATCGCACCAGCTCCTGGATAGCTAAAAATTCCCGCTAAAAATTGGCATTGCCGAAATACCAGGAGTTTTCTATCGCAGACGCCTGCTCGCCTTGTCACGACAAGCTAATGCGGAAAGCTGAGTAAAAGCGTTTTGAACGTCTTCAAGGTTCGACCCAGAGTGTGCCAGGCACTGGATGTAGTAGAAACACGTAGCAAAAGACCACGGAATTCGTAAGGAAAGGGTCAGTTTTCGTTTGGACAGAGGTAACTGTGACAACTTCTTCAATACTCGTTAATTCTTTCTCCAAGTAACAATCCTTGTCAGTTGTGTGTCATCTCTTTTCCAGAACACTATTGTCCGACAAAAACTACTGAGATAGAAGAGGCGATGTTTCGTTGCCATTTCCATCAAAATGCTCTCCCAACTTTTCTTCGACTATTTCGCCGCCTGAACAGGTACCATATTACAATACGAAATTAGAAAATTATCAAATTATTAACTGTTAATAGTGGGCCAACGGTTATTAAACACTTGTGTTCGAATAATTCCTTTTAGGGAACTGATTTGAGTTTAGGTGCCTGTGACTTTAGGTAATCAAAATGGATGAAGTAAAATAAAATAAAATATTCAAGTTGAACACATTGTAATATGAGATCGTCACTTGGTGAGATCACCCATGCTTTGCACGGAATTGCCCATGCTTTGCACGGAACCCCAAGCCTTCGGATACACGTATTTGGGCATCAACAAAAAGCTCGTGCCCTCGCGCCTACTTCGCCTCGTGCCGTCTTATTTTGAATTTCTGAAATTTAATACGGTCGATCTGGAATAGCCAAGAGAGCCAGGCTAGTGTACCTCCGTGGACTCTTTGGAGCAGAGGGCCGAGGGTTTAAATCCCACCTCTGAAAAAGGTATTTACCTGTGTGATTGTTGCGTGGTGGACTCTCCCAACCATTGTGTGGCATCTTTGAACTCCGTAGCCAACAAGCGAGCGGGGCACCGCCCCAGCCGAGACAAGCTCTATGCACCCAACTGGTTCCGTGTGCGATAGTTTAGTGGATGTAAGTGTATAAGTAAGGGATGAGGAAAGGACAAGGAAGAGGAAGGAAAGATCGCGTACGGTCCGGGGCCCGTTTGCTAGGGCTTTCGCCTGGCGTTGTTCGGTGAAAGAATTCTCCTCCAGACTGCTGCCGAACTCGACATACAGATCTAGCTGGTGTCGAAAATCCTGCCCCGGTCAGAGCTCGAAGCCTAGGACCTCCTGGGCAGAGTGACAGCAGTTGATGCCCTGAGTCACCTCAGCTGGTATATACATTTGTTACATAAATCCTCTTCCGGAATAAAAGATAAAGCAAGTGAGATGTCATCGTGCCTGGAGATCTTTAGCCTCAGTCGAGGGAGATGTGGTCTAAGACAAATGTAACAGAAATTACATAGTATGGAACTGAATTGAATAGAATTGAATTGATGCCTTAATTTTACGTGGCGAGACTCACGCATTGAGGCCTGTTTTTTCGTCTCACCACACAAATTTCGCTTTGTTATCGAGAAAAAACGGAACGTGTTTTAAAATAATTTGAGTTACTGCACGAACTAATTTTTTAGGTTACTTACTGCGTGATAAACATATCTCGAGGACTCCAGGTTTTAAGGACACAGCGTTTACGAGTTATGCACGATTGATTTCAAGAAACGAATCATTAATAGAGCATGTTTTCTTCCATGAAAAGTTGCGTATGTACAATATATCATGACTTCATTTTACTTTCTTACACTTTTTAAGAAGAGAAAGTTATGTAATCGTGCGCCGGGAAACTGTTAATTTTCGGCAGAAAAACTCTTATTGTCGGACACTGCAAACTTAAAAGTGGATTTTGTTGCTGTTTATAAAAAATTACTTCCTCTAACACGTGGTATAACCAGAATTCATGTTTTTTTTGGGGTTCTTGATATCGAAAAATTCAATGGCCGCAAAACGTCTGTCTGTCGGTCTATGGTCAATACTAGAGCCTAAACCGTTCAGACGATTTTATCCAAAAAATATAATACCCGATAAATATGATCCATTTTAAGACTTTTGGAGTGTCAATCGGGTATTTTGATTTCTGATCGGGTACTTTACATGAAGCTACAAAAACATTTTCAAAATTTTCTCTAAAATGGCTCCAAATTTTTTGATTTAACGTTGTCCTCAAATATCTTCGTAAAGAAAGCTTGAGAGAATAGTGTAAGTCTCATGTTCGTTGAAATCCCAGATTTTTCGAAAATTGCAAAAGTGTAATTTCCTTGGGGCGTCATTCTACAACTATAATATTGAAGATAGAGATTTTTCCTTAATGAAATCTATTCCTCAAAGACAGATCTTAAAATAAAACAATGTACAATTATTCGAAAATGTTAGTAGTTTTCACGTAATTTTGAAGAAATTGAGGCAACTAATTTTTTTTAAACAATTTTTTCTCTCAAATGGCACCAATTTTTTTCTTTGAATTTTATACTCGTTTGTGTAAAGGGACGCCCAAAAGTATTGTGCTAGTCCAATTTTCGGCAAACTCTCTGAATTTTCGAAAATTGCGAAAAAATAACATTTCAAAACTACACAATTGAAGATAGCGATTTTCGCTGTAGTCACATTCTATACAAAAATATAGCTCTTTACAAAAGATCCTTTACAATTTTTTGAAGCAAATGAGTAGTTTTCACGAAATTTAGGATTGAAATAAATGAAGTTTATAAAAAAACTTTTTTTTAAAAAAAGAACTCTCCAATTTTTTCCTCAAATAGAACAAGGGACGCTTAAAATAATACGCGGGTCTCACTTTTGTTGAACTCTCTGAATGTTTGATAATTGCAATTTTAGAAACAATAAGAAAAAGTATGTGCTGATGGAACACCACTAGTTTAACATGCAAACGGTTCCCAGCATTCTACATTTTCAAGTAGGTGACACATACTCTTGAACTCCGAGTCTTAGAAACCGGTACTCTGTCTACTCCTTTCTCACACGTCACGTTGAAGTATTCTAAGCCACTAAATCTTTTGGAGGTGCTTGATTGAGTTTCCTCCATCGATGTGCTATTTGCCTTGTCTGTCAATCAGTGTTGTGTAATTACTCGGTGTTAAGCTAACATTTGGAAGTGGTAAATGAATGTAAAATCAAGCTCTAAATGAAGTTGTTTGTATAACAAAACAACAACAACAAAAAAATGTTGCGTGATTTTACTTGCGCCTAGTGTAAATTGCGAAATGCACTTGCGTCTTTTACACAAATATTAGTATTTATAATGGGAATATGGTATTGTCATTTCGCTTGTGAAGATTGTTTGGTTGAGTGAACAGTAAAACGTATCTATCTGCATGACGGAATAACGGTATGTTATTGTCACGTGTTATGTGGTATTTTATGAAATACATTTATGTATTCTCTACTCCTTGGCAAATTTACTTGAATAGAGGAAAAACTTTCTATTGCGTATAATGTAATGTATTAATATAATGAACAATTAATGTATCAAGTATAATGTAATATTTAGATATTTCACTTAAATTACTCATTGTCCTTTTCCGTGTAGTAATTAATAGTAAAATCTTGAGTAAATAAATGAATCAATTGTAATTCATGAAAATCGGTGTCGTCGCACCATATCGTGTCTTCAGATTATAAACGTTTTCACGTGCGAATAAAACTTTATTTTACTCTCTTGCTCATTCTACAAATAATACTAAAAATATGACGGTTTTGTAGCACTTATAAGGATCGGTCGGCACGAATCCCCTTGAATGTAGTCCAATTGGAAGGGGAGTTATCCTCTTCCCCATATATAATAAACTATTTATCATAAAACTGTTTTATGATATATAGTTTTGAGGGTACGAGTGTATGAATTTGTGCATGATATTGGGAAAAAGAGCAATCGCACATGCTGCTCACAACACACAGTACCCTACAACACACGGTACCATCGTAAGCAACTTGGAAAAGATGCCTCCAAGACTCTTGATTTAGGGGACTTTGAAAGGATAGGAGATATGGCGGATTATGCCGAAATCTACAAAATGATACCTTTTGGAGATTGTATTATATTCTAGAAGGTGATTCCACTCCGAAGTAAGGATTCTTCCAGTAAGAAGCAATTTTTAGTTCGAAAACGATGGTTTAAAAAGTGCGGAATGTTCACACGGGTGCATCCAGTACCATACATTGCAATTGGCTGAGGCTCTGACCGAGGTCCTAGGTTCGAGTCCCGACGGTGGCAAGATTTTCGACACTAGCTAGATAGCTAGGTCAAGTTCAGCCGCTGTGTGGAGGAGAATTCTAGCGGACGGCTGCTCTGATCGGTAGTTTTCAGTGGTTTCTCCGATCAATATCGGGTAAATGCAGTACTGTTAACAAAAGGGTCATGGTCCACGCGCGATGTTTCCTTTCTCTTCCTTGTCCTATCATCACCCCTTATTTACACAACTTCCGTGCATGACACTACCACACATGTCGGGAGATTAAGAGCGCGTCCCGGCTAGGGGTGTCCCTTTGGGGGAGGTACCTGGGAGGTTGGGGAATCCCCTGCAAGACGGAGTATAGGTCGATTGCCGATCGTCGGAATATCACCATATCTCGAGATAAACCATTCACTACACTGATCGGTCTAATAATTATAGCAGTTGAGATACGCAGAAACACCAATCAGACATTAGAACTGCAACGTTTTCGACAATATACTTTATTTATCATTTTGTCCACTTGACTCCCCCTCTTGAGCCACTGTCTCCGCAGGCGCGCAGGCTGCGTTTCATCTGTTTCCTCCTGCGAATACTTCTCTTACACGGAACGATAAAAAAAATTCATTTCCTGTGTCGGGAGTTCCAGCGTCAACACAGCTTCTTCGTAATATTCAATCTCGAAGTCGGTGAAACGTATTTCTCTTTTGTGGGACATGCTGACGCTGCTATTTGCTGTGTTCTTATTTTTGTGCTTAGGGCGGTGTAGTGTAGTACCTTCCTTTATTACTCGCTCCGGTTGCTTCGACAAAAGACTTGGAACAGCGAGTGTTTAGGTCAGGGATGACAATTGGAGTAGGTATTGTGGAGCCTCCATATCTCGAATCCGACGCGAACGAGGAGTTCGAGTTATCGAATATTTAGATGCACTGTGGTTCAATTTACCCTTCTTCATGCATCGACAAAAAACTATGAAACAGCGTGAGTTTAGATCAGAGATGCCAATCGTAGTGGATATTTTGGGGGCAACTATACATCGAAATTGACGGAAAGGAGCGAAGTTTGCAGTTATCAGATCTTTCGAGTTAACGATGTTCGAGTTACTGAACTTCTTGCATCCACCAAAATGGTGAATGAGCGCCAGTTTATGATAAGGATGCCAAGCAGGGAGTATGCAATAAAGCCTTGATATTTCAAATATTCAGTGAATGGGAAATGCTCTCGTTGAATATTTTGATATACCGAGGGTTTCCAAGATGTCTCACGTGGTGTTGTTGATGTTTTTGATTGAACGGTTTATTAAAAGAAGATTTAAGCTATTGTAGCACTTTCACAGATCTTCTATTGATTCTTAGTTTCGGAATTGAGCGCTATAGTCTGAAATTAGCAATTTTTAAAATGTTTTTCAAACTTAATTTGACAAATCGTTTCGTACTTACGTTTTACAATTTTTCACTCATCATAGTTATCAAATATTTCTTCAAGATCCACAGAACGACGCTATTATCATTTGTCTACACATTTCATTTGTGAACTTATGACTGATTTATCGGTCGTCCCAGGCGATTTACGGGATCCATAACCGAAACGAACGTACGCGAACGTCGGTATAACTTGCACACGTTTATCAGTCAGAGGTAATCTGTTTTGAGAATTTTCGTACTTTCGCTTCTCGACACCCCAACCACTGGGTCATGAATAATGAAATATTTTAGGCAATCAAAGATTTCATAGCTACTGTTGTTGAATCCCGTATGATAGCATTTTTTAAGGTTTTTTACGTTAAAAAATATAAAAACAAAGGGACGTGGAACAGTATGAGTTTAGATCACGTAGGTAGGGATGCACATAGTAGTGAATGCTGTTGAATGCTATTTAAAAGCTTAAGGAAAAGAAAAATCGTTCCAGTTATCAGATATTACGGCATAAAGATGCTTGTGCTTCCATACTTCATATTTAGAGAAAAAAAACATGCAATAACATTTGTTTAGGTCTGGAGTGGGTATCGAAATGTGTACTGTGAAACTGGAACTGTAGAACTTACACGATGAAAGGCAAAGCAATTTTGTTTGTGGATATTCAATAATACATGTTTAGGTTTACCTGCATGTAATTATCTTATTTTATTGAAGACCAACATACTGTTTCGACTATTTTGTAGTCTTCTTCGGGTATGGGCTTAATATTGTTTTTAATTTTTTGAATTTAAACATTGTTTTGAGATGTTTGCTTATTTTGAAACGATCTTTACTGTATCATACTATTATCATTTGTTTATTATTTCATGATCTTAATGAATAGTTACTGAAGTAAGACCAAAAATACTACATATACAAATAACAGCCATATTGGATATTGAATAACCAACGAATTTGAATAATAATAATAATACTAATAATAATAATGACCGAGTGAAGTGGCTGCGCTAGCGAAGCGGCTAATAATGATCGAGCAGTGAGTGGAGCGCTAGATTCGCAATCGGGAGGTCGGGGTTCGATCCCCGGACCGGACATCCTGATCAGGGCTTTTCGTGGTTTCCCTTGGTCATAAGGCGAATTCTGGGATGGTTCCAAAACACCACGAACACCTCCTACCACCCCACCTCCAACCATAATCCTAGTCCTTTCACCTCTCATCATCACCCTATCCCTTCAATCCTAATAATAATGATAATGATAATGATAATGATAATGATACTGTGTATGTGTATCTGTATGTTTGTGGGTCTATTTCATTTCATTATCATCATTTCACTCCCAAGGCTTAGCGTGTAAAAATGGAATCAGCATTAAAATGCTGATCCTCCCAATAGAAAAGTAAAGTGCACCTACTCCGATAACACAGGTCAAAAAATTTTTGTAGCAAAGAATCTAAATGTACCTAGCGAAGAATTTTTAAATTCGAATATGAAATCAGTTTTTGCCTATCGGTCTGTTTTCTCGTTGGCATGCAACTCCCTATTTCCGGAAATGCTTGAAAGCGCTGCACAATGGTTATTTTGCTGTAGTTTCAATTAATTATTCTGAAGATTTAATTGTTCAGGAACAATCGAAAAGTGAACAATAAATTAGTATACATGGCACTGAATTCAGAAAATTCATCTCTAGGAAAAACATTGCTAGTAAGTCATGCTAGAACAGTCAGAATCACATTGTGTTTCTTGTCGGTTGCGTCCCAACATTGAGTGATCTGATAGCGTGGAACGTGCGGGATGTGACTGCTTGTTTTTCTAGGTTCGTGAAGGTTTGTGCTTTGTATGTATTAATTTAAAAGAAGAAATGCCTCATAACTGTATATAGCCCAAATACTGGACAATAAACTATGAAATTGCAAAACCGAACTTTAATCCTCTGAGAAGGAAGTAAATACGAACTTTGTTTTGGGTGTAAAGTTGGAGACTAGGACCTAAAGTAAGCCTTCATATATGCTGTGTGTCATGTGTTATAATCCTGACATGCTGGTTAATACGTACACGACACATGTCCTTTGCTCTGCCCATGTTTTGGAGGGAACGAACGGCTCATACAACAGACTGTTATTTCTGTCTGACAAAAATAGCTGGAATCACGTCAAAAACCGAAATATTCTCATTTACTCTCTGCTACAAGATCTAGATGTCATAATGAACTGCCGGTACCACTGCCTCCTGCGAATATGAGAGTGAAGATGAATCCTACAATGACAAACATTTAGACGACAGAGTCGGAGGGATTCATACTGACCTAACATTTCAAGCCTTCTGTGAATCAAATGAACCATATTTTTCATCTCAAGGGGATCTCAACAGCCTTGTTCATGATTTAAATTTGTGGAAGCAACAGCTGCTCGATTTAAATGATGGAAACTTATTTTTCCGTGCACGAAATTGAGTGTTTTTGGTGACCGACAAATAGTTTTTTTAAACTACTTTTTCAAGAAGGGTGACATAGTTTTTGTAGTGATATCGAATCGAATATAAGTTATGAGTTCCACCATTACATCCCTCAAGTGGGAAAGTGCTATCAAGGCGATTTGAGTGTCGCAATGTTGTGCGTCTACTGCAGGAACTTATGAAGATGCAAAGGTATGATGAGACGTATGTATAGATTTGAATCTGTAGTTTTTAGAGCGTGACATTTTGCCAAATACATGTAATACATAGGGAGACATACGCATTTGCAAAAAACAATCATCGCATGAAAACTGATGCCGATACAGAAATTCTGGATTGAGAGGCAAATTATCTTCCAGATACACTGTGTTTAGTGTTCTTGCTACAGAAAAAAGTTGAATTTGTAGACCAGTGTAATCATGTTCGGCATCTGGTCAGAAATGGTCGGCACGCAAATAATAATAATAATAATAATAATAATAATAATAATAATAACGAATATTCAAAATTAATTGAAAATATGGTGTTGAACTGGAAATCTGATTATTTAATGACTAAAAAGGTTATTGGAAATTGTCACAAAATGGATACTTCATTAATCTAAATAATTTTATGAAACGATTATATTAATAACATAGACTAGTTTTAGTCTGACTAATACGTCTTCTACTCTAGACTTAATTAATCTTTCGGAGGCTCTATCTGATACTTAACTTATGATCGACGTTTACAATCTCATCTTTACAGGTACTACCATCATCAACTGAAATTACAATTTTTTATGTGAATTACAAGTGGGTGATAATTTCACAAAGACTAGCTACTTAAAAATATTTATTTTGTTAATTTAAGTCGAAATCTTAAAAGGAAGATTTATTTTCAAAAACAGTTCCTAGGAGATATTTAACAGTTCGGAGGAAAAAGTGAGGAAATCAAAAGGTATAAAATGTTTTTTTTTCACAATGTTATGAAAATTGTAATTGTAATGATAATACAACTTAACGACTAGATGGATAAAAAAAATAGTTTCACACGAGTATGTTAAAAATTGTTAATTTTTTTATTCCACGCAACTAAGAGAATATCTTACATGCATCGGGGTTTAATGTAATAGGAGTAAATACGGTAATATTGTTAACAGCACATTCGGCCATTTGTCCAGTATTATCAAAATTCGATTTAGTCCGTTAAGAATACTCGGTAAAGGATTTTTCTGTTTGTCAAAAAACACGCTCCGGGCACCGTACCTCCAAAACATTTGCTGACTGAAGCATTCATCCTTCCTGTCTCTTCTCGTTCTGTGACATTTCTGCCCTGGAGTGTCGACTTTGACATACCATTCGCTTTGCAGAAAAAAACTCCATCAAACGGCTGTGTGCGCCCTGGAGAAATAACTAATTTACGCAAACAAACAGAAAAATTCAGTTTCAAATTTGCGCTACTGCTGCTCTCAAATTCTCTCTGATCTATATTTCTACTCTCACAGTGACGTCGGTGCTTACAGAATTTAGTACTGGCCAATAGGTGTTTGTTGGACAGTATTGTCAGATCAAGTTTTCTTCTTAATTGTGGATGTTTAGAATGATGGTGAAGGAAATCTAAGAGAGAAATATTTTAAAAATTTTCTCACGACTCAATTCACTGGTTTGTATATTCCACGTGTGTTGTTTTAAAAATAATTCAATTTCAGTTAAGTTTCTTCTTCCCTGGTAAACCATTTTACACGATCATGACAACCTTCACACAGGAGGCCTACGCTATACTACATTTTCTTCAAGTTGTTTCTTTAAACTTTTTGTACAGGTAGTACTAAATGCACCGAATAACGTGACAAAAACGGCATTTTTAGCCGTTCTTTTGATTTTTCAAAAAGTACACAAATGCTTATTACGTTATTACGTTATCAACATTTAAATTTCAGATTTATTTACAAATTATTCAGTTTGTTAGTTCATGTGCTCTAAATGATTTCTTCTGAAGTGTCTCGAAAACTCAAATATTTTCTGTTGAATCGGTTTTAGCTCTCGTAATAAATAATAATATTTACTGATAGTGTTTCTCCACACATTGGGCCTGAACTGAAACGGTTTTGAATTTAATTAATAAATATTTACATTTTTCCTTCGCCTCGCGATGGAATTGCCAACTGAAACGGCTCTTAACATTATTAGCTGAAAAAATACGCAATAATATTTACTACGCCTTCGAAAAAATCCACCGTTTTCAGTAAAATTTAAAATAGCGCATTTTCGAATTAGTTTAAACATTTTTTCGGAAACAGCTCCACATTTTTCAATGAACATTTTCATGTAGGATCAAGTTTTTCTCTTCTACAATATTATTAAATTCTTATTTAAATTATACAAATAAGGAAATAACAAACAGTGATTATATGTAAAAATATATTTTAGACGACAAAAGGTAGTGGTTGGGAGGAGGGGGTTGGACAACCAAAAACTAGTTCAGACTAAAGAGATCAGAAAACGAATTACGAGCATAACTATCCTATCCTGTTCTGTAGCGCCACTTTTTTAGTTTCGAGTTTCATTGTCACATTTACGCCCGTCTTTAAAAAAATCACATTGCCGTTTGGTTGGCACTTTACAACCGGGATTGGTTGACAATCACATCATCTGAGTGCGAGCCATCTTTACTAGATAAAACTATTTTTCTGATATTTTTATTCTCACCTAAGGTAAAATCACGTTAGTCGTCACATTTATGTAGATTTTTCAATATTCTTGTGCTACAGAACTGAATTTGTCAAGGAAAATACAAGAGCATTTAGTCCACATCCTTCTGACTAGATCTCTTGCGTAAAACCCGCCAACTTTTAAAATGTTGTGTTTTTAATAAGTTTATTCTTTAATTGGGTTTCATTAGAGACTCTCAAAAAATTAAAAATTTTAGTAGTATTCAGATACTCAACTCAGTATGGCCAAATTTTCCTTCGTGTTTCATTATTGCTAATAAATACAACGAAAAAGTTAATATTAATAAGATGTTTTAAGATTATTACTTAAATACAAAATAAGAGAAATTTAATAAATTCTTTGAAATGAGGTCGTTAACTCTCTCAAAATCTCCCTAACATCTCCATTGACCAAAGCACAATCTTCTACTGATGTTATCTTACTGCCAACCCAGTTTTAGAAAGTGAACTTTCGTGACATATTCGACTTGTTTTTAAAAGCAGAAATATGTATTTTCAAAAAGTCCTTTCGTTTTTTTGCTAGGTGTTGCACAATAGGCGCGCGTTTCAGTCAACGGCCCAACAAGGGAATGTACCCATTATGGCCATTAGACCAGCTGCTAAGTCCCGTAAGTGTGGTGCATGTTACTTTTCTTGTAGGTGGCAGTGATGTTCCCCCGCTGAATGATGAGATCCGGCGCCAGCCTACACATGGCCTAGAGGGGTTTTCCCCAACCAGGTATCTCCCAACCGGAACAAGCTTTCAGTTCCCAACATATCTCCTGACATGTGTGGTAGTGTAGTGCACGTTAGTGTAATGAGTGTGTAAAGGGGAGAGGATAGAACAAAGAAGAGGTAGGAAATATCGCGCGCGGTCCGTGGCCCGGTTGTTAGGGTACTGCTCCGGCATTCGCCTGGTACTGATAGGAGAAACCACGGAAAACTACGGATCAGAGCAGCCGGCCGCTAGAATTCTCCTCCAGACAGCGGCTGAATTGGACCTAGCTTTGTAGCTGGTGTCGAAAATCCTGCCATCGTCGGGTCTCGAACCCTAGGTCAGAGGCACTGCAGTGACATCTGTAGGTACCCCGACGCACTTAAAACGGCCTTACTTTCGTAACACGCTTCGTGGCCCGCGAGCGAAATGGGGGTTCCCCTTCTGGCCTCCATTTTTGTCCGCTTAGGCCCGCTTCCTGCAGCGCCGCGTTCCGCCTTAGTCGTAATCGGCTTCCGATACCGGTTGTCGATGGTTCCTCGACCTCCGCCAGAGTCTCTGCTCTCGCTTCTGGGGCTACCAGTCCTCCGTTGTTCGCTCAGCTGCCATTAGGCTGACTTTTTTAAAGCTCCCGTGAGTACCCAGTACCTCGTCCGACTGCCTTTACATTTTCTTAAAGGTCCCTGCGTTCCCATTCTCCGTCATGGGCTGACGTTACACTACGCCGAGGTATTGCCTATTCACGTCTCCTCGCTTAACTGCCTGCTCGTATTACGCTGTCTTCGTGCAGTGCGAGGTAATGTAAGTAGCTTAATTTTAAATTTCAGAGAAGTGTTGGAAATTCAATCATTTGAATTCCTTCTAATTCAACGTGTTCGTTATAAGAGAGTGAGAGAACTGACTTGCTGCAAGTTTGAAGCTTCATAATATTGTTTCTACATGCTTTAAGGAAACATAATCAATTATCTAAAGTAACTTGTAGTTACTTTGGAACGTCACAACAGAAAAAATATAATTTTGTTTTAAAATTTTAACGATGATTCTATTTAAGCGTCTGGCCCTTATAACTCAGACTGAGGGACTTTCTAGGGTTTTGATCAATTCGTTGGAACAAATACTAATTCAATGAGTTGAGGCGAAATATTAAATTGAACTACTTGTTCAACTTATGTGTAGAGAAAGTGAGCAAATGAAGGTGGACGGAGATTGTCGTTTTTAAAAAAACCTCCTCACTGGATGAAATGTACTGTGAGATGAATGCAACTGGCGACAAAGCAGAGAGTAAAACATCGTTAATGCGGTTGGTAGAATTTTCACCATTCAAAGGGAATAATCATTATCCACAACCTTGTAATTCGGTTCGGAGGCAGCACAGCAAAAGAATTTAATTGTGGGAAGCTGCAACGGCTGACAAATGCACAAAAATATCGGAACGAGGTGTAAAAAGCGAGCAGAGTCCACAATCGAAATAGACACCGGGTTTCATTTCGACAGAGCAAGCGCTTTTCTGCCAATTTACACGTTTTTCTAGAGCTCTCAAACGGATTCAACGTGGCCCTTTGCAAAATTCAACGCGGTATGCTCTTTTGATAAGCGAATTAAGCTAGGGGAATGGTATGGGGTAGTTGGAATGTGATTGAAGTTCTTTGAATTAAAGTTCTAAAAAGTGTTTCGTCATAATTTTCGTGCGTAGTAGAGTGATATTCTATCTGCTTGCCATTTAATTCAAATTTGTTAAAGTGGATTGACGCTATACTTTCTGAAACTTGATCAAATAACACAACGGTCAGAGAAAATACAATAATTAAAGAACTAGAGCTAACGAAGGAGAGAACGATACAAATTTCGCAAAAAATAAACTTGAAAATAAAAGCAACCAATTTCATTGAGATAATTTCATTGTTTTTAAACTCAAATAATTAGTCAATACCCTTATGAGACAATGTCATTAAGGAAAAGAGAAAAGAAAAGTGAGAAGGGTGACACAATAATGAACCAACGAGAAACTAGCGACTATAATAACTAAAATGATAATAGTACTGTAATAATGACAATGAAATTTATTTCTGACATGAAAGTAGTTAATTTAAAAGGAAAAAAAAGACAATAAAAATTATAAATGAATGACTGTCGAATGTGGAAAGTTTCGCGAAGGAAAAGCAGAATGAAATGCACCTTCAATGAAACTCCATTGAGTTTAAGCGAACCAATATAAAGTTTCAAGTTTCATCATAGGATATGGATTCCTCAAATTATTTGCATCCCTGCATCGCAGCTATGGTAGTGAGAACAAATCGGGATAAATAATCTATTGAAATCGAAAAATAACTCTTGGGAAAACTGTAAAGAAAGAAGAATCAGAAAATCATGCTTAAACGTATGACTCATAAGGTTAGAATTTCAATAATTTATTTGAAGCAAGAACCTTTTTGAAAAAAATAGCAAATAATTATCTCACTGAAAAGAAAGTAGGAAGAGATAATCGTGTGACTGTAAATGTAAGGGTCTGACGGGGAGATAAGTGCGGCTTCAAAAATATTCGAGGTTAAGGTGGAATGAAAATAAAATAATTTTTAATTGATTTATTATTGTACGAATTCATTCACTGATCAGTACCTTCAATTTACATTTTAATTTAGAAATAATAAGAAAATAAATATTTTAACGATATTTTTACTAGTAATTCCAGCAGAGTATCATAATTTATACGGAAACAAAAACTAAATATGAAGCGAGAGACAACCTTTAATATATTATTTAAACATTAACTGTTGATTTGGTGGCATTTACAATAAGACGGTCCGCCATCATTGTAACATGTTAGAGATTCACGACGTAAAAACATCTTTGCCCATCTTTTATTTGTAAGGGAGAGAGTTCGAAGAGGAGGCGTCTCTGCAAAGAAATACTTTAATTTGTTTTTGTCACTAGATAATTACACACTAGTCGGATTAAATACTCTGCTGTGAAGACCAGCTTCAGCAACTTAACTGAAAACTTATGCACACAGGAAACCATGCATTCAGATTGAAAATGGCGAACATTTCTAAAAAAAAGTCAACGAAATAACCATTTCAATTATTGTACTGACTTAAAAAAAATCATCTACTTTCCGCTCTGAATCAAAAATAATTAGAATAACATTAAGAAATAGAACTTGATATTTACTTTAATTTCACAAATTTTTAACTGTGGATTAAAATCAATAATTCACAAGCAAAAATAACAAACTTGTACAAATTAATACAATGGAAGTTGACTAATATAATTAAGTACTAATGTTTAGATATATTATGTTTATTCCACCCTTCATTCTTGTTGGCAAAGAAGATCGTTATCATTTTCGTTATCGAATGTCAATTAGCATTGCTTATAAGGATACTTATTGTTGTCTGTTTCTGCAATGTGAGGTCTACCATAGCATTCATCTCATTCGTATTCCTCGTATTCGTCCATTCATCTTTAAGTATTTCGACCAATGTTATACATTGCCAGCGCTCATAAACTAACAGCTAAGTTTTTAAATGTTAGTTTAGAAAATAATCTCTCTTCGCGAGACACCACACGTTCATACCATTCCAGCGCATTCTCTACTCTTGCAACCCACACACTGCTTCTCTCCTTATTATTCAATAATCCAATACTCCTTCCAGGTGGTACCTTCATCTGTTAAAACAAACTGTGCTCTAATATAATTTTTTTCAACGTAATATACTTTTTTTAAAATATAATTGCCTCATTTTATTCTCTGGAATTTCAAGTTCTGATCTTAATTAAATGACAATACTTGGTTTTCAACAGCTTCTTGACATAAATATTTATAATTACTAATCGTGCAGTTCACACGGACTCAACAAAGGACTGTCAATAGACATGTAATGATTCAACAGTATTTCATTTTGTAGAAATTAATATTATTAACTAAATATTCCACAAATACTGTATAAGTGTGAAGCATATTTAGATGTGTGTAAAATAACTAAATCCACCCTCCTGACAAAGATGAAAATTTACTCGACAAAAGGAAAAGCAGAATGAAATTCACGTTCATTGCGATTCCATTGAGTTCTACCCCAACCAACACCCAGCGCGCAAGTTTCGTCTCCGAGGAAGGAGACGTCGAATTATTTGCCTATTTCCGCTCCTCCCGCCCCCCGCCCCCTCCCCCGGCCCTGCGGTCTCCTTGCCTTCCGAAGGGAAACTCCCGACCCACGAAGAGAAGTTCCCCCGAGAGGAGTGTGCGGACTTGGTAGGTCGAAGAATTCAACTTGGGAAGAATTTCAACGCACCGCAGCATTCAGTGGAAACCTCTGGGCGACCTCCCCAATCATTCAGATTGTATCGACGGAGAAGAAGTCGAAGGGCAGGGAAGGGACTCAGTGCTTTGCGAGATCGCCTCTCCCAGCAAATGAGCACGCGGGCGGGGCACGGAGCTCTGGGAAGTTGGAAAAGACGTCGAGTGGTCGTAATCACGTCGCTCATGACACGGAGAGTCGGCATCAAACATCTAAATGAAGATTAATTGAATCGCTTATATCAGAAACTCACCAAACGCCAAATTCCTCATTTCAAGAAAACTGAGAAAAAGCCTCCCAATTATTCAGATTTCAAAATTTATTAACACAGTTGATAAATGAGTATTTTTTCATATAAATATGTGCTCTACGATGTGTCTATCTTTTTAGAACAATAATCCGTCGCTAATGCGTGTTTTAAACTTTCGTGTTTGACGGATTTCTCAAATTAACGATTCATTAGATTGATTAATGTTTCCGGGTGCGTCTACTGATAAGAAAACGACTTCCGTAAGTGCAGTGCATGTTTTGATGTTGCTGTGAACTACCCCTGGGTGGTTAATCCTACACCGACCCACATCCGGTTTGTGTTTTCCCATCACCATGTATCACCCCCCAGCAGGGCGCAACATCATCCTCGACAAGCTTTAAGCTCCCAACTGGTCTCTCGACACGTGTGGTAAGTGTAGTGCATGTGTAAGTAGAGTGAGGAAAGGACAAGGAAGGAGAAGGAAAGATCGCGCACGGTCGGTGGCCCGTTTGTTAGGGTACTGCTCCGGCATTGGCCTGCTGATGATCGGAGAAACCACGGAAAATTACTAATCACAACTGCCGGCTGATGGAATTCTCCTCCATACAACGGATGTATTCACCATTCAGTCTATGTAGTGTCGACACTCCTCCCGCCGTCGGGACTCGAAACCTAAGCCCTCACGGTCAGAGGCACTGCAGTGACGTCAGTTGATGCCGTAAGCCACCTAAGGCAGTTTAAGTTAAGAGTGCTTCCGAACAACAAGACAAGAACTAACTGAACGAAACTGAGGTTATGAGTCAAACATGGAGATATGGATCTACTGTATCAACAAGACAAGAACTAACTGAACGAAACTGAGGTTATGAGTCAAACATGGAGATATGGATCTACTGTATCAACAAGACAAGAACTAACTGAACGAAACTGAGGTTATGAGTCAAACATGGAGATATGGATCTACTGTATCAACAAGACAAGAACTAACTGAACGAAACTGAGGTTATGAGTCAAACATGGAGATATGGATCTACTGTATCAACAAGACAAGAACTAACTGAACGAAACTGAGGTTATGAGTCAAACATGGAGATATGGATCTACTGTATCAACAAGACAAGAACTAACTGAACGAAACTGAGCTTATGAGTCAAACAAGGAGATATGGATCTACTGTATCGTATCTCTGGGTGTGTTTCATCGATCATTTGCTAGGTAGTCCGGGTGGAATCAAGTCAGACCTGGCCAAATGGCACTCTCGATCGCGAGCACTCGCTGACAGTTCGCTCAGGAAGAGGAGGGGAATAATGGAGGGGGTGGAAGCAGAACCTTCGACGAATGTTCTCACAAAGGCCCCGGCATAGGTAGTTATGGAAGCAGTGAAGCTGCTGAGTTTAGGTTATTGCTGCGCTCTGTGTAGTAACCCTTAGGTCTTCGTAGTAACCCTTCGGGTTCTAGTCTCGCCGACGGCTCGCAAACGAGCTCGAGAGCCCAGGGAGGAGACGGAAATAACATAGGAACAAGGGCAGAATGTTCGAGAGCACTTCTCACAAACCTCCGGTAGAGATAATTATGGGAGCAGTAGAATACGTTCCTTAGGCGATCAAGCTATAATATTACTTACTGTTTATTTGTAGTTGGAAAAACAGACATTTGTGAACAATTGACTTCTGTAATGGACTAAGTAAAATAAGTACTGAACATGTGAGTGATGGTCCACTAAAATCATTATTTTTAGAAGTCTATTGGTGTGTTTTTTTCGTGGCCATGTTTATAAAACTTGTTATTATTTATGAAATTCTATTTTTTAGACAGCCGCAAATATAAGCGGTTACTTTCAGGGCATGCACAGCGAGCTAAAAGTTCAATTTATACATTTGCGCTAAAAGTGAAATGATGTTCAAATGTTCAGATAAAACATCGAATTCAACTAAGAAAAAAAATACGTGTGATCAGCTACAATTGATATTAATATAACAAAATCGATTTACAGGTTTAACGGAAATATATTATGTTTTCAGGTCCTCTGATACAGAAAATGTTTTTTTTTCAAAATGTTTGGCTTTCTGTGTCTGTGTATGTCTTTCTGTTTGTCTTTCCTGTATCTGTATATCCGTCCAACCGTCTGTCCGTCCGTCCGTCCGTGTTTGTCCCTCTATGTTTTTTGATTTTGATAATTTTTGAAAATTGCAAAAGTTTCAAAGTTTTGGAGCCTCTTCATTACATTGTTGATTTTTTCTTAAAAAATTGTTATTCACAATTACTTCTCTAATTAATGACATGTAAACTGTTTTTAAGTTGTTAGTAGTTTTCGTGTATTTTTGAGTGATATGTGAGCAATTTCAGACTCCATTTTTCTGAACGGTTTAAACATTTTCATTTAAACTCATTGATCGGATAAAACTGAAAGCACTGAAGTGCGGGATAAAACCATAATTTTGTTGAAACTATTTGGTTTTTAGAAGTTAAGTATTGATTAGGATGATATCTACAATGACGCTTGGAGAGTTGATTAAACCCGATGTTTGTTTTAAATTTAATGTAGAGAGTCAGCAAGCTAGTGCGGCAGGCCCCTAGAGAGGCGGAGTAATGGGAGACCGGTAGACGGAATACGTAGAGACAAGAATGAATGTACGTGATTTATTCATCACTAATGATTCCGGGCACGTTAATTTCTAAGTCCCGAAAGTGCAGTACATGTGTTTTCCTCCACAGATGGCGAGTATCTTCCCCCGCTGGGTGATATCCGGCGGTGACCTAACAGTCGGCTAACAGGTTTCACTAAAACAGGTATCTCTCCTTCCGGAAAAAACTCTACTCCCGACTATGGGTGGTAGAGGGAGGAAAGATCGCGCGCTCTCCACGGCCCGTTTGTTAGGGTACTTCTAGGGCATTCGCCTGGTATTGATATAAGAAACCACAGAAAAGTTTCGATCAAAGTAGTCGGCCGATAGACTTCTCCTCCAGACAACGACTGAATTCAACCCATCTTTGAAAGTAGTTTCGAAAATCCTACCATCAGCGGAGCCCTAGGGCCTCCCGATCAGACACATTGCAGTGACATCAGTTGAGTCATCTCTCCTGGTGTGAATGCATGGAGATAATTGGCCTAACCTAGAATCGGAGCTGTAAGAAAGAGCACGGGGAGCGGGGTTGTTGGGAGGATGCTGGAAACGAAGGCGGCTGCGTGGAGACGCCAGTGGGCGACGGTGGCGCGCCCCGGTGAGGATATCGCTAACGACCCGCTCCCTCTCGAGCGCGTCAGGCGTAGCTGGCATCTAAAGAGCGCGGCCCTCTGCCTTTACACCCCACACCCCTCTCCGATTCTCACGTCCGCCCCCGCCTCTGCCTTCCGCCCACCATGAACCGCCCACTGCCCATCGCGCCGTGCCGAACGCCCACCACCTACCACCCCCATCCTCCGCCCTCCGCCCTCCGCCCTCCGCCCTCCGCCCTCCGCCCTCCGCCCTCCGCCCTCCGCCCTCCGCTCACCTCCCACCGCTCACCGCCCACCGCCCACCGCCTTTCACCATATGACCACCAACCCACGTACTCATTCCATTCTCTGCCCTCCGCACTCCATGAACCACCCACTGCTCTCTGCCCACCGTTCTTCGCCCTTGCTCACTAACCCTCGCCCACCGCCCACCGTCCTCCATCCTCCATCCAACACCCCCACCCACCAGTTCCCGCCCTTCACAACGCGCCCATCGCTTTCCTCCACCTCCGCAACCCACCCATCGTCCACCGCACACAGCTCCTGTCCACCGAACAATGCCGCCGTCGCCCGCCCTCCGCTCTCCATGTACTTCCCACCGCCTTTCGCAAGCTGCCCATTGCCCCCGTCTCCTGCAACGCCTTACATACCCGCCTCCCTGTCCTCATCCCTCCATTTCCTCCAACGCGGCTTCCGCTCTTGCTTCCACGTCGCGCCAATGCCCACAGTCCCGCCACTGGGAGAGGTGGTTCAGGGAATCGACTGATGTCACTGCAGTGCCTCTGAACGGGAGGTTCCCTATGGGTCCCAATGATGACAATAGGATTTTCGACACTAGCTTCTCAGCTCAGTCGAATTCGGTCGCTGTCTAAAGGACAATTCTAGAGCTGCTCTGATCGGTAGTTTTTCGTGATTTCTCCCATCAACGCCAGGCGAATGCCGGAGCAGTACGCTACCAAACGGGCCACGCCCCCACGCTCTCTTTCCTACCCCTTCCTTTTCATATCCTCTCGCCTTACACACTTACACCAAAACGCACTACACAAGCATACATACTGGGAGAACGGTCTGGAGCATAAAGCTCACCCCGGTTGGGGCGGTGCCACGCTGGTGGGAGATACCTGGTTGAGAATAACCTCGCTAACCAACGGTAGGTCGGCGGCGGATCTCGCCATTCAGCGCGGGAAGACCACCACCACCACCTACCTACCTACCTACCTACCTACCTACCTACCTACCTACCTACCTACCGATGAAAAACATGCACTACACTTACAGGACTAGAGATGTTAGCAGTTGACGTGCCCGAAATCACTAACAATCAATCAATCAATTCAACAGTACTCAGATATCAGGAGTGAGAATGGTCTTACCACCTTTTGATGTTTTGGAGACACAAGAGTGGCGAGTACATTGCAGAACCTTGTAGTTATTATACGATCCAGCAGATCGCGCTGGAAATACCTTGTACGACTTGTGGAAAATTTGAGTTTGAAGCTGGTCATTATTTTATAAATATTATTATAAAGTGCTTGACGGAGTATGTTTTTGTTGACGACGTGGGCACGTGTACACCTAGTGTTACTTACTTGGTTAACAATGGCTGTAGGAACTCTCAAAGGACTCAATGTGTAAGAAAGATTTGGGTGACGCCTTTTCTGAAAATAGTTCTAGTGAAGTTACAATGTGTGCAATCAAAAGAGAGTGATGCTGACATTGTCGATGACAGTGCAGTTGTGTTTCCAGCCAAATGGACACGCAAATAAAAGTACTCGACTGACTGAAAATGGAGTTTTACGGAATGTAGTATGTAACAGATTTCCTTTTACAGCTTATAGAATAGAATAGAATAGAATATGAATCTTGCCACTTAAAAATACATGAAATATTTCCGATGGTACGTTTTCTCAGTAGTTACTACAAATTCTCAACGCAAACAATTAAAGGCACATTACAATATTTACATATTACGTAATAATATTGTGATGTGTATCCTGACATTGTGTTGAAATCATTCCTACTGCTCCACAATTTTAAAATTGAACTACTGCAGAAACAAGGCTGGCCGAGGCATTTAAATCTGAGGGGATGGATAGTGCAAACGCAGCAAAAACTTGAGGTGAATGGGTTCACTGTTAGACTGCGTTGAAAATGTTTGTGGCGATATCAGTCAGTTACAGAAGTGACTAGAATTAGGAGGCGACTTTTATAAACATTTATGGCTTTTGGACGCGGGTGAGCTAGCTCTTTTCTCTCTGGTTCGGTGCGACCAACAATTCCAGCCTCACCTCATTTTTGCAAAAACATTTACATTGAACAAAGAAACTTCTCATTGTGGCTGCTACTCAGAGTTTGTACGATGTAAAAGGTTTATGAAGCTAATTACGTCTCTTAATAAAAATAGCACAATAATAAATTGTAATTGTGTATTTTAGTTTAAAGAGGCCTCCAATATTTCACCTGCGAATATGCAAGCGTGTGCTATTTTTTCATTCGAGAGTATTTGCGTAATGTGGCACATATTTAATGTACTCACAAGCACATATTTTTTACTCAAGTATGTTTGTGTAAAGTTTCTTTCCCTTTGTACAGGCAAACATACTGTAATACATTGTTTGGGTAAATTTACTGCAGGAGTATCTCGTCGACAAAAACACATATATGATTTTTTAAATTTCTATTTATGAGAAACTATATTTAATATTTCTCTACGCAAAATAGTAAAATGATTTAAAAGCGAAATATGTAGAATAGTATATTACATGGAGAATAATGGTTGTTTACCTGAGCATCATGTAGAAACAATTATAGTCTTCATGATTACGATTGTTGTATTCATTCTCTTAGTTTTGTTGAGCATGCTCTCCAGTTCCCCATTAATCTCCATTGCGTATAGACTTAATTTCAGGTATCCTGTCAAAGTACAGCTCTTTGCTCCGAATGTTAGAATTCATTTAACAGTGCATTTTACAATTAACGTTTAGTTCTCTCGTAATTTCTCCGTTTGCATAACTCATTTAAAACATGTGTAGATCCTCTGGTCTCATTCACACGATCATCCGCATAATTTCAAGTAAGCTAACGATGTTAACGTAACAACTGTCAGTGCGTAACAAACTAGTAAAATAATGTATTGATCTGCAACGTGAAGTATGTTAAGAAAACTTGGTCACGTTATTACACCCTCAAGTCGGTCCAGCTCCTCCGTCAGTGCTATCGGCGGCGACATCAGAGGCGGCTGGAGGTGGGGAGGGCGCCGAGTGGGAGCCAGCGGCGCCGCTGCGTCTGCAGATTCTGAAGCAGATCCACAGCCTGTGTCACAAGCGCGGCCTCCGCCCACGCCATCGACTTCCAACCTGGCGACACTTGACTGTCGTCGCCAACACCGTCACCGCCACCGCCTCCGTAGCCTCCGCTGCCTCCGCCGCCTCCGCCGCCTCCGCCGCCTCCGCCGCCTCCGCCGCCTCCGCCGCCTCCGCCTCCTCCGCCGCCTCCGCCTCCGCCGCCTCCGCTACCTCAGTCACCGCCTCCGCCACCACCGCCACCCTCACTCCCCGATCACCACAGCCACCATCACTGCCTCCATTACTCTTAACTCTTACTTTCTTTCTCCCCACCCCATCCCTCCCTCTCTCCGTCCATCTCTCTCTCTCATTCTCTCTCTCTCTCTCTCTCTCTCTCTCTCTAGCTTGCGCGCACTATGGCTCAGCGGCAACGTCGTTGCGTCTGCTGCATCGCTGGGAGGTCCTTGAGTTCAAGTTACGGCGCTTTCGATACTTAACTACGTAACTGGCTCGATTTTAACCACTGTACTTGTATGGAGAATTATAGCGGTGTTATGATCGGTCGTTTTCTGTTGTATCCAAGATCAATAACTGGCGAATGGCTGAGAAGTAAAAATGGGCTATGGATCGCGCACGATCTTTTGTTTCTATTTCTTGCTCTTTCCTCTCCCGTTACACACACGCTCTTTCGTGCACTTTTCTATCACTCATGTCGGGAGACCAGTCGGGTGCTCGGTACATCTAGATCCCGCCGGGGCGCCTTAAAGCTGAAACCCTAGCCCAAGGCTTCGAAGCCACTATCCCATTATTAATCACCTTCGCTTCTACCGGCCTAAGTCGCTAGAATTCTCCTCCAAACAGCTGCTGAATGCGACCCAGCTGTCTATCCAGTGTCGTCGAAAATCGTCAAAACCCGAGGATCTCCCGGTCAGAGGTGCTACAGTGACATCATCCGACACCATGAGACACATTTACCGGTATATCAACATTATTTCCATCGCTAGGTAGCTTCTGAAATCCCGGCTGACCGACCCACCTCGTCGAAATATGGAAGCCAGTGTTCTGTCATTTCAGCCGACGCAGCCGCCGTCAGGGTCGGCACCTCCTAGAGGCCCATTCACAATGCAAACGTAAACACAAGCACAGCGCATAGACGTAAACATTAACATAAGTGATAAACTGAAGTATTCACAATGCGTAACATAAACGTAAGTAAAATAAGAGTTTGTATTGGCTGTGAGACATTTTGGTTTACTATTGGTTGGATGTGAGAATCAATTTCAAGGTATCGACTGTGTCCATGGCCCATATGCGTTATTTCTTCTATCGACGTCCCTCCAATTTCGATTCTCGATTTTGAGTTCTCGTTCTGTGATTGGTTCATTTCTTATGTCTTACTTAAGCCTAAGCACAGAAACTTGAAGCTTGTAAGCTTGTAAGTTAACGTCTTACGTGTTATGCTTATGCGAACGCATTGTGAATGAGTCCGCTTATGGACGTAGTCCTAACCTTTATGTTAACGCCATGCTTATGTTTATGTTTGCGTTGTGAATAGGCCTTTACTCTCGCTACCTTATTCGACATCGTCTTCGGTCCGATAGGATTTATTGCTACGTTCCCTGCTCTAAGGGGTAGGAGACCAAGCTCTGCCTCAACAGTGATTGTAATGAGCCTATCAGAATGATTTGTGAATGATGATGAATATTTGATGTGATGAAATTAACGATACTGATATTGACTTGCATTTGAATAATATTATTTATGGCTATTGTCCAAGACAAATATTGCACAACACATTATATTTATGTTTCTATTGATGGTCAAGTTTAAAATATCTTTTTACTTTTAGTTATTAAGTACTTTTTGTAGATCGTTACTTAGTGAAAAGAAGATACTATGTCAAAAATATAGTTCATTGCAGTCGTAACTTGTTTATTCTCATAAATGATTAACAAATAGACGAAATGACGAATTAAAAGAGTTTATTTTGGTTAGAAAAATTGAAACAAACGTAACAATTCTTGAAAGGAGACAATTAATATAGACACCATGTTGAAAAGGACTAAAAGTATTCCTCACACATACGTCGTTTTCAATGACTTCAACTAATATTTAGTCTAATTTCGAGGAAAATCAACGCATTTTCTTTCTTGGTAACAAATTTACCGACAAAAACGAAATTCCTAACGGTCAATTTAAAATAAGACTTCATTTCGTTCTGTAAAATACGTTATAGATTTATTTGAAATAAAACATTAATAGTACTTTCTATGTTTTTTCCTTTTAAAGCCGTTGGTTAAAGTGATGCTCGAACTCCCTCTTTAAGGGACACATTCCTCCATACCCGTTGCCTCATCCAACCTTAACCCCTACCTCCCGCGCCAACACTTCTCATTTGCCGCCTCCGCCGATGCTTTCGTGGCCTTCTGCCGCCTGCACAGACCCTATTTCCGGGGCCCTAAAGAGCTCTCCGCGCCGCGGCCTGGAACTAAGACGGTGTGCGTGTGTTTGGAAGTACAGGGTGGGTCGAAAATTGCTTTTCACGGCGATGGTGGGAATCGACCGACTGCATCCCGCGACCGGCTTTTTCTTTTCCCCCTGCTTCTCAGATATTCTCCTTTTTACATTTCGTGACCTGAGAAGGCATAGTCCGACTGCATCCCTTTTTGTTGATCCGGTGTTTCGGAAGGAGCAGATTGTTTTATTACGTTTCCGTTCATAAGTAGTAAAATATAGGTTTTCACGCCAGACCATAGAAAACCTTGAACACAGGTGAACAACGTAGAATTTTTGTCCTCCTGATGGCCGAGATCGTTATGGTAGTAGTGTCGTAGCGATCTCGAACTGAAGGTTCGAGGGTTTGACTCCCGCCTCGGGGATGGTTGTATTTGTGTTCGTCCTTTCACCTCCTATCACCACCATATCATGTTATCTTCATAGTGATCATAACGTTAAATCCAATAGTGGTCGCTAATGACTTAGATGTTGATGCGACCTTAAATTTAAAAGAAGGTAGAATCTTTGCGTTTGTTAAGTCAGTGAAGTAAGATGATGCTCGTGATAGGATGTTTCAGGTTTTACTTTCACAAACTTTTAAGCGGTGGTTTTCAACGTTGCAGTGCTCTAAAAGAACACCAAGAAGGCTAGAAATCAATCCTCTAAATCAACTAAAAATCAATCATTGCAGTAAGGAGGAAAATAGAAAGGGATGCAGTCGGGCTATAGATAATTGGCTTTGAAAATGTCGACCTCGGTATACAATTGGTATACGCGCAATAGTGTCCTACTGAAGAGAAAGGACGGCGTCTCTCAGAACATTTCTATAGAAATCCAAGAAACTTCATTCTTTCTCCTGTGCTTTCTCTGATCAGTACCAGGCAAATTACGGAGCCGAAACTTAACAAATGTGTCACAGACTGTTCGCTCTGTATCCTTACTCATTGTTGTCCCCCGTCCCCCCTTAAACACGCACTTTCATGCACTACTGTGAAGCTCAGAGCTTGTCCCGTCAGGAGCAGTTACCTAATGCGGGAGATACTTGGGGTAGAAAACCAGAAATTAATATATAAAAGCAGATATTTTATTTTCTACATCACACACATTATTTTGTTAGCAATCCATTCGTTTATTTATTGCAAGTCATTTAAAAATTCGACGTTGAATATACAATCTGTTGTTGCATTCAAAAAGTGCATGAATATCTCTCTTTTTTAGACAATTTGAATCCAACCAGAATCTTCTCTAATGTACATTGTGTTCCTGAATATGCTCTTTAATATTCCTGTAAACCTTGGCAACATAAAGGTGAGGAGAATAACCTACTTGTAGGGCACAGAGAGCCTTTTAATTAAAACACAATACAAAGGTTTCAACTTTTTAATGAAAAATATACGTTCGCATCACGATTATAAGCGCAGCTATGACGGCATCTCATAGAACAAGAAGTAGTTTTCTTCAGAGCTGCCAACTTTTTGAGTTTTGTTTAGTGTTTTCGCAGAGGTCACATACAATTGTTATTGTGTTTGGACATTCATTAAATTTAAGAATGAAGTTCTCTGAAATCACGATTCAGCAACATGATAAGAATCGGTAATATTTTCAATTCGTTTTGAAAACTTATTTTAATGTTATTGTTAAAATAATATTGGACAGTGTTTTCAAGTAGCTCTGTCAGGAGGAATTTGCAGAATGATCGTGCATGTAAAATTATTAAAAAAGAAGAATTTATCACATACATTGCTTCCTTCTAGAGGGCAAATATTTTGCACTAGTTGCATATAGCCACTAAAGGTCTGATAAACAAAATCACATAAAATGCTTTTCCAAAAAAAACGCGCACACTTCTCATTTAGAACAAATAAAATACTGTCGTATAACACTGCATCCAATTAAATATTTGAACAAAACAATATTTATGAATACTGTAATAGCTAGTGCAGTATACATACTGTACAACAGTTCCTTGGATATTAAGAAATAATTAAGAAACAATATAAAAATATTAATGATTCTTAACGGAAGACGTAAAAAATATTTAGTGCCGGGCAAACACAGGACCTAGCGCGCTGACTTCGCATTCGGGAGGCCCGGGTTCAATCCCCGAGCCAGCCATTCTGGGTAGGATTTTCGTGATTTCCTTCGGTCATCCAGGTGAATGCTGGGATGTTTCTACTGAAAGGTCACGACTGCAAAACCGGCGTCGCTAGCCGAATTCGTTCCTTAAATGAAGCCACGAAGGGTAAGCGAATTCTAGGCGTCGCGAACTCCTGGTTGGGTGACCAACTACGAACTCCGGGATCTAACGGCGCGGCGGCCAATTGCCCTTTACGGGACGTATAATGGGTAAATACAAAAACCTTTCCTTGGAGCCCTGCTGACGCATGACCAGCTGTAGCATAAGCAGTGATGCACTCAGTTCAGAATTGAATCGATACGCCCAGTATGAGAAAAGGCGTAATAATACAATTAAATATTTGTAATTTACTGTCAAAATCCAAACTGTTTTATTATTTTTGTATTTTTTCAGAGTTACTGGGTAAGTAAGGAAGTAAAAGACTCACTAGGCCAGAGTATGCATAGTTTTTTCTCAATTTCTGCATGCTTTGATAATTAATAATATAGACTCGACAGCTGAAAATTATGGCTTTTCCTTTATCACCAACAAAATTCATAAATAGTTTCCTGATACATATGAAGTCAATAACTGTAAAATTATAATTTATACAATAATTAAAATACGAAGATCAATGGCACTGTCTACCAAACATTACACAATTTTCAAAAATTTTCCCAAATTTTCTCAAATCTTCTCCATAATAAAAAATAGAATGGTCAATTACAATTATTAGATTTAACAAGATTCAATCTATTTGGGCTAATAAATTTCCTTAGTTTCAGTAGTGGATTTATAAATAATTATTCATTGATTTTTTAGTCAAATTAGCACAACATTATACAACTTATACTCATGTGCTTTTGAGACTTTCTAGTTTGTGTGTGCTTCAACAAAAATAACTGACAACTCTTAGAAGACATACGAGGCAAAAGTTATTAATGATAAAAATGGTAGAAGTGACATTTTATTTTTGTAGTTGAAGTACTAGGAAATGTTGTGACATTAGACCGAGTGACGCAATCCTACGATCAAAATTAAATTAATTTTATCACTTAGGTCAGACACTACTTTTAGGCAGACGTACTGACCTTTATTTTATTTTAATTCAAGTACACAAATCACTTAATTGGATACCATGTTACATTAAGATAAGTTGTTGCTGTTGCGACCAGAGGAAATTATTTTATATTCCTTCCTGTATTCACAGTTTTATCTGAACATATGAGAATCTATTAGCACTAGTGGAAAAACATAAACTTTTAGCACGCCTTGCATGCTCTGAAAGAAACTGACTGTCTCAAAATGCATTTCAGTTCGTGCTTAAACTAATAAATTTTTGCAAACATGTCGGATTTCCAAAAGACCCCCATTTCTTCACCGAAACGAGAATTGTCTCCGAATACCAGTTGAATCTCCATTTTAACGTCAGCGAAAATTAATCGTATCGTTAAGTACATATTTTAGGCAATTACATTATCGTAGAAACGCGAAGGACACTTTACTTCAACGCGCCGAGTTAACCACATCGACTCAAATCTCGCCGAGTTTCTCAAACCTAGCCCCTTCTATCAGTTTCACGAAATTTCCCTTGCTCAGCCTACCTCTCAGCTATTTCCCGAGTGTCAATTATGTAGAAGGCATACACGGCAGGACCCTGCCCGGGCAGAAGGGAGGAAATCGAGGTGCCCCGAAATGAGGATGGGTCCAGAACGGAGCCGTGGAGTTGACTCTGCCCGCTGATGGCGCTGCAGTCGGCGAAGACGTCCCTGGAGCCGAGTTCGCGCGAACAATGATGGCCATCTAATTAGAGCATGAGGGATTTCATCTCGCACAGCAGCAGAGCGGGTTCGCTGTTTGAGTTGTGGTGCCTGCGTGTAATACCTCTGCCGGCGACGGTGGCGTGGGGTATTGGAGCAGATTTGAAGGACGCTGAGTGAGATGGTATTCATTTCGAGCGGCAACTAGTTCTGTAAGTGTAGTGCATGTTATGACGTGGGGAATTGCTATGTTCCTTCCCTGCTGGAGCTTGAGGTCCGAAGCCGATCTAGACGTTGAGTTGCAGGGTATTTCCCAGGTATTCTCAAGGTATATCCCACAACGCGCGGCGATGGTATAAAGGTTAGCGTACCGGACTGCTGTACCCAAGTTGGCGGGTTCAAACCCGATCGATTTTTAAAGGCGAAAAAATCCTATGTACACCTTCCTTCGGAGGGGAAGTAAAGCCGGCTGTCCCATGTTAGTAGATTTACTTGCATGTAAAAGATCCTCAAGTCTAAATGACGCCTCTGAGCTAAATTGAAATCGCCTGTTTCTCGCCCAAGAAATATCTCCTTTCTCTGCTATTGGTGAAAAGAGCTTAACGAAATTTGCGTGGTCAGACGGAAGAGCAGGGTTCATGACCTGAGTCTCGCCACGTAAAATAAGACATTAATTCAATTCAATGCAACGGGCCACCTCCCCAGCCGGATCAATTTCTAAGAATCCGTCTTCAAATCATGTGTAGGTCAGTGTGGGTATGTAAGGGGAGAGGAATGGAAAATAATGAAGAAGAAGAAAAAAATTGATTGGCTTGCAGGGTTCCCGCCTGAAGGTATCTCCTCCAGCGAGTCTATCCTCCATCCATGACACGTTCTAAGCTCCCGTCTGCGAGCTATGTGTCTCAGTAGTGAATGTAACTGTGACTCTAAGGGGAGAGAAAAGAGAAAGGATGAGGAAGAAACAATAGGTCGATTTTCAGCGGTCACTCTCCTGATATCTCCCCCAGCAGGGCACAGACTCAGCCGTGTCAAGTTCTAAACCCCGTTCTGCAAGCAATGTGACTCGGTAGTATTTGCAAGTGTGTGCCTATGTGTGTATGTGAGGGGAGAGGAAGTAAAAAGGATGAGAAGGAAAGCCGTTGCGTTGTTAAGGTACTGACCCAGCATTTGTCTAGTATTGATATTAACATGCACACAAAAATACCAATCATAGCAGCCCGTCGTTTGGATTCTCCTCCAGGCAACCTGCAGTGATTAAGTTCCACCCAACTTTGTAGCTAGTGTCGAAAGTCCACTACGACCGAAACTTGAACTGGAGGGCCTCCCGGTTGACGATGTTGCCTCTGAGCCATTGCAGCCAGCCGACGTACGAGTAGGCATCGGGTTCGAGTTCTGAGTAAGGCCCGAATAATGACACCATGAGGTTGTGGCGTGATGAATTTCAGACCAATACGGATTTTAACATTTTTCATTTCCGCATTTCCTAACAGGATAATTCAAAATTGCCTTCTTACTTTCGAAGGTCAGTAGCCTCATGATGTGATGTCATGTGTGATATTCTGCTTTCACAATTGCTTTAGCATATTTCAGCCAGCGAGGAAAATGCAGATCTCACCCCCGGTGACAAAGCCTTCTACACACACATGCGTAAAGTCGCCAGTTTGTTGCTACAAAGGAGGAGTCTTCTCTTTTATAAAACGATGATTGGCGAAAGTGCTGGGGTTTGCGTTGATTACGTGTCAGTGTTTCATAATTTCATCTTTATCGGGCACTTGACATCTAAAGTGTCTACAAAACGAATCTTATGTAATCATATAACGCGAAAGCAAAATTTTGTAATGAGAGCGTAGGCTTCCCCGGCCGGAGTCAGTATTTACTTGGCTGTCCGGTGACGCCGCGTCCATGGCAAAGGTGCCGACGTAATTAATGCATTATGCCCTGAGGAAGGTTGCAGAATGGCGACCGAAACGTCGGCACCTTCGCCATGGACGCAGCGTAACCCGGACAGCCACGTAAAAAAAAAAAAAATTGTACTGTTTACTTGAACAATACATGCCATCCTAAGCCAGTCTTTCACACGCCTCTGCTTCTTTTTCCAAGTTATAATGTTTCATTAATATTTTCAGAACGACTGCGATTTCCAGATTGTTTCTTCAGAAATGGCTTGATCATGAATAACAGTTTCATCTCCGAAAGCAAATTTAAATCGTGTAACGGAAGGCAAAGGCAAACTCCGTATGTGATTACGTTTTCAGGAAAAGAGAGAATTTAAATTCAGGAATTTAAGGAATGGATACATTATCACATTTTGTTGTTTTCTTATAAGTGGTATAGAAAACGTTGTTTAATGTTGCAAAAAATTGACGTACACATATTGATGAAAATACTCTCTATAATCGTTCCTGATACCGAAACATTTCGTACTAAGAGTACTTATTATTACATTTCGTACTTATTATGCACATCATACCATTAAAGTGTGCACTTTAAGACATTTCTATCGAGAATGACTTATCTCCTCTTCTATCAGACGCGAGCCGATACAAGTTACAGACTAGATATACAAAAACCCACCACGTTATTATGATGGAACCCAATTCACTAAATATAAGAGACATCTTAAATGTAGATGACACTTTGTGTCAGGCTTCACAAATGTGTTCATTTTAATTTATTTTCTTGTTAATTACTTGTAGGTTATGGTTCTATCAGGATTAAATGTTTAGGCTCTATCAGGAAGAAATAGCTCCAACAACTAGACCATTGATCCTTGTCTTCGGCCCATTTCCATATTCGTTCTCCTGAAATCATCGTCACTGTCATACAGATCTATCCATGTAAGCCAAATTAATTTATGCAACTTTTCTGGATGTAATTTAGTTCTTCTTTTATTGCTACACTCACTTATGATGTTGGTTACGGTGTACAATATTGAACAGAATTTGTACATAGTATTTTATATTAAAAAATGCAATTTCTTGATTACATTGGTGGTCAAAATGATTTAAATATTACACAATGAATTGGTAAAATAAGATGAAAAAATGTAATCGGTGTCGAATGATATAACGTTCGATGTTATTTTTAACGTTCTACACTCTAAAAACATTCCACGGAATCGTACATACAAAAAAAATAATTGTAATTTGGTAAAAGTATTTTAAAAAAATCGAATTTTAAACCAGAAATTACAGTCAAACGGTACGTTTAATGTAAATTGCGCCTCGTTTTATGGAGTTGAAGTGCTATGGAATTCCATATGAGAACAAAGTTAGGCTCTTGTGATACGCCTCGGATGCGGTCAAAAGTCAATTAGCAGAATTGTGTCTACTGCCGGTTCGGGCTCTGCCTGGCCATTAATACGCGCGTGCGTGCGTGCTTGGGTGGGTGGGGGTGGGCGAACGCGGGCGTGCGCGGTTACTGCGCGATCATCGCCAACCGCGTGCGTTAATGAAGCCAATTACTGCGAACGCGGCCTCCATGCGTCAACGGTTGCGACTGGTTGGCCGAACGTGATCCCCGGGGACGGATGTCAGGCACAAGGGAAAACGATGGAGGGATGCCACAATACAGTGCAATCTCAATGACCGAAACTTTTTTTATTTAAATTGAATCTCATTAAATCAAATATTTTTTTTAATCGAACCTCCTTTTAATCCAACCTCTTTAAATCAAGCTTTGGTGAATCGACCCTCATACAATCTGTCCCTCGTTGAATCTGCCTCCTTGTGTCGAACCTCGTTGAATCTATTCTCGTTGAACTGACCTTCGTTAAATCGATCCTCGTTGAATCAAACCTCATTGAATCGAATATCATTGAATTGATCCTTGCAGAATCGATCCTTGTAGCTTCGTTCGTTATAGAATCGATCCTTGTAGAATTAATCCTCCTAAAATAGATCCTTGTTGAATTGCTTCTCGTTGAATCGAACTTCCTTGAATTTATTTTCGTTGAATCGATCCTCGTTTAATTAATCCTCGTTGAGTCTATCATCGTTGAATCAAACCTTGCTAAATCGAACCACGTTTTAATCGAACCTCATTGAATTGACCCTAGTTGAAAATATTTTGTTTTAAAGAAAAAGTAACTTGTTTTTCGAGATCTTATTTTATGAGGTTAGAGGTAGACTTGGTCACAGATATTTGGTAGGCAGAATTTTTGAAGTATTTGAGAATAATTTATACCTCATCAAAAACAGAAAATGCATTGAAGTGGATGTAACATGTGTTTTGGTCATTTACGAACTGCCTTTTCTCGCTGCCTTTTCTCGCAAAGTTAGTATTTTCTTAATGTGAAACAAATAAATTACTTACGCCCATGCATTCGGAGAGCGATTTCACTGTTTTTTTAGCATTTTTCACCGCAAAGAAAGTGCAGGGGAAAATTTATTCTTTATACCAAATTCAACAAAATCGAAGAGGGACGTCTCGTAATGTTTCCCTGTGAATGTGACAAAGAAAAATGCGACGCATAGCTAGCAAAATTTGTTTGCTAGCTAATAATAATTTATTTGTTAGCTAACGCCAGTGATGTTGATAGAGAGAGTAGTAAGACATTTGGAATAAATACATTTGTTTATGAAAGGATGAATAAATTTAGGAACGTCTAACGTAACTATGTGTTTGATGAAAAAGGTAGGGGAATAAGCAATTAACTGATATGGATCTGAACAAATAAACACTAATTTTCTTACATCGCTGTTCTTATCTATTTTATTCAAAGCAAGTGAAATTAGTTGAAATTTTTTTACACATAATTTTATTGCAATTCATATAAATGCTTTTTCATGCTAATTTAGTGAAATAATCGGTTTAAAATTAATTATGGGCAATGATGTTGATTTTGTCGTGTACCGAGAGTAAAAAATACTTTTCCCCTCCACTCATACATTTATTTTTCGTCCTGTAAAGATACTGTTGCATGAATACATTAGGATCAAAATAAACAAGGCTGGTTTTGAAATTTAACTCCCGCTAGAATATTAATGCGAATTAAAAATACAAGTGAAATGTAGATAACAGAATATAAAATAAAACGAGCGTAATAAGAGAACATGATATAGTATATTAGTATATTAAAAAACGTATTGCAGTAAATTAGAATGCAATATTAAATGATGAAATAGAACAATAAATACCTGTATTACACTCACATTTTTCATTTGCTAACACACTTCTGCTGAATTTCACGATCCTAACTGAATATGGTGATAAATGTAAATATATTCATGTGCAAACTTCCTCCTATATTTGGCGCGACCGTATCGAGCAGTGCTGGTGATCATGCGGCATCTATTGGCACGGCCGAGAGAGACGCGAAATTCTGTGATATATTCCATCGAGAAGTTAAGACCTCGCGCGCCAAAAAATAAAAACCCAAGTGAACGCAAAGAAGGCTGCTAACTTGGAAAGTATTAACTGAACTTTGTAAATTTATCCAGAATGTAAATACATTTTTTAAACTTAGAAAGTGTCATACACTGGACTCTTGTTGCAGATTCTTCTTTTACTCGCTAGTGTATGGTTCTCGAATCACGTTAATTCGGCTTATTCTTGATCATAATTCATTATAATTACATCACAGACCAACATACATTACAATTAATCAGTTTATTTAAAAAAAAACATTCATAACTTTTTTCTATCATTATGAAATCGTCGTGTGCATTAGAATCGTGTTTGGTACTCAACGCATGTTTATTTGTGGCTCTCTTTATGGTAAGTATCTGTTCATTCTAATATGTAGATCCTAACAATAACAAATAAGAGGCCTGCAGCAGCAAAAATTTTGCCGAACAAAACTACACAAAACGGTTTTCCAAAAATGACACGCACGCTGCTCAAGAACAAATGAAGTACTCGCTTAGAAAACGCCAATAAATGAGATATTTTAACAAAAACGAATACTAGGATAACCTAGTACAATACAACAGTTCTTTACAGCCAAAAAATGTGAAAAAATATGCAGATCCGTAAAGAAGCTTGTGGATAGCTAATATTTAATAAAAGCAGACTCTTCTATGGAATCTTCCTGTCACATGACGTCAGCTCTGTCGTAAGGAGGGACGCGCTAAGTATTCAGTCGGTATGCGCAGTATGAGAGTAGCCGAGATTGCTAAGGCGGATGTGCCGTGGCGGTCTCGGTCCGAAGGATCGTGCGTTCGAATCCCGCCTCCGGCATGGCTGTATGTATTTCGTAATTGTGTAATCTATGTGTCATGTGCTTGTGTGTACCCCTGTGGTTGGTGTCAGGAAAGGCGTCCGGCCGAAAAAACATCGCCAAATCAGGATAAAATGGAGAAAATCAATAAAAACAGCCGGTTCCGATTAGCGCCGATCCCTCATAAAAGGGAAAAATACAAAGATGAAAAAGGAAGCGTTTCATGAGAATAGGCTGAACTACGTATACAAATAATTTGCCACTCTCACATGGCCGTAGGCTGATTAATTGTCTTTCAAATTCTGGGCACTATGAAATTAGTAATATAATATGCTACATTTTAGTTTCAATATGAATGAGCAGTTTTATCTCCAACCCACATCTCACTCCAGCACTCCCTCCCTCCTCACAAGAGCTGTTCTCTCCGGGTCTGAGACAGCAAACTCTTCTCTCGCACCGGTCCTCCGGGATCTCCTTCACGCGTCGATATGATAAACTGTCGCCCGACATTTCATTTCCTGGCTTTCCGACATCAGACACTTGGACACATCCATCGGCGGTCGCCGGGGGAGATACAAAGGCTGCAATCGAGGAGAGCGGAGAAAGAATTTCCGCGAGAGGTCGAGAAGGAAGGCCCTGTTCTGTCGCTGGGAGATAGGGGCCCGGGCCTCCCTTCGGATTCCTCTAGGGGATCGGGATCGGGAGGGGGGAGGAGGAGGAGGGGAAGGGGGAGGGGAAGGGGAAGGGGGAGGGGGAGTCGATTTGATACTCAGGGTGACGGAGACGAAGCGGCTAAAGTTTTTTGGGGGATGTTCGGTCGATGTGATAGTTATGTGGTCCGGAGGTCGTGTGGTTTCATCCCGGAGCTGGTACTTTTGAGTAATACGGAGCTGTAACTCTTTCATGAAATAACGTAGAAATGAAGGTTGATTAAAAATTGCCTTTGGCGCCTCGAAATTGGGCTTCAATTATTCATGATGACTTCTCCAGAAAATAAATTTGTCGTCTTTTTAAAGTTACAGCGATTATATTGACAATACAAAGTATATAATGGCGTATGAAGCATTGCCTTATGGTAGAATACGTTGTGCACATTAGTACGCTCATGTTTTGTTACCGCGCTACAGCGTATGCATAATACTTGAAACATACTGCTATCACCTCATATGAACTCACGTGACATCCCGGTACCTCCCAAGACGGGACAAAAGTGTGTGATGGGTGTAATTACCTAGGTTTTTTATGTATCAGAGACACATTAATTTCACATCACACATTGTCAGGTTGCACCACTAGGTATCACGATTATCACGTGAAATCACGATTATGATAGAAACGTTTTCAACTCACGTGAGCTTACATTCTTCTATCTGTATTATTTGCTATGTCGTTTCAAACTTACTTTTTTAATAAAAAATCGAGGAATTATTAATTGAAAAATGTAGAAAAAAGGAGTGTATACACATTGTTAAGTCACTTGAATGTCAAGATCAAAACGCAAAACTGGAAGGAAATTGGACAGGAGCTAAATATATCAGGTAAATTTAAAAGATTGAATTATAAATAATTCTTTATAATCTTTCATTGAAAAAACTTGAAAAATAAAGTTTTAACTTCCTTACTCCCCTCTGAGAACTATATGAAGTTGACAAAATACACTACCGAAAATAAATAAAGTATTTCTTAATGTTCTCTCGAACCTCAAAGACCCATAGATTCTATATCCTCTTGTAGGAAGTAAATTCAAAAAGCTGTTTCGCAAACTTTAAGCGACACAACATGTACTTCAAACATGTCTGCGCAAAGCATGCTGTGCAGGTGTAATGCAAGAATAACACCATACAGACATTATGCAAGAGAACAATTCATACATTGACCAAGAAATGTATGTTATTACGATACTGATCCACGTCAAAATTTATAATGGGAGAAGGACGTAACGAAACTGTAGGGCAGTGACGCCGAGTAAAGGTAACGTTGCAATTTTTTACTTTGCCAACTTCGCCCCCTTTCCTTTCGTATGTTTTGGTTAGAAGTCTCATATCAATTGGGGGTGAGCGAGGGTGGGCGATGAATCTCAAAGAGTGGTTCGGTTTTCAGCACCTTGTTTAGGTGAGGAGTTGCTGTTTTATCGATTAGAAATTTTACTATTAGAACCGATCGGAAGCCGGATTGAAATTCAGGCAAAAATGTTAAAATTATCACTTCACAATATCAATTGGTTCGCTATCAAAGAAGTGAATATTTTAGCTATCGAGTTTGCAAACCGCTATTCCACGGTAATTGAGTAGATCTGTTTCATTTCCCTCCTTGTGGGTCAAAATAACTTCCGACTCACACTAGCTTGATGGAACATTTCGAGTCTTAAGAATCATGTTGAAGAGTTTAAGTAATTGATTCAACCAGTTTGGAGGAAGTCACTTGTAGAATAGATTGGGTATTCCGTTGGGTCCCGCCGCTTTATTGTTCTTTAGTTTTCAAATACTTAGAAGGCGTAGATTACTCTGTCTTATACTATTTACGCTTTCTGTGTACACCGTAATTTGCGCAGACTGGCGGGGTTTATTTGCATAATTATTAATTTAAGATTCGCCCTCGCAGCAACAACTAGAAGTATTTTTAATAGATGGTTGATGCCGATTAAGATTGTTTCTTATTCATGTAGCAAAAACATTTATTTAACGTTTTATTTATTTAACGTTTGCGTAGATTGAAGCGGTTTATTTGCATAAATATTAATTCAAGATTCGCTCTCGCGGAAACAAGTAGAAGTACTATTAATAGTTGCTAGATACCGATTGAGATTGTTTTTTATGCGTGTAGTGAAAACATTCACGTTTTGTGGAGGTCTAAAAGTGCTGTGTACCTAATTGTGGAGGGATGTGGGTGTACAGAAAAGAGTGAAGACTTGTCTTGTTAGGTTCAGTTTCTGTTTGTCCTGTACCAGTATTTTCGTTATCTCCTGTGATTCGGTGAAACTTTCAAGTCAGCGTGTTCAATCACGTGGCTTTCTCTAGAGTAAAAATATTTTTTAATATTTTTGTGACTATTACGAAAATCGAAAATCTAATTGTCAAAGAATTTTGAATAATTACTTCAAATTTTTTAAGGAAGTGTAATGAATTGTTCCAAGAAATCCCTTGATAATACTGAATAACTCTTTATGGAAATTTTTTCAACATCAATTGTATATTTTTTTATTTTTGATATTGTATTAATGTATTTGAGGTATGTATTTTGATATTGTATTACAATGGAAGTTACCTTTATACATTTTAAACAAATAAATACGTTTTGTTAACAACTTTGCCTTTTAGAATGGAAATAGAAGGTTAGGGGAGAGTGTGGGGTTTAACATGCGAGAGTTCTCGCACGGTTACACGGAGGTAGTTGGGGAAAACCTGCGCTATGGCACAACACAAAGAAAAAACTTTTAAAATTAACTAAAGTAGTTTTAAAGTAAAATAGTTTGAAATAAATGGACAACAAAAATCAAAATGCGCTGGCATACAATACTACATAAATTAATTTAAATAAGCAACCAAATTTAAAATTATAGAAAGAAGGGCGCAAGTCTCGACAACTGCCAACGTTCACAATCCAGACGCACGATTTAAATATTGGCGGTATCTCGAAGTCTATACATATATGCCCAGCTGTAAACTCATATTGTAAATAATACACCGTTTGAAATTAAACTTGTGTGTTCGCTAAGATATTTAATGCGTAAATATCGCTTGAGCCACATTCCCATGTACAGAAATCGAAGTCTACTGAATTGTTTTTAAGGGTAACAACAGATATTTATAACTTAAAGGTTAAAATATTAGTTTTATTATTTTTTGGCGCGTAATTGCTTTTCGTGTGGTACGTAGAAGGCAGAAAATAATCCAATACTTTTTAATATAAAAATAATGTTTCAATTTATTCACCCCAGGAAGCAGACGTTCTGTCCCTCGAAAAAAAACTCTGTTACTCATAAAAAATCCAGGAAAGTTAAATAATGCTGCATAGATAAGGGCCATACTTGGTCGATCCTGTATTTTTGCATGGGAAACTTTACTTGGCTTTCTCAAGAGTTAAAACTTTTTCTAATATTTCTGTGAGTATCAAGAAAAGCGAAAAGCTAGTTATCATGGAGGATTGAAACATTATTTCAAATGTTCTTTTTAAGGAAGTGTGAATTGTTCGAAGTAAATATCTGTATAATACTGAATAAACCTTTATTGAAAATTTGTTTCCAACATCAATTGCATTGCTTGTATTACTGTTTGATATTCTATAAGTACGAAGTTACATTTTACATTTTTTAAACAAATAACACTTTTCATTAACAACTTTCCTTCTTAATGGAAAGGATAGGAAAATGGATAAGGAAAGGGTGGGAATTAACATGCGAGAGTTCACACGCGGGTACGATAGTCACCCATAAACAAAGAGTACTGGAGAAAATATACTTGACTTCTGAAGAGTTTTACTTTGTTGGCGATTGCGATCTCAGGAGCAGTTCTTGTTGTATTTATGAGCCATGAGGAAGCATAGAGAAGCAAATTGATTCTCCTGTTTTCATAGGTAGGTTTTCGTATATTCCGATTTAAAAACAGTAACACTTGACTGTTACAAGGTGGAAGAAGAGGACATTATCATACTTTCGGGAGCTTCGTTACGACTTAAATTTTTGGTATTGAAGCTCCCGATTGGTTGACAATGTTCACCTTTCGTTTCAGCTCGTGGCCTTGAAGTGCCGCCACTGTGATTAAAACTGAGTTTGGTTTTAAAATTTCATAGGTATTGAAGGGATTTAAGGCCACATCACACGCTAATGACGTATTTGTACACCCTTGGCAGATAATGCAATAGGGCAAGTGAGATAAAAAATAACAATCATACATACACTTAAAGAAAAGAACCTCATTAACGTTAAAAACTAAATACATTATGGGTGGATTTCTGCTACTGGGAGACCACTAGTATTTGTAAATGTATGTAGCACTAGTTTTCTAACACAGGACATTTCCCTTCAATTCTATTGCAATTTATTATGGGCTGCTCAATGGTGTTCTCCGGGTACCAAATGGCACTGGTAGACTGTTAATGCTAGAATATGGACACCACCAATTTCCAATTGGTCTATCTTCCTTAAAATCGTCTATGACGCAGTTTGCTGAGTAATTACTGGAGCCATATTGACCATTACGTGTAGGTGAAACCCAGGACTGTCATCAGCATAATCTAGCACACATTGATGCTCTTACACCACTAGGGAATGTCGTTCGAATTAGCTACGTCAAACTCACATCGATAATATACATCTACATTATGTAATTCCTGTTCCATTAACTGTTTGCATGACAAATAGCATTGCATTGAGTCTCTGGGTGCAAATCTTGAATGTCCATGACAAATCAAATGTGCGTGGTCATGCAATAATTGGTTGTCATATTAACGACTTGTACTTATTGGAAATATATTGAAATGTGAAAGCTGAAATGAATGTTGATATTATTAAGCTTGCTCATGAACTTGGATATATTATTTTCTTTCACCACAATTCGCCATAGCTACACATAATCACGATCATTTGTTACTGCATGTTCTTTTAATTGTTATTATAAAATATATTTAGGTGTTAATAACATACACAGAACGGGGCTTTATTTGTCGCAATTTTCTTGGGAAGTAGTTTTCAATACGTTCATAATTAAATAACTATAGATGTCAACAGATACTATAGAACAATAGATATTCTATAAAGATTTGAAAGAATGAACAGCTGCCTGGAAAATTAATAATGGCAACTATACGTGTGGACCCAGTATGTAAAACCAAATCTGAGAAGAAAACTCCAAGTTGCTGTTTGCATATTATGGATTATGCTTATTTGGCTTCCTGCTATCCGAGGTTATAGTTTTATCTACCATGTCAAACTTAATCTCCTTACTATCGTGAATTGCTAGATTCACCCCACACTTTTGTAAGATTGGTGTCAACTCCCTGTTTCGGTATTCGAGCTCAATTTTTAAACGTCATAATATTTTCGGCAAAATGTTCTTAAACATCCGTACTAATTTAAAGACTGGCTTGAATTGTATACAACGCATACATTGATATGTCGTTAATTTCCTCAGACCTGATCGGCTAGTGTGTCATAAGAGAGTATAAGTGAGTCATGAGATAATTAAGGAGCATACAAGCTTGTATACATGGTCTATGCTCCTTAATTGTTCTATTTATCACTATATGTTTTCACATTACAGAAACATCTCTAAAACTAATTTTTCTTTCAATTATTTTTTCGTTTTTCTTAAATATATTTCAAAAGAATATTCCCAGTGAACCAGACAGAAAAAAAGACTTTCTACAGTTAGATAATATATTACTTTGCCCACGTTGTCTGAAGTAGCTCAGGGCATTAGCTGATGTCACAGCAGTGCCTCTGACTGGGAGGTCCCATGGTTCAAGTAGCTACATAGCTAGGCCGAGTTCTGCCGCTGTTCGGAAGAGAATTCTGGCGGCAGGCTGCTTTGGTCGGTAGTTTTCATATCGACACCAACGATTGCTGGAACAGTAACCAAAAATAAAACCGGCCACGCACCGTGCGCGATATTTCTTTCCTCTTTCTAGTCGAATCCTCGCCCTTAATTTCCAAACACACCTACATGCACTACACTACCTTACAAGCTGGGAGACCAGCGCTTGTCCGGGATGTGGCTATGGGAAATACCTGATTGGGGAAAACCGTGCTAGCGGACGTATGTCGGTGCTGGATATCACCTTTCAGCGGGGGAGGTGCACCGCTCCCTCCCGTGATAAAAATATGCACTACACTTACGGCTGTAGTAGATCGTGCTCCAGAAAACACGAAAAAATTAATGATTTCAATGTTATTTCTATGCCTTTCAGTCTACATGATTAAGTTTACTAAATTACAATCAATATATTGAAAAAAATCATTAAATTCCGTCACCTCCTTCCTAAGTCATTTCCCTGCAAGCAGTAAGGAGGTACGTCCGTCCTCCGAGTCTATATTTGGAGGTGGCCGCTCATCTGGCACGTATTCGGCGCACGTAGCCGCCGCCCCGTCGCCGTGGCCTCCGACGACGTGCCTCGGCCCGGGCGACCCTCCGGCGGTGAGACCCAGCGCCCATGGAAATCAGAGCGGCCGACTCGCCGCGCCTGACCACGCCCCCGAGGCGTCGGCTGCGCGGGCGTCTCAGCCGCCGCCACCCACACCGACTGCGCCACGGCCGTCTGTACTGCCGCCGGCGCTACCTCCTCCTCTTCCTCTTTTTCGTCCTTGTTCTCTACCTTTTCCTCTTCCCCATCCTCCTCCTCCACACCATTATCGCCACTATCCCCAGCTCTACCACCACCACCATCACCACTACCTCTGCCTCCATCTCTACCCTGAACACCACCTCTTCCATAACCATCATTATCAGCATCTACGCCTATATCACCACTGCTACCTCTTTCCACCTCTACCACCATCACCACCACCACCACCACTACCGTCTCTCTCGCCGCGTCCGGGTTTGCTGCTACAGTCTTCGCCACTGTCAGTTTCGCTGCCACTGGCTCTCCGTTCCTACCGCCTTCACAGTCTCTGTCCTCCCGCCCTCGACAACGCTTCGCTCGCCTACTTTTCCTCACCATGACCTTCACCACCAACCCTGCTTCCTCTCACATCACAGTCGCTCTCCCTTTCCCCACCCGCGCCACCAACTCCGTCTCCGCCATCGCCATCCACACCGTTGTTGCCTTCGCCGCCTCCGTCTCTACCATCCAGCCCCAGACCCCACCTACGTCGTCTCCATTGCTGCGGTCGCCACCGCCCACAACAATCCCTGCTCCCACTCCACCATTCGCTCCGCCCTGCCAGTAGCATCATTGAAGTAACGTGTACACCCGCGATGAATTATGTTGTGTAAAATAGATTGCGGAATGAAGTAAAGAGAAGTGGTTATAGAAAGAAAAGATACATAATTTGAAAAAACACGTAATGTGTATTAAATGTATTAAATTATTACTATTACAATATCAAAATGATAATGCAATATCATCGAAACAAATGTAAGTATAAAAAATATTTACAATATTAGTCACCGTACGCATCATCAGCATTAACGATTCGATCTCTAACACAACTGACACCGTGTCCACCACATCAATCGCATCCTCAGCCGCTGCCACTGCCATTATTCTCTCCATCCCCGCCTCCCCCGCCGTCCCCTCCGCCGCCGCCATGCCGCCACTCCCGCAGGCTCCACCGCCCCCAGCACCCCGCTGTTCCCACCGTACCTGCTGCCTCAACCGCCTCCGCGACTTCCCGCTGCTCCCATCGCCCCCGCCTCTCCACCTCCCCCGCCCCCGCCTCCCCCACCGCCCTGTCTCCCCCGTCACCGGCTCCTCCGTCTCCCCGCCTCCCCCGCCCCGTCTTCCCCGCAGCCCCCGCCGCTCCCGCCTTCCCCGCCTCCCCGCTTCCTCTGCCTCTCCTGCCCCCCGCCTCCCCCGCCGCCTCGCCTCCCCCGTCCCCGGCTCCTCCGTCTCCCCGCCTCCCCCGCCCCGTCTTCCCCGCAGCCCCCGCCGCTCCCACCTTCCCCGCCTCCCCGCTTCCTCTGCCTCTCCCGCCCCCCGCCTCCCCCGCCGCCCCGCCTCCCCCGTCCCCGGCTCCTCCGTTTCCCCGCCTCCCCCGCCCCGTCTTCCCCGCCTCCCCGCTTCCGCTGCCTCCCCCGCCCCCCGCCTCCCGCCTCCACCGCCGTCCCGCCTCACCAGTGGCCGCCGCTCTCGCCGCCGCCCCGTCAGCCCCGGAGGGTACGAGGTCTCAACCCTGGCTCGTGCTGAATGAGCTCCCAGTGAATAGGCAGGCCCGCGCACGGCCAGATAAATTGAATGGCTGGATGGAGGGGTTGCAGCCGACGGACAGAAAGGTGTCTGCGAATGTCCATTTTGATGCGCAACACACGCGCGGTGAAATGTTTCAAAGTAACGATTTTCCAATTTATAGGCCGTTGAAAATAGCGGGGCAAAAAGTGGCAAAGGAGAAAGTAAAGGAGAGTTAAACCGCAGATTTTCAGAGTTGAAAATGCGCTATATTATCAGAAAATCATGTGTTTTCGACGACTACTGATTAAAAACCCATGTGTATCCCGACAGATTCACTGTGCAGTAAATTGGATATCGATGATGAGATTTTATTATATAACGTTAAAAGATGGAATGAGTTTTATTGACTTTCCATATTTATTAATTAAAATTCCGCAATCCAGATATATTTCTATGTCTCGAAAAACATATTTAACTTTAATATATCGTTATATTGAAATTAAATATTCGATCATTATATTGAAAATAAATATCAATGTTCACAAGAAAGGTGACCGTCTTGTTGTCATTGCTATTGATATCGGGTTGGGAACTGGGCAAGATAATGTGGGGAGAATGTAAGAGAGAAAACACAGTTGTTTGGCTTTGTTACTGTTTTTGATGAAACAGAAGTGATGGTAGATACAGAAGTAACTGATATATCAAGTGGGATTGAAATCAGAATGCGAAGGTCTTTCAAATCTAATAAATATTTTTTATACCGTTTCTAATTCGACAAAAATGGAATATTGAAGCATCTTTTTTTTAGAATTTATATTGTTTATAATTTAGAATATTTAGGACTCTTTGTGAGTTATCTACTAATATTTTTTTAAAAATTTTTAACGTTTACTGAATTTCATGGACTTTTCCATCAAAATTATATTTTTCATATTACTACTGTAATAACATTTTGAGATAAATTTCGATAAAAGTGAGAGAAAGATTTAGAAGTTATTTAAACACAAGCGAAATAATTTCGGAGAACTTCCATTTTCAAAACAATTGTTTTTTATTCTGCATAAGACATTTCGTTATAATTTTTTTGAGTTCGAAGTTGGAAATAAAGTAATGAGGCCGGCGACGTTTTGAATAACATTTTTCATGAATGGGGTGCTACTAACGATGATAATATGCAGAAACGCGCAGTAATATATACATTCATAAAGATTTTTAGTAAAAAAATATTACATTTTCAATGTTGTTGATCTCATTGAGTTGAATGAGTCTTTTCTTAAGACATCTGAAAAACGTGACGTCAAATGCTCGTCGTTCACGCCGAGTGTAAAAATGACTTTTTCGCAAGATGTCAAAAATGTGAATGAGTCGTACTGTGTTTCGTAATTATTACGAAGAATTGTTACGAAAAATAGTAATAGTGTTAATAGTTTTAGAAATATTTTCATTCGATCTTAGAAAATGCTTGATTTTGGTGTGTGAAACGATATCGATGTTTTCCCCTCGACCTCTCGGTCTCGACAAGTAAACTTTTAATCTCGGTCGTTCCCAAAGCATCACCAAACACTAAAATATAAGAAAATTCAAATGATGAAAAAATGTAAGAAATTATTTTTTTAGAACTTTCACAACACTTATATAAGATAAGATATAAGATAAGATAAGATAAGATACGTTTATTTGAACTGCAAATGGGCATAACCAGGTGGCAGATAATTACGTAAATAAGATAATAAGCTTACATGCAAATTATATAATAATAATAATAATAATAATAATAATAATAATAATAATAATGGTACAATAATAATCATAGATAAATTAAAACAGCTGATAAAACAACGATAATAATAATAAATACAATAATAAAAAATAATAAAAATAACATGAATAATCAAAATAATAATGATATAAACACTGTATAATTCATAAAACGTTTAAATTACCTTAAAAAAGAAACATCTATAATCTAATTATGATTTCAAGCACTACACGAGCCTCTCGCAATGGAAGTTATGTTTCCAGCATCACCCCTCCGGCGAACAGCAGTCGTGGACCTTAACGAGAAGTGGAAGCTTGTCCGCAAAACGTCTGGAGATGCTTCCTCGAGTTGTTTGGAGAGTTCGAGGTCTGCCAACTCCTAACTGGACCTAGCTGGGAGTCGGGTGCGAAATCCACTCTCTGAGATCCCGAGGACTTCTCGTTGTTGATTCGTCCGACCGTCTCTTGTTGGAAGTGGAAGATCGAAAACGTGCGCCGTTGCTGGAAGTTTACAAGATATGTAAATTTTCTGACAATGTATGAGAGGTGGCGTGGTGACGGTGTCTGGCGAAAGTTGAAGACCTTTCGGTAAGGAAAAGTGTAATTTGGATCAAGGGAAGTTATTACATGTTGGATTATGTTTTTTCTTCTTTGATACTTGATGTTTAAACATGTTTAAGATATGTAAAGATATTTAAAGATAAAAATATCTTACTACGTAAATTTAGTTCAGAAATACATTATTTTATCAAGTATATCTCATCTTATTTACCTTTTACCGAAATGTTTTAAATATCTCTGTATATAGAATACTACAATTATACAATTTTTGAAATCTCAAAATAAAATAGTATTAAAAGCCAATTTATTCTAATTGTCAGCAATGCATGCGAAACACACAATTGTTTACCATCATGCATTGCGCGTGCATATAATATACGTACATGTGGGCGGTGAACCCAAATGCGCTGGAATTCGATTTAAACAAACGTTGATGAAACATACGTATATAGAAACAAATGTCTAACAGAGACTCGTGCAACTGCATTTGCTTTCTTCTAGTGTTTAGTTGAAAGATACACAACTCCTCCCTGCCTTCAAGGGTATAGTTATTGCAGCGGTGTGGTTTAGAACGTCTCTCCCATGCCAACACCACAATCTAGATTGAATGATGACCGGGAATTCCTCGGCAGGATTGCCTGATGCTTCGTACAAACAACCTCCGTTAGATATTTGTAAATCCGCCCAATAAGAAAAAATCACCGTTCTAAGTCGGGAATTTGAATTTGAATTAAAACAATTTTACTAGAAGGATTATTTGTGATTGTGACTCTATGAAATGTTTGATTAGTTTAATTTTTGTTTGTGAACATGATAATTAATAATATTTATGTATAAACTTCTTTCTTTTTATTGTATCTTAATATTTAATAATTACTATTCTTATGACTACAGCAGATGGGATACATTATTTAAGGGATAAAATAATTTCCCCACTTTCCCATTTTCATTCTGCTTGCTCCTCTTAAATATCCGCAGAAATGCTTACATATGCATGTTTATTATCTATGGCTTCACGGAAAATGTACTTCCAAAAGAGGACTAATTTTAAATGGCGTGTTAAAAAATTAACCCCAAGTACTGCCAATGTGATGTATTATGAACTCATGTTGTGCACAACAAATGAGTAGGGCTTTTAAAACACACGAGAGGTCTAAAACCGAACATTACTCTCTTCTCAAAGTAAATTTGAACGAATTAACAAATTATGAATTAAAAATATTGTTTGATGTAAAAAACAACAAAAATCAAACTCACTGTCAATGTTGTGGTTATTTTTCGAAAATTCGGTCGTAATCTAAAAACCAGCCCAAAACCGAACATGTTTTGATGCATTTCCACCCATTGGGCGGTATTTTGCGAAATCAATTTTTGTACCGCGAGAGAGAGAACTGTTTTCCGCCCAAAAAGTTTAACCCTGCTCGTAGAGTTCGAGTCCCGGCGGTGGAAAAATTTTCGAAAATCGAAAATTTTCGAAAATCCAAAATTTTCGAACAAAGCAGGCCGAAGTCAGCCGGTGTCCGGAGAAGACTTCTAGCGGCCGCCTGCTCTGATACACATTTTAACGTGGTTTCTGCGATCAATACGAGGCGAATGACGGAGCAGTACACTCAAAAACGGGTTGCGGACCATGTGCGATCTTTGCTTCCTCTTGCTTGTCATGTCCTCACCCCCTTACTTACACACTTATACGTGTCCGCACTATACTACTTCACATGTTGGGAACTTGGAGCTTGTGCCGGCTGGGGTAGTGTTCCGCTGAAGGGAGATACCTTGTTGTGGAAAACACGACGAGCCGAGATGTAGGTCGTCGCCGATGCCGCCATCCAGCGGAGGAAGAACACAGCTATCTCTCGCGATAAAATCATGCTCTGTACTTACGGGACCATTACCCTTAGCAGTTGACGCACTCAATCACTAATCAATCAACCCATATTGGATATTACTTATTAATTAATTTATTTTATCATAAGCGGACAAATCTCTAATTACAGCAGATATTACAGAAAAATCACAGAAATCAATGGAGAGAGATGATGAACACAGGACTAATATGATATATTTTTTAAATTCTTGGAAGGTCTATTAAATTTTTTAGGCAGAAATTCACAGTATAACAAACTTTATTAAACAATTTTTGTAATGACTTTTTACATGTTTATAAGACTATGTTTCGAAGATAATTGGCCTTCACCATCAGGGTATGTTTTAAATTTGGTTTTTGTTTAGGATAAGGTTAATTATTTCACAATATATTTTTAAGTCAAAAAAAGTGAAACTGAATAGAAATCTTGTAATACATTTTGAGAGTCTACAAAAATTCATTACAAAAATTGTTTACTAAAGTTTCTTATACTGTGAAGATCTGCCTTAAAAATCAATGGACATTCCAAGAATTAAAAAAAAATATCAAGAAAGGCAGTCTTTGATTAATTTCATTCAAGTAATTTAAAATTTAACCTTCGTAAAGAATACAAATATGATATACAGTGATGTAAGAGAATGGGAAGGTATTGTTGTGCATGGTCTGTGGCTAATTCTACTGGGCGTTGTCCTGCCAACCACTCGGAAGTGATCAAGAAACCATTGAAATCACTGATCAGAGCAGTCGATCTTTGGATTCTACTCCAAAAGGTGTGTCACTCACTGATTTTAAACATAATAAATAATTTTTGGTACTTTACCAACATCGAATATCCTTCTTAGTTGTTGCCTTCTCATGTAGTATATTAATAGGTTATAATGCTTCAATCTTATAGACAACACATCTCGTTAGCCTAACTCTTGAAACTATATTTGGTACACGACGTTTCGAGGTGTAGATAACGTCATCATCAAGCCACATGATCTTATTTAACATATCAGGATACATACTTTTCATTTAAACAAATATATTCTTGGTACCCAGGTACTCTGGTAATATTTTTAAACTTCATTCTATTCCGTACAATTAGACCAAATTTGCTTCTGGAGCGTTGTTATCCGGGAGATTCTAGGGTTTGAGTCCTTTCTGTGGCAGATATTCGACGCTAACTGCGGCGATGGTGTAACGGTTAGCGTACCGGACTGTTGGCGGGTTCAAACCCGATCGAAGCCGTGGACTTTTAAGGGCGAAAAAATCCTTCGTATGCCTTCCTTAGGAGGGGAAGTAAAGCCGGCTGTCCCATGTTCGTAGATTTACTTGCATGTAAAAGATCCTCAAGCCTAAATGACGCCTCTGAGCTAAATTCAAATCGCCTGTTTCTCGCCCAAGAAATACCTCCTTTCTCTGCTAGTTGGTGAAAGGAGCGTAGCGAAATTTGCGTGGTCAGACGGAAGAGTGGGCCTGATGGCCCGAGTCTCGCCACGTAAAATAAGGCAAATTCAATTCAATTCAATTCTAACTAAATCGCATACAACTACTGGCTGAAGAAAGATTCTAGCGGCCAGCTGCTCTGATCTGTGCTATGTGAATGCAGCGGATCAATTCTTGATTGGTGATGCCGGGCGTGTTCACGGATAAGGTCATTAATCCTGTAAGTGTAGTGATTTTATTCCTCGTGAGGTGGCAGTGACCTCAATCTGCTAAATTGTGAGATCAGGCGCCAACCTATCGACAAGCAGGGTCTACTCCAAACGGGTATCTTCCAGCAGCGGGTCTCCGCCCCAGCCGGGACCAGCTCTTGGCTACCGACCGGTCTCCTGGTATGAGTGGTAGTGTAGTGCATGTTAGTATAAGTGTATGCAGGGGATGAGGATAGGGCAAGGAATGGGAAGGAAAAATCACGTGCTGTCAGTGGCCCGTTTGTTAGTGTACTGCTCCGGCATTCATTTGATACTGATCGAAAAAACCATGAAAAACTACCGATCAGAGCAGCCGGCCGCTAAATTCTCCTCCAGGCAGCGACTGAACTTGATCGAGCTATCTAGTTAGTGTCGAAAATCCTGCCCTTATCGTGATTCGAACCGACAGCCTCTCCATCAGAGGTACTGTAGTGATATTAGTTGATGTCCTGGGCAACCTTGTTCGTTTTTTTCCCCCACAGTCGGGCCGTAATCCTTGTCACGGTTGCCGTTATCTGTGATGTTTACGATCACATCATTATAATATTCAAGAACTAGAATTTCATGTCCTTAAACTTCTATTATATAAACTGCTATTGATGATTTGCGTAGTTCCTTGAAGGTGACCTTGTCTCGCCAAGCGTAAGATTAGTGGTTTTTCCTGCAATTCGTCTCCTTGCACTGCTGTTAGTTGACGAGTCATTGAGAAAGTTTGAGGTTGCGAGAACGGTTAGCTGGTAAGCTATTAAAGCCCTCTGTATGTGGCGGATTCGTACCCGAAAAGTATCACCGATAGAGTGTATGGCGATCAATTTTAGAGTTGACCATTTTTTTCCCCTCGGACTGGATTTAATTAGGTACTAATTGATTTTGATTCACATTCCGAAACATTATTCCTTAATTTTCTCTGTTTATATTTACTGAAGTAATGAACCATCGACTGTTTTAAATTATGACGAACTTCGTATGTGCAAACAATGAAGCAGGGGGTCCTGGTACACATTTAGATACCTACCAACTGTGTATACGCGAATCCAAATACCATAATCCAAACAAATTATCCTTCACAAAATTCGTATCGATTTCCCGCAAACATATTCTGAACCATTAAAGGGTAAAGGTGATATTCCACAAAATTAGTGCGTGTTAATTACAGGTTCATACACTCTTTGCTGTTAAACATTAAAGGCCAGCGATCAGTATATAACAGAATATTGATCATTATGTTGCTGAACAAGAAAGTCCATTAAATTCTGAATGTGCACTGTTTTAACCCATTTACCGGGCATTCATTATGAAACCAAGACGAGGAAATTTGAAAATGGCCTTAGTGATTTTGATTGACTTACATGTTAACCTCATTAAAGGAGTAAAGTGGCGTAGTAACAATTACCCTGAAGTTGTTTAAATCATGAATTAAATAATATGATAGAATATGTCTCTCATTAATAATGTTCTCTAATACTTGTAATCAGTAAACGCAAAACGTATAAAGAAACGTATATTAAATTGATTGAATTATGGTGTTATTTATTGATTACGTTGTTTTTACTTGATTATTTCCGGGCGCGTGAACAGCTTTAGTCCCGAAAGCATTGAGCATGTTTTCATCACGAGAGGTTGCTGTATTCTTCCCTTGCTAGATGGTGAGATCCAGCGACGACCTACACTTTGGTTTGTGGATTTTTTGCTATCCATAATCTCTCACTAAGGCGAAAACGTTCCAGCCAGGTAAGCTCTTAGCTCCCGACTGGTGTCCCGTCATGTGTAGTAGTTAGTACATACAAGTGTAAGAGTGTGAAAGTAAGGGAGAGAATACGTCAAAGAAGAGAATGGAAAGATGGCGCGCGATCCTTAGCTCGTTTGTTAGGGAACTGCTCCGGTATTCACCTAGTGTTCGAAAAACAAAAACAAAAACAAACAAACAACAATAACAACTACCTATCAGAGGAGCATGCCGCTAGAATTATCCAAAAGGAATCAGCTGAAATCGACCTATCTGTCTTGGCAGCGTCCAAAATTCTTATTTTGAGAAAATAATGTCGATAATCAAATATCTTTTACAACATTGGTCTGAACTTCTATTGAGATTGCTGATGGTTCACGAAATACAGTATTTGTATTTAATAGGCTGTCCGGGTGATACCGCGTCCATGGCAAAGGTGCCGAACGTTTTGAGGAAGGTTGCCGAATGACGACCTAAACGTCGGTACCTTCGCCATGGACGCGATGTCACCCGGACAGTCAATTAAATACTGACTCCGGCCGCGGAATCCTCCGATCTTAAATATGGTATTTGTTTGCCTCAGAACGTTTACGTGCAAACATCAACGAACAATGGGTTAAATACCAATGATGATAATAATAATAATAATAATAATAATAATAATAATAATAATAATAAAAATAATAAAATACCATGGGGGCAAACGTTTTCTAATACGAGAACGTAGGCTTCCACACCCGGACTCAATAGATACTTGGCTTCCTGTGAGACGCCGCGTCCTAGACACAGTGGCCAATGTTTATAACGCCATTCCGCGACCTTCCTCAGGGCGAAATGTGAAACGGCACCTTGCCTAGGACGCAGTGTCATCCGGTCAGCCAAGTAGCTACTGTTTTCCATTTCATCGACGAAAAATGATTAACTTCGCCCCCATACAGTCATAGAAGTTAATATCATTTATTCCGAGGCGTCCTGTACATCGAACAATGAGCAATGAGTTAAATACCAATGATAATAATAATAATAATAATAATAATAATAATAATAATAATAAAAATAATAATAATAAAATACCAATGGGGTGAACGTTTTCTAATACGAGAGCGTAGGCTTCCACACCCGGACTCAGTAGATACTTGGCTGCCTGTGAGACGCCGCGTCCTAGACACAGTGGCCAATGTTTATAACGCCATTCCGCGACCTTCCTCAGGGCGAAATGTGAAACGGCACCTTGCCTAGGACGCAGTGTCATCCGGTCAGCCAAGTCCTGTTTTCCATTTCATCGACGAAAATTGATTAACTTCGCCCCATACAGTTATAGAAGTTAGTATCATTTATTCCGAGGCGTCCTGTACATCGAACAATGAGCAATGAGTTAAATACCAATGATAATAATAATAATAATAATAATAATAATAATAATAATAATAATAATAATAATAATAATAATAATAATAATAATAATAATAATAAAAATAATAATAAATTACCAATGGGGTGAACGTTTTCTAATACGAGAGCGTAGGCTTCCACACCCGGACTCAGTAGATACTTGGCTGCCTGTGAGACGCCGCGTCCTAGACACAGTGGCCAATGTTTATAACGCTATTCCGCGACCTTCCTCAGGGCGAAATGTGAAACGGCACTTTGCCTAGGACGCAGCGTTATCCGGTCAGGCAAGTAGCTACTGTTTTCCATTTCATCGACGAAAAATGATTAACTTCGCCCCATACAGTCATAGAAGTTAGTATCATTTATTCCGAGGCGTCCTGTACATGAGCGGGCGAGCTACACGCACGTCATACGCCGCGTCGGTCGAAGCCGGGCGCCTGGGGGCGTGCGTCGCGCGTGCGGTGCGTGGCGTGGCGTGGCGTGGCGTGGCGTGCCGGAGGCGCGTGGCAGAAAGGGCGATGAGTGGCGAGGGGGAACTAGGGCGAAGTGTCAGGGAACCGTGACAGGCGTGGCTTGGAGGGGGGCATGGAGGAGAGTGGTTGAGCATGTTAGGGCGTGGCGGGTGAAGAAGAGACGTGGGTTTACTGCGACGCGGTGGGAAGTGATGACGCATGGCGGCATATGGTGTGGGGGGGAAGATCAGTTAGTGACGTGACGTGGCGGGCTGGACTGGGACGTGAGAAGAAGCGTTGGGCCCGCAGCGTGACGAGGTAGGCGGAGAAGGACGTGGGGTGGCGGGCGATGGCGGGAAGAGGTGGGGTGAGTCGCGAAGTGGTATAGTGTGGCTGAGTGAGGCGGAGCAGTTGCGTGGCGAGGGGGAAATGACGAGATATCGTCAGTTGGTGAGTTCATAGCTGGAAGTGCATGGCAGGTCGTAGTGGGGTGGGGTGATGTATGGTTGTGAGTGTCCTGTCGAGTTGTATTATGTGGGGTGGCTTGGCTTGGCTTGGCGTTGCGTGGCGGGTGTGGCGGACGTGGTGGGTTTGTCGTGTCGGGGCGTGTCGGGGCGTGTCGTGTCGGGGCGTGTCGTGTCAAGGCGTGTCGTGTCAGGGCGTGTCGTGTCAGGGCGTGTCGTGTCAGGGCGTGTCGTGTCAGGGCGTGTCGTGTCAGGGCGTGTCGTGTCAGGGCGTGTCGTGTCAGGGCGTGTCGTGTCAGGGCGTGTCGTGTCAGGGCGTGTCGTGTCAGGGCGTGTCGTGTCAGGGCGTGTCGTGTCAGGGCGTGTCGTGTCAGGTCGTGTCGTGTCGGGGCGTGTCGTGTCGGGGCGTGTCGTGTCAGGGCGTGTCGTGTCAGGGAGTGTCGTGTCAGGGCGTGTCATGTCGGGGCGTGTCGTGTCGGGGCGTGTCGTGACAGGGCGTGTCGTGTCGTGTCAGGGCGTGTCGTGTCGGGGCGTGTCGTGTCGGGGCGTGTCGTGTCGGGGCGTGTCGTGTCGGGGCGTGTCGGGGCGGGGCGTGTCGTGTCGGGGCGTGTCGTGTCGGGGCGTGTCGTGTCGGGGCGTGTCGTGTCGGGGCGTGTCGTGTCGGGGCGTGTCGTGTCGGGGCGTGTCGTGTCGGGGCGTGTCGTGTCGGGGCGTGTCGTGTCGGGGCGTGTCGTGTCGGGGCGTGTCGTGTCGGGGCGTGTCGTGTCGGGGCGTGTCGTGTCGGGGCGTGTCGTGTCGGGGCGTGTCGTGTCGGGGCGTGTCGTGTCGGGGCGTGTCGCGTCGGAGCGTGTCGTGGTGTCGTGTCGAGGCGTGAGGGGGCGTGGCGGAACGTGTCAAGGCGCGGCGGGACGGATGGAGCCGACGACGCAGGCGATGCGGCGCTTGGCGGGGCGAGCCGTGCCGCAGCGGGATGAAGCGAAACGGGGCGGATCGACGCGGCCGAGATGGGGCGAGGCGGTGCGTGGCGGGGCGGGGCCTGGCGTGGCGTAACAAGAGCACGCGGGCGTCCGCCGCGAAACAAAAGAAGAAGGCCCCGGGGCGCGCCGGCGAGCGCGCGAGCGGGGCGGGGCGAGCAGGGGGCGGTGCTCCAGGCCGCCCTCGCACCGGCGCCTCATTAGCTCAGAGGCGGCTTCATAAACGCTGCATCCGCGCGCTGCCGCTCGCCCCTCCCCCGTCGCGTGTTTTTGACAAACAGCCAAAGCACATATGCATGGATGGCACATGTGGGGAATGCGCAGGCTATTTAATTAAGTAGAAGCTAATGGCCTCCAACAGCAAAAATGATGCTCAACAAATCCACACAAAATGTTTTTTCAAAAAGTAAACCCACACTCTGCTGATGAGTAACAAATAGAATTCTCTCGTTTAATACTACAACAAAATAAATATTTTGACCAAAAAATTGCTTTTGCTTTTTGGTTTCACAAAATACTGTCTTCACTTGAAAAATAAACTAGTCAATACAAGCGCACAAAATGGTTTTTCAAAACGAAGCACACACTTATCTCCAGAAAAAATAAGATATTCTTTATCACTGCAATAAATTAAATGTTTTGTCAAAAAATCTTTCTTCACAAATATTGCAATACCATAGTATATTGCATACGGATACACACAATGGCAGAACTGTTATTTTCTTACCAAGAATATAAAAAATGTCTCATACATAACTGGTGAATAACAAATATTTAATGACAGACGGCATATTCCTGGGACCCTTACTTTGCATGACGTCAGATGTGTCACCAGCAGTGATGCTCTGAGTATGAGAATTCAGTCCGTACGCGTGATGTGAGAATAGGTCGAAATAGAAACTGTTATATTATTTTTTGTATTTTTTTCGAGTTTCTGCGTATCTAACAGAACCATAGACATTTCTCACACGTTCTGGAGAAACTAACTTTCTTTCAGATTATGCGCGCATTGGAAATGAGTAATGTAAATACGTTGGAAGTACTTACGGAAAGGAGTGAGTCATGGCAAGTCGTCTCTGTATTTCAGAAATTCTGGGTTAAGTCTCAAGAAAGGTTTATGATAATAAGATGGGTGATGACTGGAACTTCATCGTTGACTTTCAGTGGCTCGAGTGAAGCGAGAGACAAATCCGCATCAAATTCACGATTTTTTGTAAGCTTAACCCAAGCATACGTGTTCGGCCAAGAAACACGTATAACGTTTGAATTACCACCCATTGTTTGCTGTAACCCAAGACTTTTTTTTTTACTTTTGCTTTCGCTGTACGTAAATATTTGCATGTCCAGTATAGTAAGCGAGTCTTTGACGTACGAACGAAATGTTGACATTTTGAAATGAGTGCGCCAAATGCTCTTTTGTTCGACTGGCATACATTGTTTCTTTAACATGAACTCATGGAAACATACAAGTATTCTTCGGGACACTTTCAATAAGTGAGGTAGAACCCATGACAATTCATATCGTACGAGCGTGTAATTCATTTTAAATACTCAATTGTTTTATGTGAACATGACTTCGTATACCGCAAAGGAACTCTTTCCCTGCGTGAGAGCAAAAAAAAAAAAAATTCGCGCCCTGCAGCACTGCAGTAGTTGTAGCCGTTACTTAAAGAAGAAATAGAAAGTTTTTGCAAACGAAATAAGATTCTGTTCACGATAAGCACCAACTTGAGAGACATGTAATTGACACTGTACACCTACCGAAAAACGGCGATTGAGGGGCATCAACTGTCACCGATACCGTACGCGTGGAGATACCACGTTCAACGCCAAAGGGATAGAGGCAGATGATTGGATATCAAGTGGACACAACCGCCAGTCGACGTTTTACGGTACGGGTAAGGAATTATTTTTATGCACTTCAACTATCTATTTATTTAAGATATACGGTTTTAGCTTCGAAAGATTTTTGAATATTATAGTTAACCAAATGTGATTTTTTCTTTAAATGAAAGGTAGTGGGTTATAAACTGTTTTCACTTGCATTTAAGTTAAATTCAACAATGAAACATGTTTTTACAGCAAAAGAAAAGGAGTCCTGCAATGGTAATGACATTTTACACAATAATTCGAGCCATGTAATGCTGTACATAGACCATTTTATATGCTTAAAATGAACTGTCTGCCACTCCATCATGGACGCAATATAGAAACTTGGAGAAGCCCACAGCATGAGATGTGACCTACTAAGTATCGCTGATCAGTTCTTTTTCTTTCACTAAAATAGCAGTGTGATCGAATAGTGCTCACATTCTTCTGCCAGGCGCCTCTGCTGTCTCCCTCCTGCCCCTACCACAGCATGTAGTGAACACGAGAGCTCTCTTTCGGCCAAATCTGACCCTCTCTTGACTGCTAAATGGGTCTGTGCGAGCCACAATCCCTTCAAGACATTCTTTGGAGACAATGCATACCTTAATACCAACATGCCTGCAAAAGATATACATACTTGCGGACTTTGACTTTGAGCAAACTTGAATGTAATTATTGTGCATTTGTATTAATACTGACTCAATAGAATAAATAACATGAATGGCATCTTATGGCATACAGCCCGAAAAACTTGTTCTGAATATGCACCATTGGAACTAACGGTCATTCAATCAACGAAATTATAAGTGCTGTTGTAAGACTGACAACTGGTGAATGACACTAATTTTATGAAGCAATTCTATTTTTAGAGGATATATTGTATCATTGTATGCTAATTGTTTTGTCTCATCTCTTTAAAAAGCAATAAAACTAGCAAATATTGAACATGTATCAAACTAGCAAATATTACGCCGTTAGTTCGCGCGAAGGATTATACTCATACGTTAACGTTGAAACAATGTTACATCCACCGGATTCTCTGCCGACTGCTGATTCAACCACGTCCAACTCTCGACTGTGTACGCAAATGAGGCAAATGAATGTCACATTTTTTCTATAGAATTTACGAGGGGAATGTGTGCGGTGCTTTTGTCGTAAACGGTGCTGAAGCGAATCGAAGCGCAGGAATTGCAGTGATCCTGTGTTTCTTCATTTAAAAAAGGAACAGTCATTTGGTTGTTACGCTCGTGGTCTCGTTAGATCGCGAGGCACTTTTGAAATCGCTAAATCAGCTTCTACTTCCGATCCTGCTGACAGGGGATTCGGCTAAGCGTGCTACAGAAATGAGTTCGGTATTTGGCCTGCAGATATACATCTATTTAGATAAAATCAATGTCTCATCACAGGAGTATAATACAATGCATTTTTACTCGACTGACGAATAAGAGGAGAATAATGTGTCCTGGTTTCATTTTGTATATCTGTTTCTTTAAGAATGAATCAATAATTTTAATGAAACACACATTAAATTAATACTGAAACCAAGCCGTATTAAAAATATATGTAATTAGTAATTAAATATAGCCAATTTAGAATTTCAATAGAGATCCTCGATCTTGATACGCAATACACATTCTTTATTAATTTTTTTCGATTTGAGAAAGATGAATGCTTATCTGGCAGAGCGTAAAAAAATAAATATACAAAAAGAGTTCGCACTGACTACTATATGCCAGGTCATGGGGTATTCAATAGATATATACGAAATTCTAAGATGATTTGCCATACTTAGGATGCGGAAAGACTAATAGCTTTTTAATACGTATATTACAGTATAAATATGTAATGGCAAGTTGAGAACCAAATAAACGTTTTTATATTCTGTTTCAGTTGTCATATGCACTAAATTAGGATAATGCAACACAAATTTAAAATTTGATTTTTGCGTTAGTTGTATTAGCCTTGTGATTAATTATGAAGTGATTCCAAGATATTTCTTAACTAATGCTCCGTTGTCAGTGATAAACAAGGAAGAAATGAGAGGAGTGATACTTTATCAGTTCAAAACTTGCAGAAAGTATTTACAAAATTCAGCCAAAATATATTGACAATTGACTTTGTTAAAGAAAAAAGTATGAGAGGGTAACTCACTTCAAAAATGATTGTGTATTTGTAACTAAACGTTCAAGAGACAGGCCAATGCAGAAAAGTTGAAAATGACGATGTTTGGTAATAGCGTAATATTAAAGACAAATTTACACAAATAAAAAGTTCAAACCGCAAAGAGTGCCAGACGGTGTGAATTAGCAATTTTCTTCAAAGCGGGGATGTCAAAACATTAAAAAGAGCAAAAAACAACAACATAAAAGGCATCACAAAAACAGCGATTTAATATATTCTACTGTGATGAAACAAACCATTTTCACACATGTGGTCTGTGAATGTTCCAACATGACTCTCCTGCACACAAAGCTGCGAGTCGGAGTACAGAGAGACGAATAAATTGTGAAATGAGATAACTAGAAATCTGTCCTTGGTAGAAACAAATTCCTAACACTTTTCCAGCAGAGAACATCACCCTCTAGACAGAAGGAGACAACCTTTGGCATTCGTCCTTCTTCAATTCGAATTCTGCTGAGAGCTTCTATGTAAGCTTTTGTAAAATCAGAAAATAGAAACCACTTTTAGTGGAGAGAAACTTGGGTGGCATTTCCCAATCTCCGTCTTCAAACGTCCTAGAAAACTATCGAATCCGTTGGAACACAAAACCTTATCGATAACCCTGAAAATAGTAACGTATTAGATAGTTTTGTTGGTAGTTTGAAAACGCAAATTGCAATCTGCCACTGAAGTTTCTCTCGACCAGATGTGGTGTTTATTTTCTGATTTTGCAAATTCCCATAGAAGACCTCAGCAGTGTACGAATTGAATGAGGACGGGCGCGTATCTGTCGTTTGATTGATTATTTCGTGTTTGCGGACGAGTCAACAGCTATGCTCATTAGTCCCGTAAATGTAGTGAATGTTCTTGTCGTGGGAGGTGTTGGCGTTATTCCTTCACTGGATTGTGAGATATATTATTATTTATTTAATAGGTAATTATTACAAACAATTTGGCTTACTTGATCCTATGTGGCTAGGCCGAAGGCCTTTAAGCCATTACAATACCTACATCCTTTCGCGTTCTAATCTTTCGAATCCTGGTATTCACCCCCAAATGGTCTCTCCATCGCATCAAAGCCGCGGAAAAGAGACCATAAGGTACGGCTCAGGAAAAAACCCCTGAAGGGGGAAAAACCTGCCGTCAGAAGCCGAGTACATACTAATCTATCCGTTTATTTTAACTATTCTTTTTCTGGCGCGGGCGTCCCGCCGTCTCCTTGCAGTGCTTGGCCTCCTCAGCACCTGAAATCAAACAGCGCCCCAGAAGATCGTCCGCACCAGCGCCTGTGCCCTTACATTTTCGAGATATATACATTGTGAGATATACCTAGCCGACGTACACGTAGCCTTGCAGGTTTTCCCCACCCATCTCCCACCAGGGAGACACCGCCGCTGTAGGGACAATCTCAAGGCTCTCGACTGGGCTCCCGGCATGACAGGGGGTGTTGTGCATGTGATAGTGTGTAATTTAGGAATGCGATTGGAACAAGAAGGGGAAGGAATGATTTCGCGCCGTCCGAGGTTCCTTTGTTAGGGAACTGCTCCGGCACTCGCCTGATGTTGATCGGAAAGCTACCGCTCAGTGCAAGCAGCCGCTAGACCTACTCTTTCAGCCGGGGACTGAATTCGACCTAGTTATTTTGCCAGTGTCGGAAATCCTGCCACCGTGGGGATTCGAACCCAAAGACCACGCGAATAATGCACTACAATAGTGCCCTCAGCCCATTCCAGGTCTCTGTCGACTTCACCTTCTACGTAGTTTACTAATTTGTTACGTTGGCCTGTCGCACCCGTGGATTTCATCGTTCTTTTGCCCATATTTTTCACACCGTCCGTTTTAAATAATTTTTATTTTAGTCGACGTCATTTTTCCACTTTCCCTTCTCGCTGTGTTGCCCTGCAACATTTCATAGATTCTCAGCCTTTCTGCCATAGGCTTCAATTGCATCGATTTATGTGGTTGTTTGCTATCTGCATCTGGATATGTAATTTATCTTAATACTTTCACAGCAACTTTTTTGTGCTTTCAATGAATATAATGTATTTATTTTCAGGACAACAATAATTTACTATTGAAACTAATAATATTTCGGAATTTTTAAATGTTTTTCTTGCCAACCTTTCAATTTAAGAGTGAAGGAAATGATAGTTTTGTGTTTTTTACAGACTTAACATATAATAACAATTTAGCACTTTTTAGTATTTAGTATTTGAAATACAGGTAGAGAAACAAAGGAATGTGTAAAAAATAGTCACACGACTTGAAAATGATAAACGTCTTCAAATGAAACATTGTGTTTACAAATCAAAAATAGAATTTTTTAAAAATATTGGCAATATTGCGTGCAATTACTCCTTTTCTTATGTTATGAGAGAACGTTTCATTATTAATTTTTTGTTCAGACCTGCGCCTACTTTAACTCAAAAACCTCCGGTTACAGTAGATTACAGCGAAATGTGACTCATGCTGAAGGCGCCAGAAACGAAGAATGTTATTCCGAGAATCCGCACGTACCGCGAGGTTCCTTTGTCTAGGCACAATACCCGACAACGTTTGCGTATGCGGCGTAGTGACAAGAAAGACAATTCCTTCTCTACCCAGAAGGCAGAGAACAAAGATACAAAGATTGCCTTGCGAAATTCCTCGCGGGCTGAGAGGTTCTCTGGCACCTACGATGTTGCTGGAGAAAAGGAACTTACATTCTGAGAGTGCCTCTTTTTTACGAGATGGCGCCACCTTGTATTTTTTTACGACTGCGCGAAACGAAAATGGAAAGTAATATTTTTGAAGAGTTTGTACGTAGGGGCAGTTTCTGATAATGTTCTAGAGTTGTACAAAAACCGCTTTTGTTATTTACATTATTCTCAAATTCATTCATGTGTTATTTAAAATTAGTACTACATGCATTAATCGGATGACCCACATCCGCTTGTCCATTACAGACAGACTACTTTGCTTCACAATTCTCGGCAAATGAAGTGTAATTAAACTGGTCTCAGGCGAATGCCGGAGAGGTATCCTAACGAACGGGCCACGTACCGCGCGCGATCATTCCTTCCTCTTTCTTTTTCTCTCCTATCCCCATACTTACACACTTACATGCACTGCACTACTACACGAGTCGGGAGACCAGTCGGGTTAGAGCTTGACCCAGCTGGGGCGGTGCTCCGCTGGTGGAAGATGCCGGATGCCGGAAGGCCGGGATGCCGGATGCCGGAAGATGTGGGAAACCCGGCTGGTCGACGTGTACAACAGCGCCGCATTTCAAGGAGCATGTTCAAGGAGCCGCGACATCTGCCAGGTCGATTTCAGATTATCAATTTTGGAGAAAATCTACTGAAAGGTTTAGCCGATAGCGTTGTTCACAGACGGACAGACGTTTTGCCGTCAATCGATTTTTCGGTATCAAGGACCCACAAAATAGGGGTTCTGGCTACACCACTTGTTAGATATCCCCCCCTGAATGTGGCATTTCAATTTATACAGTTTTAGTTACTAGGGGCCCTGTAATAGGATTTTTTCTGCCGAAAAATCACCGTTTTTTCATGCAGCATTACATAACTTGCATAACTGTGTTTAAATAGGAAAATGTATTGTGGTAAACCAATTGTTTTAGTGTTAATCTCAATTTCTCATTTTCGTTTTTCCCGCTTCTCTATCTTCTAATATTTCGATTTCTTCTTTATGTACCTCCTCTTCGTTATTCTATAGTGTGCACTTCCAATGGAAAAATCACCATCCACATCATCAATACCAATAGAAATTTTCATTATTGACTGATTGTTCGACAGTAGGACCCTTGGAATTCTAGTGCGAGATTGTCAAGAAAATTCACACATCTTTGAAGTGGCAAAAAGAGTTCTACTGCTGGTGGTGTGCGGTCTGCGAGACCGGTTCCAAAACTTCAACTGAACCTTAAAAGTTAACGGCTGGAATTGGATCCGCTAGACAGAGTGTGATTGTATTGTAATCGATGTTACTACTGTGTCAAGACTTCAATACATTTATTTTTATACAATACTAAACTTCAATGTATTTTTGAAATACTGAGAAATTTACTCTATTTATGTTCTTTTATTGTTTACATTTCAGTAAATTCATTTTATTGAATGTGGCTTTTATTATTTATTATATCCTTCGCGTTTTGTTGTAGTTATTGATATCATGTAAGAGTTGATTATCTCATCTTGGGGCAATAACTCCCTACCTTTCATTCAGTTCATTTATTGATGTGTTCACTTTTGTGTCAAGGATAACTTTTTGGTTTCCCATAGATGATAACTAAGGGAGCTTCAAGGACATATTTTTAACAAGAGATAATATAAAAGGCACGGAAAAGGTACGAAAAAAACTTTTACGAACATTTAAGTGAAACATGATAATCAGAGAATGAAGGAAGAAAATGTTCAAAGGGTCAGTGAAGTATTAGACTAATTCAATAAATTAAGAAAAACCTTAAAACCACCGTTTTGGAGAAATTATTCTTTGGTGAGAAATAATTCGATTTAAGAGTTATCGATTTAAGAGATAACTGGATTTTTAACAGTCGAAAACCAATTCCATTACAGTATCAAGAGAATATAAATGGGGGAGGGGAGAATAACTTGAAAATATTATTTATTACTAAAGTATTATATTCTCAACATATTATAATTTTTAATTGAAGGAATATTTCATGTACTTAATAACTAATAATATATGTACATAGGGGCACCGTACAAGTTCTAAACTCCCAAAGTTGGACTCCCTACCCAGAATACGGCTCCCGTGTGGTAGTGCAGTGTAAGTCTGCATATGAAAGGATAATGATGGAAACAAGGATGATGGAGGGAAGATCGAGGGCTGTGTGTACCCCGCCGTATGTTAAGTTATGCTCGTTCATTTGCCTGGTATTGTTTGCAGAAAACACGGAAAATTAACGATCACGGGAAATTAACGACACTAGAATTCTCCTCTGAATTCGACCCAGCTATGCAGCTAGAATATGCGGGCGAGGGCTGATGTCTGCGTGGGAGACGAAGAAAGGGGCCACAGAGATGGGTGACGAAGTGGCATAAATTATGGGATAATCGGGTCACTGGTTGTATTATACTCTGCGACAAGGTCATCCGTATTGTAGTATTCCTTTATCAGTACAGCTTCCCGTTATCTGTTTTCCAGTAGAATTAACATCACAGTACTTTACCCCAGATAAATTCAGATCTGACGCCATTAATTATACATAGCATAACGTTATTGAATGTTAAATACATTGTGCCAAGAAAGTCTCTCCGAACTCAGCCAAAACCTATCTAAACCCTACACTAGACTCCTACTAAAAATGCATTTATGTTTATAGCACCTGATAACTGGGAAACAAGTGAAGGGGGCTTTCAACATCTCTTATGATTGTGGTGAGTATGCAATTTACGTTTTTTAATACAAACTGCAACTTGTGCAACCGACATAATGTATGTTGCGTACATTCTCACCAGAAAGGTGCCACTGCGGAGAGATTTTCCTTGAGCGCTGGATTATTCGTGATTTTGATTGAATTTGATTCAAGAAAATTAATAACTTGAAGAGGAAATGAAAGTCTTTCGATCTTAAACACCTGACAGTGAATCAACATCAGTATAAAATATTCCTACGCGAAGGACACGAGCGGAAAAATAAATGGTCCACAGCATTCATTTAAGATTAAGTGAAAAAATGTTGACTTTTATATTTGGTATTTTTATTGAACATAGAACGTTACGTTAATCCTTTTATTTTTCTCTTCCGATTTCTCAATGCCACAAACCTTCGATTTATATACGTAATCAAAATAGAAATTAAAATTTAATATCTAAAAGAGTCTAAAAGAGAACTAATTAAAACATAAGAAAGTTAATTAATCTGAATTTGTCAAGGAAGTCAACCCAATAAGTCACAGGGTAAAAGTAAAAACGCTCGAAAGGTCTCAGGCCCATTGTGTAGAAAAACATAAAAATCTACTTTAACAAACCTTATGGATCCTGATTCTCGTCATCTTTCCCCGATCAATGGAGTAAATGCTGAGGTTTTGCTTCTAGGCATTAATGAAGCTTCACTACGTGCACGTTTTGTTGAGCTTTCCTTTTGCTGTTTGTAGTAGGAGTCTAGTCGGAGCTGTGGGTAGCCAAATTGTGAGCAAAATCATGCAATCAAATTGGTAACTCATTTACAGATTCAAATCAGTTTTATTGTCACCCGGGAGGGAGCATTTCTAGTATTCAAATGTTGCATACCTCTTTTTGTTGGTACTTTTATTCCTCATTCATCTATTTATAGTAAAAGTAGTATTTATAGTAAAGTAGTAAAAGTCTAAGGAAGGAATTATGGAGCTAACGAAAACATGCGCAGATTATACGACACAGTTTTTACTTTTGATAAAAATAATTCAAATCAAATTAACGCCGAAAATAACGTTACATTAGTTTCAACTTGTATATAAATTTATTCTTTTGTCGATCAGATGCGTCTTTAACTCTTGTTAACATGCAATTCTACAGGTTTGTAAAGGGCACTTGTGTTAAGGGCAGACAAGTGTTAAGAAATTCAACATTGCATTTCAACATCCTTAGCACTGTAAATAACCAACTATCGATTCACCGTAAGTCAACTGCTGGTTGAGAAAAAACAACATGGCGATGTACAAAACAAATCGGAATAAAAGTAACTTCTTAGTTTACGGGGTAATTATTGTTAATTGTAATATCATTAATAGTACAATTCGAAAAATGTGAATAAGGTAAATCAACCATATTTCCTGGCATTCCACCAAATGAAACTCTTCCCCGGTAATCATATATACTGAGTGTGAAGGTGTCGCCACTGGAAGTCGACGGGCCCCCTTCGTTACCGAAATTAATTTTTCTTGCCATTTTCACTTTGTTTTTCAAAGATTCCTGAACATATTATTCGGCTAAATATCATCTCCGCCACCAACCAAAAAGTTTCAAATCCATCACAGGATCTTGTATATCAGCCAAAGCCGTTGCCGAAGTTCTTCTTAAAGAGTAACCGTTGTATTTTCCGTGTTCTGGAAGACTAAGATAGGTGGTTTTAATTTTCTGTAATCTTGCAATCTTGTGAATGACAACGTTTTGAGTACTACGTTTTCGATGGTAGTAAAAAAGAAGAATTTGTCTATGTGCTTTGTTTCCAGATCCTTTCAGTTCGAGACTGTTCTACATTGTTTACGAGATATCGGGAAATATGATAAAATACCTAAATTATGATTTTAGGAGTCGTTAATTTGCACAATCAGAATGGAATTTTCTTTCTTTGTACTGTTCACACGGAAATGATGTATTTCATGACAGCGACAAGCTCAGAATAAGGCAACTTTAGAACAACCTACAAAAACATTGAGTGCTTTTACACCAATTCTGAACATTGCTTTATTACAGAATTTTAATGTAACAATAATACTACCTTGTGAAACAAATATTCTTCATCCCTAGGCTCTATCAAGAACATCCATACATCATCATTTGCCAAAAATTTTGCTTTTTTTGTTTGCATACCAACGCTCAGTCTCTTTAAGAATGCATAAAGCTTGTGAAATATTTCATGTCCGCATTTTCATTTACACGTATTGTGCTTCTCTGTTTTGAATAAACAAACCCATAATGAGGTTGCCTTATACTGTCTATAACTTTTTAAAACAAAACGTAAGAATAATATTTGTTTTTATAAAAGGAATAAGTGTAAATTAGCTTGCTAAATTCTTTAAAAGGAGCAAGCATTACATGTCCAGTAAACAGGTCTACGTAATTTTGTATTTGCTGTACTTTAAATTCCTGATATGACTTTTCATATCGTGCATTTTATCTTTCTGGAAATAAATCATGTGTGGCTCCTGCAGCACCGTCTAAAATTTCTTTGGGTACATAAGAATTATTCTCGTCCATCTTTCAGAACCATGGTATAAGAATATTACTTAAATAGATATATTGAAAGCAACACCCCACAGTATCGTACTAACATAACGCAGCATCGGAATTCATTCGTATACTATCGCAGTAAAGTCGTAAATTTTCGCAAAATTTGTGAGATTTTATGGTGGCCGATAAACTGCTGAACATACCACGAAATCTTACAGTGTTATTACTGTCTCATCAAAATTAAAAATCTCGGCTCAGTTACGCTCCTTATCGATTTTTAATTTTTGGCCCCTGCAATGAAAACACTCATAACATGACTAGGTATGTTAATGATTATAACACACTTCATTATAGTAGCGATACCCGCGGGGCAGAAAACTTAATAATGTCTTTCTTAAATTTTTCATGTCCGAAATCAATAGTTCGCTACCTCTCTCTAATTTTTCTTTTAGCACTTTTCCAGATGGTACACGCTTCATTTATTGAAAGAATTTCTATGTGGTGTGATCTGAAGGGAATGCAAATTTAATTCTACCGGTCCTTTGCAAACAAGTTTTATCTGCACGCTAATGTTTTGTTTATTCTCGACACGACAGCAACACTGAGTTTCAGCTTCCTTTAAAAACAAAACTTAACTTTCCAAGGCGTGGTAAGCTGGTGGAAAAAAACTAGTGATTCAAGTGCTGGAACAGCCAACTTTCTGCAAGTCTCTCTGCATGCCAAGCACGGAGTGGGCGACATCTGCAGTTTGCTTTCGCAACTGAGAATTCAGGCGTGACCTCCAGCGAGTTTCTTGCTGTTGGAATATTCGTCCGCGGAAGTTTGCAATGATTATAGGAGTTGTAAAAATCTTCTCTTCCGGAATACAAACCGAGGGGATTAGTGTTTCACGGGACTCTTTTGTTTACTTATGATTAAGGCTTAGAACTGGGGTATACGGCCGGATTACGAAAGTATTTGTTGAGACTTTTTAAGAGATAATGGTAATGGGGAGGAAATGAATAATATTTTATTCTACACAAGGATGTTCCAATGGTATTGGAATACAGGTTGAAATGCAATGTGCTGAGTGCTGACCTTTTTGTTAAATTTAATTGTTTTTTAATGTTTATACACTTTCTTAAACTTTAAGGGCGCTTTTGCACTGCTTGGTCATAAAGCGACCACTGTGAATTTGCTAACATTCGGGTAAATGTAGATATTAAGATTCTCCATACAGGAACGCAAGATCTAGTGTCAAAGATGGATTGTCTTTTGTTGCAATGCAAGGCATATCCACATGTCGCCGTGTCAGCTCTTCAAAATATCGATTTGAAAGTGTCAGAGCATTCCCGTTACAGTTCCGATCTTGTCACACGCCTGTTTTGTCCACTTAAAGATGCATTAAGAGGCCGAGGATCTCGTACCACCGACTTACGGGTGACGAAGCAGCGCGTACTACATGATTTGCTGCTCTAAAGGCCCATTCACAATGCGAACGTAAACATAAGCATGGCGTTAACATTAAAGTTAGGACTGCGTCCACAAGTGGACTCATTCACAATGTGTTTGCATAAGCATAACATGTAAGACGTTAACTTAAAAGCTTGCAACCTTCAAGCTTCTGTGCTTATGCGTAAGTAAGACACAAGAAATGAACCAATCACAGAACGGTAACTCAAAATCGAGAATCGAAATTGGAGCGAAGTCGATAGAAGAACTAACGCATATGGGCCATGGACACAGTCGATACCTTGAAATCGATTCTAACATCCAACCAATAGTAAACCAGAATGTCTCACAGCCAAAACAAACTCTTATTTTGCTTACGTTAATGCGGCCCGAGCATTTTGTCTACCGATATTATAAGAAGCAGTTAACATCCGTGGTACATACAAGATTTTGTATTTTAACTAATTTTAAGCATGTTTCAGATTTACTCGTATTTATTTAGCAATTAAATAAATGTTAACTAGTTTGTTATTTCATGTTACCTTCCCATAATTCCCTTTCAAAATTCCCTCCACATGAGAACATGTAGCATCATTCAACTGTTTTCATACTTCCTTCGCAACCACCATCGTCTCGATGCAGGCAAGTTAAAAAGTGTATATCGAGCTCCGTATTAAAGATAATAACAAGAAATATCAGTAAAAAATCATCAGTAAATCATCAGTAATCAGTAAAATCAGTAAAAAATATTCATGAATCGATAATTTAAGATATGTCTATATCATTATTTACTTTATCGTATCTTTAAATGAATAATCTTTGCCTCTCTGTGTCACTTTCGAGATTTAAAAGCAAATTTCTTGATGCTCCGTTAAAGAGAGTTTCAAAACAATCTCAAATCCGCCGCCTTTAATATGTTGATCAGTGATGGTCATCCTTCACAACAGGTCACAGAAATTTTAGGGGTATTGAGTTGTTTCTAGTTATTTGTCCGTTTAATGATAACTCGCATCCACAGCCAGTAACTCTTTTTATATTCAAAATTGGAGCTTTTGTAATCTTGGTGTTACAACTTCTGGCTTATCCAAGGGTGAGAAAAGCTTGAATTGACTAAATGCAGAGTAAAAGGGAAGTTACTTTCACGATATGATTCCAACTTAGATTGCCAGATGTAAGCGGCACACCACAAAACATCATATCTATTTTTCGGCAAAGGGCAACGTTAGCGATGTTTCAAAAACAGACGAAATTGACCCTTGGAACCTTCACGAGACAGTTTCTCTCGAACTAACGTACACAGAATGAAAGTGTTCCGTTCGATCAGTTTTGTATAAGAAAAAGTAAACGGAAAGCGTTTTATAGTCAAAGAGGAAGTTTTAAAACAAAGCTTTCTTTTTATCGGTTCTTTCTCAATTCAAAACTTCACACTTTGAAACTCGCTTTCCGCACCAGGTCACTTTATAAATGTGTTATGAGGGCTCTCTCCCAAGGCATTGGTGTGTATGTAGGTATATGAAGAACTGAGTTTGAAAATCTTCTAAATCAAAAAGGGAAAGTTAAAATTATTACAGGAATGTGATATTTGTGTAACGTAATAAGACATCGATGCAAAAATATTAAAATATACCTTGTACCTTAATAATATGAATTTGAATAGTTTTTCAGTTTCACATCCATGAAAAAAATAATTTGAAAAGTTCCAAAAATGATGTTATTTACTCGGAACAAACATATCTACGGGTCGAATTGCAAACATCTTTGTTTGGAGTCGGCTAAAAAGTCTTAGACGATTGTTAGACCCTTCGTGTTGTGTTTGTTTTTTGCATATTTTCAGTGATGTTATGTAGCTTCGAAGCAACAACAGTTTGCGAACAGATTCGTTATTTTTCCTTTCCTCTTATTGTTTCTGTAATTTTGAAAGTCTACCCATCCTTAATAGTTGGCCTGATGGATTGATGATTTATAAAAAATGTCGGTTTAAAAAAATGCATACGTTGACAGTATATCAGTTCTTTGCTTCACAGCAACAGAACTGATAGCACAGAAGATTAGGATAAATATATCATATTGTACTAAACGTCGACAACAAATTAAACCGTAACATAAAAGAAGAATGTAAAACGTCTACAGTACGCACTCATGATACGTACGGTAACTAACGGCATACGAACTGATTATGTAAGCGATTATATCTAAAATGTTATTGAATTTATGCTCATATCCTTGAAAAACAGTAAAATGTATAATTAGAATTTATCAATTCTTATAAAAATATATTTATAAGAAAAAAAAGAGTTTTTAATTTTTTCAAAATCACGGTAAGTGAATTTAGCAGGTTTTAACACATTACCCTTCCTACTAAACTACGCATAGGCGTTCTTTCTTGCGCACTTACCTTGAAGTTTCCTCAGTGCAACAGCCGCAGCTGGTGAACAGTTTCTGTTGCTTTTCCATTTCTCCCAAGAGGACGTGGAATAGGGAGAAGAAACTTGGGTACAGACTGAATTGCTGGTTGCCGAGTTGAAGTCGAGACGCAACGAAGTTATCTCTCTTTCACGCTCTCTGTCCTCTTTGGGAAGAGTTGAGCGTCTGGTTTCGCGAGAGTCGTTGTGCTTGGAAGGTCCTTTGGGAGTCAGCTAGACCGAAGGTGCTCCTTCGGGATTTTATGTTATTCCGAACCGGTTTTCGGAGGGTGTTCCACGTTGGCCCGATTAACACATTTTGAAAACAAAAAGTATTGGTGCTACACAATGGCGCATACTTTCCCATGTTAGTTTTATTTTTTTTTCTCGGACAGCCCAAATAACATTTTTTTGATTTTTCTTAATTTTTCCGCTTTCTAATGATAGAACGGACACTATTTTAAGAATATTAAAGAACAGTAAAACCTCGAAAACTTCACAGAACATTTTTGAAGTTTCGAAAAACTTCATTAGATGTCATTTGAAGCACATTAACTCACAAATTCAATAGTGTTTACAAATATCTAGAAATGTGCATATTAACTGCGTGAGAGATGTCTAAAAATATTACAGTAGTATAATTTTTGAAAATGCCAGAAAATACTAAAAAATGAACTTTACGTCGTATTGAAGAGTGCAATTAGCCCTTTCCGTTCGAAAGGTTTGTAGAAAAAAATTTAGCCGTTTTTGACGTTTGAATGTTTTCCGAAAATGCGGAAGTTTCAGCGAATTTTTTAAAGAATGCTTTTCAAAATCTCAAAGCTTCGACTCGTGCCAAAGGTCAGGGGTTTCTTCCATTTGGAAAAAATCCTATGCATGGTTTAGACGCTAGTAGTATTTTCAGACGGACGGACGTTTTGAAAACAACAACAAAAACAACACTTTCTCGGTATCAGGGGATCGAGCATCATGTATCATGTGATGTTTATCATGATCAACATAGGGGCATAAACTGATGCCACTGCTGTATTTCTAATCCACGTATTTCGCGTATGCGTATTTCTAATCCAACGGGCCACGAACTGCACCCGATCTTTCTTTTCTGTTATCGGACCAATCCTCATGCTTTACTTACACTTATACTTACATGCACCGACGTCCAAAATGTTGGTAGACCAGTCAGAAGCTTAGATCTCGTCCCTTGTAATGACAATTTATTTCCCTAATATTCAGTATTAAAAACTGTGAATACTCTGTTACTAAAATATGTGAAAATCTGCCCTTCAGATTATCTATCATAGTTGTATTTCTCTTTCTCTGTCTCTCTCTTTCGTGTTTTTTCATAAAGAGTCAAAATTATGGATTTTCCCCCTTGCTTTGAATGAAGTGCAATTGATGTCTCATTGGGCATGATTAATAGAATTAATACAACTTTGTATTTGTGTTAACCTAACTTAAGGTAAAATCGAAATTAAACCTTAAAATGCTTTGTAGAATAATCTGAGATCTGTTTATATCATATCCTTAGCAGCTAATTGAACACTCATTGTCACAAAAAATTGAGCATTGTTCGCCTTCAGAGGGAAGAAGACAGTGGAATAAGGTATGGCATATGAAAGTGGCACGTCAACAGCCATTAGCTTAGCTCGTGTCGGACAGTCCTGATTTCAGGAATTATTCCTTGCCCATTTCCCAATACTCCCGCGGACGAAAAGGCAAACTGGCATCGTTACATGCACGGAGAAGCACCCTAACAACGGGCTACGTTGCGCGTGCGATCTTTCCTTCCTCTTCTGTTCCCTTCTCACCCCATCACACACTTACACTAACTACACTGCCGTACAAGTCAGTAGAACAGTTGGGAACTTGAGCATGTCCCAGCTAGGAAGCTGTCCTGCTGGTGGAAAACACCTAGATACCTTGAGGGAAACCGGACAAGCCGACGTGTGGGTCGGCATCGGATCTCGTCATCTAGCGGGATTTTTTACTTTAGACGTTTCATTCTTATTGGAATGTGAAGTTGAGTTAACGAAAGAATGGAATATACGCATTTTAGTACGTCGAAAGTGTATTATTGTAATAAAATATTTATTGAAAATTATGCCTTGCATTCCCTCAAGTCAGAAAATCAAACTTCTGGAGGGGAACCAGCATGCCGACGTACAAGGCAGCACCGGATACCGTGTTTCATGGTAGGAGGAACACCGCCACCTCCCGGGTATATCATCTACTACACTTATGAGACTAATAACACTGTAGACGCAAACATTAATTTATTTCTCAGTACTATGACATTTTTTGTAGTTTGACTGGATGATGATGACGATTGCGATGAATTATATTTCAATTTGAGATTCATTCGAATTCATAGTTATTCTGAATCGGAAACAAATCAGTTCTCATTTTCTACTGAGAGGTTCACTGGAGAAAAAAAAAACTCCTCTTCCCTATGTTCCACAGGTCGAGCCTATTGCGGTATACAAATTACTTTTGAAACCTCATCATTGGTTTTCCGTGTATCATCACGCGAATATTGTTCTCCGATTGGCATTTTGATGTTTCGGGTTATATACGACATCAGTGCGATCCGGAACAATAAACAGGAATTTATACGCTATCGAAGGTTCATGAATCACGAAAAATATTGTAGGATATTAGTCTACGCGGTCGCTTCCCGATGAGATTCATGGAATTCTATGACTAGATCGATAGCTGTAACCGGAACATTTGCAATAAATTGCAACAAACGAGACTATTAGATTCATATATCACGGCAGTCTTCATTATTACTAGTTGACACGCCATTGAGGTAGAAATATGAAAAGCATTACGGTTTACTGATACAGCTTCGCACCACGTGATCTCATTAATTAAATATAGACGTTTTAATTCGATGATACGAATACAATTGTTTCAAATTATATAAATTATCGTTTTCTCCTGAAAACGTTTGAGTGAGATATTGAAATAGTAAAATGTTTTTATAAAATAGACATAGATTTTGCTTCATCTAGTTAGCAAATTTAGTCAAAAATATAGTTTTATGTCGTATAAAAATACTGAAAATTGGTAATGCGGAACTGTTTCTAAAACTTATTAAAAATACCGTAAAATTGAAATTTTTCACATATGAAATGACAGAGAAAAATATGTTTTAGCGAATATTTAAGCTTAGTATATATGTTTCAATCACTGAAACTTTGTGTGTACCAAGCAGGGAATCAATTAAAGTAGGCGGGGTATCAATTAAGTTTGAGATATTAAAGAAGTTACGTTATTGAGATACTAATTATCTGCTGCTTCGCTCCCGCGATCCCACCTTTAAAAGTTTATTTTCTTTCTCGTTTATATAATGCAAATAGGATGCAATGCCATTGAGGTTCATACTTTCATCGTCGATAAATGAGTTATCGACATTTATTTATGACTAGATAAATTTTTATTACGAACGTAGTCTTAGTCCAGATTAGGAGTAGGTAATCTGCTTAAAGCATTTTAGCAAAAAGAGTATTGGAAGAGATAGTTTTTTTACGTAACTGTTATAATTATGAGAAGGAAGTTGTAGCACCGCCACTTCCTTCTTACGAGGAAGTTATATTGTTTTGTCGTTACTTTCCCTTTAATGTTGCAGAAGTTGACGATCAATATCCATTATTAAAAGTCTTAAAAGTGACATAAATCTGAGAGATCGCTGAAACAAGCTGGTTTACACGCGTTACAATCGTCTCCCAGCATTTAGAGAAAATTTGTCAACATCTCAATATACAGGATGTCTAAAAAACTGGAGAATGCAGGATGTCATTCAACTTTAATGTATATATTTATATAGAATATGATATATAGATATGAAAATATATTGATATATGAAGATATATCGATATAGTTGAACCAAGAAAAATGTATTAATCGAAAGAATATTTTAATGCGATACATTCTGGTTACGTAAGTTAGTTACGGAAGGCTTTACAACAATTTTGTTCCCTCCCCAGATTGTTGGAAAATAGGAGACTGCTACTTATAAACAGTTAGAAAACATACATAAATTTTTCTTGTAATAAAATCATCCTTAATTACTTCTGTCATCCAGGATGACTCATGAGCAGAGTTTTCGCTTCTGGTGCGATTCTGGGTGCAATTTCTGGTTGAGGCAAAAAAAAAGGGGTGTAGTTTTCCCTAAAAATAGTATTGGTTTCTGTAGCTGTATGGTGAAGATTAGCTCAGGCAGATGGAATTTTCTACTTATGGGGAATGGAGAATATCATGTTCGCCACATGTCTAACTTACCTTCCAAGCGAGGGAATTAAAGCTAGCCCCAAGCTTGGAGGACGCTGTGAGCTAACCGGGAAAGTCGGACAGTCGATACCAAATACATACATATTTAATACTACAGCATAAAAAAGTGAAGCAAGTAAAAATAGATGGATCGTCATACAAAATATGACCATTACCTTGTAACTAGGCAAAACGTTGTTGGATAGAGGTAGAAGTAGAGCTCAGCCCGTGTAAGTGGTGTACTAGTTGTATTGAAAGATATTTGTTTTATATATTTATTTAACGTCACGAGCAGTCAAAATTATTTGTAACGAATAGGGTATAAATTTTTCTTTACACGTTATCTTGACTTCTGAAATCTTTACGCTCGCTCTTTTACAATACTAAGAAGAATTACTAGACTAAGTTGAATGGTAGGAAAGAGCGTATTTGGCAAAGTTTGATCACAAAAAAAATTCGCTCCCAAATAATTAGTTCTATCACAAATTTTCTCGTATTAATTGTAACTAATCGCATTATTTGCAGCATATTATACGAACACGCCAGGATAATTTCACATATAAATTGAACATCCAGAACTAATAGCCATCCAATATGTGGCTTTAGAAATGCATACGAAACTACATCATTACGTAATATCCAGTTTAGGCATATCTGTGTATACGAGTATATTCTTACCGACTTTAATAAAGTTTTAAACTGTTTTATTTAACATAGAGACATTGTACCATTAACGTTAAGTAAATAAAGCCTCCTTATCTGACCCAACCAAGGCACAGTCCAACAATGAAATTCTCTGAATAACTTCTCAAATAACCATCTCTGCATTGTATGGGAACGCCACGTACGGTAGTAATATCATTGTAATAAAGGTTCCTACAAAATTATGGTACTCATTTGTTTCATTTCATTCATATTACATTCAAATCCTATTATTAAGAGAGGAAACCTAAAAACTATTTGCATCGGCACTAGTGCTACACAATTTTACTTTTATTTCTTAACGTGCTCATTAGCAAAGTTGGATATACTAAGAAATTTACAAACCCAGAAGTCCAGAACTTCTGTTACTTCTAAAGTTTCATACCCAAGAAAATTACCTAAAATCAATTCTAAGCGACCGATTGACCTGTTGGCAAAATTTCTTCAAGTATGTGAGACATAAGAAAGGGAACAAAGAAAGTATTCCAGCGATCTGCGGAGCAGATGGTTCGTTAATTACAGATGACAGTGAAAAGGCGGCTTGTTTAAACAGACATTATTCATCTCTTTTCAAGCCGAAGGATCAAACCCTAGTAAGGGAAACAACACCCGTAATAGAAACCTTTCGAATCGATGGAGGAATTATTAGAAAACGAATTGCAAAAATTAGGAGAAATAAATCAGTAGGTCCTGATGGAATACCAGGAGAAATACTAAAACTGGGGGGGGGGGAAGCCATGATTCCGTACCTTGCGCGCTTAATGGAGGTTACTGTAAATAATAGCATGATTCCTCAAAATTGCAAAGAGGCAGTCGTAGTGCCGATTCACAAGGGAGGAGACAAAAGGATTGTTAACAATTACAGGTCTATAAGTTTGACATCAGTCGTATGCAAACAGATGGAACACATAATCGCGGAGTATATTAGACGAGTTTGGAATAAAACTGATTGGCTATTTCAAAATCAACACAGTTTTCGTCCTGGGTATTCGTGCGACAGCCAGACAATTGCTTTTTGTCAGGGCATAGCAGATTCATTAGACGAAGGGAGTAGGGTCGACGCAATAATATTAGATTTTTCTAAGGCATTTGATCTTGTTCCACATGGCCTTTTAATTACCAAATTGTCAGAAACGGGAATAGATCATCGAATAATCCTGTGGATAAAACAATTTCTTACGGGGCGCACTCAAACAGTCAGAATAGGAGACAAATATTCATGGAAAGCCGATGTAACCTCGGGGGTCCCCCAGGGGAGTGTGTTAGGGCCTTTGCTATTCTTCGCGTTCATTAATGACATTGCAACTGGATTAAAATGAAAAGTTAGACTTTTCGCCGACGATTGCGTAATATATAGGAGTATTGGCTCGTCTGAGGACGAAAATGTTTTACAGAGAGATCTTAACTGTTTATAGAACTGGACGTGCAGAAATAAGATGGAATTAAATCCGGAAAAGAGTAAATCCATTTGCATTACCAAGTCTCGCTCGGACGTACGCTCCAGTTATGAATTAAGAACTAACGTTATACCATGTGTAAAAAACTGTAAGTATTTGGGTTTGGTCCTGCGAAGCGACTTTGGTTGGTCGGATCATATTAACAATACGGTTAAAAAATCCTGGAGAGCGCTGCACTTTGTAATGCGTATTCTAAAATATAGTAGTCCAAATGCCCGATCCCTAGCATATACTACACTTGTTCGTCCAATTTTAGAATACGGAGCGGAATGCTGGGACCCGTACAGAAAAGGGCAAATCGAAGCGTTAGATAAAATTCAAAAACGGGCCTCAAAGTTTGTAAATCACGGGTGCGTTGGTGACGAACGAGAAGAATGGGAGTCCTTATCTAAGAGAAGGGAACGGGCGCGTTTATGCGTAATGTATAAGACATACAGAGGGGACACAGCATGGGCAGATATCGGTAAAAGATTACAGAAATCAGATTATAAAAGCAGAGGAGACCATCCTTGGAAAATACGATGTAGAAAGCAAAGAACTGATGTAGGCAAGTTCTCCTTTGTGAATCGCACTATAGTAGATTGGAATAAACTACCTGCAGAAGCACTAGAGGCTCTTCCTTCTAATGTAGCCAAGTTTAAAAATATGCTTCATTCCATCTAGATTAGCTCATATATTACTGACTGAGACATTTATCTTTATTATTATTGTTACTATTATTATTAGCAATATTATTATTACTATTATTATTAGTAATAATATTATTGCTTTTATTATTAGTGTTATTGTTAATATTATTATTGCTTTTATTATTATTAATATTACTATTACGTTTATTATTATTATTATTATTATTATTATTATTATTATTATTGTTATAATTATCATCGTCATGGCCCTTATACAGTGAAGTGATGTGAAGTGTAGTGTAGTGAAGGGGAGTGCAGTGTAGTGTAGTGTAATGTAGTGAAGTGTTATGTAAAATAAGAAGTGAATTTAGAGTTAGCTAGAAATAAATTGGAACTATTATATCGACCCCTAATTCTAATAGTAAACCCAATTTTAAATGTTGATAATGTTTAGTAATTCTAATTTTAATTGTTATCATGTTTGCCACCGAGCATTAGCTCAAAGCTAACTTTAATAAATCTATCTATCTATCTATCTAACTTCTATGTTGAGAGTTTACGCAATGAGATGTGCATTCTCAGAAAAGAATACACATCTCATTTTTCTAATAATCCAACATTACGTACTATAACATTGCACCACATTAAATATATTATTTGTCAACTTCACTCAAGAGAAGGAAAATTTGTGATAACTGGAAGGCACATGGGATATTTAATTTTGTGCATTCAGGCTGAAGGATATTTACGCATTTGTTTTTCAGGAGTTTCTTTTTTCACTTTTTTCCAAGGTAACTCCACAGAACGCACACATGTACATAATTTGTATTGACCGCAGTTACCATTGTCATAAATAACGTTTTTAGTCAGCCACTAGTAAACACATAATTCATATCGTGCTAAAATTGCTAAAAGTGTGACGAGGCTCAAGTGTTCAGTTAAACCTATGAATGCAACAAAGAACACAAATTACTTTCGCCTGACTACATTAGTTACTTCTGACCTTTGTGTGTTATAAAGTGATATGTACACTTGAATGAAAATAAAATGGAAGTCAGTAAGGCTGTCTAAAAATAGTTTATGACACACCCGGTAAAAAGTGACTTTATTTTGCTTCTTAGGATTGCACCTCCCGACCTATTGGCATAGTGTTGCAACGTTTCCTACTCGCCAAAGAAAACGTCACGTTTACTACTCGTATCATAAATAACTATCATCAGCGCTATTAAACCACAGTACACTACCGTCGTATTTAAAACAATTATTTTTTTTCCAATTCCGACCACGATGCAGTCGTCCGTTCAACTCTCTCAACAGCACATCCCCTATAGACGACCACGCGGCCTCCTCTGCAAGTGCTCTCTAGGGACCCGCCCCGATGTGCCATGATACCGGCTGTTATCCACCATTTGCAACGCGAAATCGAAGCCATGAATATTCAGGTGGACGAAACGCGCACGGATGTACGTCTCAGTGTGCCTCTATGTGTGTGTGTGTGATAAAAATTCATGGCTCAAATATGCAGCAGGTTCCGCCCGTGTCGAGCTTCTGTGCGCCGTTGGGACACGGATGTATGTTAAGCGGGCCTTGTCTGCATTCATCGCTCTGCCCGCCCGGACAGTGTACGATTTAGAGATTCACGTTTAATTTTGGTAAAAGGCCCCATCTCCATCTAGTTCTATCAATTTCGCTTGGAATCGTAACGAATGAATAACTAATGGCAGTACCGAAACTTCTCCTCTTCTTAGAGTTGTAACTGATCGATGAATTCTAGTGATTCAAGGCGCGTCAACTGCTAAGGTCATTTGTCCCCTAAGGGTAGTGAAGGTTTCATGCTTGGGAGGATGCGCTAAACTGGCACTGCTGGATGTTGAGACCCGGCACCGACTTAACGTCGGCTAGTGGGGTTTTCTCCAAAGCAGGTATGTCCCAACAAGCATCCCCAACCAGGTATCTCGAACCAGGGCGCACCGCCCCAACCGGAACGAGCTCTAAGCTTCTAAAAAGTGTCCCGGCATGTATGGTAGTGGGTGCAAGTAAGGTGTGAGGATAGGACGAGAACTGTGAAGGAAAGAACGCGCAAGGTCCGAGGCTCGTTTGGTAGGGTACTGCTCCCGCATTCGCCTGGTATTGATCCGAGAAACCACGAAAAACTACCGATCAGAGCAGAGTAAAGCGTGACACCTCCGTCCATCCATCCGTCCGTCCATCCATCCGTCCGTCCATCCGTCGGTCCGTCCGTCGGTCCGTCCGTCTGTCTTTCCATCTGTTCTTCCGTCTGTCCGTCCGTCTGCCCATCCTGTCAGCTCGTCCGTCCGACCACCCGTCCGTCGTCTCTCCTTCCATCCATCCATTCATTCCCATCCATCCAATCCCAATCATCGAATCTCATCCATTCAATCCTAAGTTATCCAATTCAAACCTCTTCCATCCCATCCCTTATATATATATATATATATATATATATATATATATATATATATATATGTGTCCCAATTTTAGTTCGAATTTGCGCATATCTCCTCACCACATCCACTATTCTTAGCGAACTTTGGAGCGGCACTAATAAATCAAAGTCCTGACGTGTGCGCAAAGTTACAGCTCATAAGAATCGCCAAAGCGGATTTTACGATTGAAAAGTTGAGATCGAATTGTTGAGATGATTTTAATACTCTTCCTCCCAATGCACATGAAATTGGAGTTTTGGTTTTGGAATTTTTACTTTTGCTATAAGGATTTTACTTTTTCTCTCTATGATTATATTAATGGGAGAAAATGTAAAAAATGATAGAAATATTGTTGATCGTTTCCTACGTTTATCTACCTTACCATGCCTTACCTTACCTTACCTTACATTTCTTTTCGGAATTTAATATAATATAAAATTCCTTTTTTTCGCGATGGGAGTAGACACTTTTACGTACAACCAAAACTTCGTACCTAAGACTAACGTATCGTGTCAAACCATGAACAGAAAAGTTGCCCCACGATCAAAATGTTGGTTTTGAAAAAAATATCCTAATTTTATTTTGTCCTAGCGACCTGGAGTCAGTTGTATGACACACGCTTAAAAACGGTTATAATAATAAAATTACTTGTAAGAGTTGTCACGTATTTACATTATACGACAGTTGTATTTCTATTAAGGATACAATCTACAATTGTTTGAAAACACTCTGAAGATATATCAACGGAAATATTTTTGAGCATTAATTGTGATACATCCACTAATACATGTTTTGCCTGAAACAAAAAGCAACTGAAACCAATTCGATGACGCTGAGAGATTTTTCGATAGTGAGGATCTTTGATTTTTGCTTAGCCGCAAGTCGGGTATGCTGCGCCAAACCTTGGGGTACATGCAGTAAGCCCCGCTCTTAGCTGGGTTAAGTTTCCGCAACGATATTCTGTCGACCTAGTAAATTACAATCCTCTGCGTGTCGTTGTGACGGGAAATGATTAATCACCGTAACCGCATTACTTAAAAATAAATAAAAATTCCGACCACAAAAAATAACGTGAATCATTTTCTTCTATCTCCTTTCTTCACTTATCATGCTGTCAGCGCCCATGAAATTCATTTGCAATTGATACTCGTTTGTCACTGTCTAGTCCACCTGACGGGTATTCGTCTTCCTGTTTGTACGATCGATAGTGAACTATTCTTATACTCCATCCACAAGTTCTGAGTGCTCTTATGTAGTACTTTTTTTCGAACCTTTCTTGTAAGACATGCCAGCCTCTCTTTATCTTCGTAATGAGTTCTTCTTTACCCAGTAATGTTTATAGTCGACAAGGTTGATTTTTATTCACATTTATTTGGTGGATACGTATTTCCAGAATAAAAAACTGTGATAAACAGATTATGCTGAAAACTAAATCTCTGTTAGACCTTACAAACAGTATACGTTGCAAAATAACACTTTCAGGAAGAGGTCGACCTGAATAGCCGAGATCGTTAAGAAGGAGGCGATTGAATTATAAAACTAACACTGTACTAGGTGAACAATGCATAACTTCACGTTTATGAAAATATAATTAAAATGTTTTATATTTTACCAAGATTTGGTCATGAATGAAATGAATATTTCCGAGAAAAACGTGTATTTTAGATAGAGGACATGATGAATGGTGGCCTAGATTTTTAGATACACGGTGATCAAACGTATCCGGACACGTCCAAAATGGTGTTATGGGGTCGTGTTTTTCATGGAGGGCACTTGAATCCCTAGTTGTTTTGTGTGGAACTATCGCGGCACAGGACTACGTTCATGTTTTAAACACCTTCTTGCTTCCCACGGGTGAAGAGCAATTCGGGGATGGCGATTACAGCTTTCAACACGATCGTGCACCTGTTCATACTGCACGATCGGTGCGGAGTTGTTACACGATAATAATATTTCTGTAATAGACTGGCATGGACAGTTCTGACTTGAATCCTATCGAACACCTTTGGACTGTTTTGGAACACAGACTTCGTGCCAGACCTCACCGACCTACATCCATATCTCTCCTCAGTGCAGCACTCCGTGAAGAATGAGCTGCCATACCCCAAGAAACCTTCCAGCACTTGTTTGAAAGTATGCCTGCGAGAGTGGAAGCTGTCATCAAGGCTAAGGGTGGGCGACCGTCCTATTGAATTCCAGGATTACCGATGGAGAGAGCCACAAACTGGTAAGACATTTTAAGCCACGTGTCCTGATACTTTTGATCATATAGTATATTAAATGCATCCCCGTACGAAGCAGATTTAATGTATATCCGAGAACCACTCCGTAAAGGAACTTTACACTCATGAAGGTCTTTATTTATTTGCTACTTATAACTACAATGCATTATGATTTCTGGGCGCGTATCCTATAAATCTGTGCGATAAATGTTTTCTAGAATGCGTTTTGTATAAAATGTTTGAATAATGTATACAAATGCGTTGGTACGTAGGCACAACTGGCAGATTTCCAGGGAAAGGCGAATTTCACTAAACACGATCCAACGATCTTCAAAAGTTTCACGAATGGCGAGAGGGTCACATGTTAAACGATATAGCTGCATCCCGTCTGTAAGGGTAAAAGGTATTTTGAAGCGTTCCACTCTCGGTTGAAGCTTCCATTCGTAAACATCACGTTTGGTGGCTTCTCCCCCCAAAACACATTGCCCAGCATAAACGGCGGTCAGGGTGTTGTAAGAGATTTGAAAAACACGCGCTGGCGCAGGTAAAAGAAGCTCTACGAATTTTTCTCTTTGACTGTTGGAGCATGTAGATAACTTCAATCACAGATACAACACTCACACATTATCTTTGAGCGCTCTAATTACTCGTTACAAATAACTATTGTTATAAAATGCGTTAATTACAGAGTCAAAGAAAATTTACTTTCTAAAATTTCAACATCTCTCGCCTCTGTATACTTTGATCACTATCAAATGAATAATTATCAATTTTTTTATAAAATAAATAATAATTATTTCACATTTCTACCATTTTTACAATCCTTTTGTCTCTCCCAGATCCTTTGTCCTCTCTCCCTATCTATATCAACCTATTGTCAACGTTAACTCCCTCTCTTTTTTTGAAATATAGTACGATATGGCTATTAGATGCCACTCACGCGTTATTAAAGTGAATTTTCGAAAATGTAATCTCCAAGGGACCTTGCTTATACCGACTAATTATTGTTGTCACTGTGAAAAAAATGCCATACATATCCAGAGCGTTTTGGCAGTTAATCAAGGATTCGTACACAACCTTTAAAATATGGTAACGTCAAATTTTTCCGTGTCGGATTTTGTGGTCTTGAATCTTTTTGGGGAGGGATAGCAAAAAAATGTTTCCTATTTTGCTTCGTTTCGAATTGTTGGGTGTTATGAATAAAATATACAAACAATATTTTTCTGCGTAAGATCACGCCTAAACTGAAAATATCAACTTCGTACGTACGCTATTGTTCCCCGCACCCATCATAATTGTTAATACCTTCGCATCCTCACAACTTCAAAAACAACCCTAAAGAATTTTCGCACATATATTGAAAAACACACAATAGCAAACAAATGAACAATAGCAAAAACGTTACACTCAAAATTCAAACCCTGATCTCATTTCCACGTAGTACGACGTAAAATAGTCAAAAGTTAAAAAAATATATGATGAACGGATGAGTGTGGCAAACGCATATACGAAACTCATTGAGCAACCATCGCACTCCATTCAAACAACTGGAAGACCCTTCATTGTCAGTATACATCTTTTAGCTTCACCTTTATGATTCACCATTTAGCTTCAATCCCCGACTGCCTGCGTTTTGCCAGGCGGAGAAAAGTTCTCCAAGAAATCATGGTAGTTACAGTTGTTTCAAAAATGAAAACCTCGAAATAATGCCACGAAAACCAAGTGTTGAAGTACAATCGGAGTATCGACACTAAAATTTTAAGCAATTTACAACTTCAATCAAAGGAAATTCAGCAAAAACTATCTAAACCGCGTTAAAACGTCAGAAAGAAATTTATTAATAATTAATTATTAAATTAAACTCTTTTTACAAGTTTAGCAATAGTGAGGCAATTCCACAAAGTGCAACTGGCGTCCAACAGAGTTTGCTCGGCAAGAAGATTTCATAGACCCTTATGTTTTATATATCTTTTTGTTATTTTATTTGCTATCCTTCTTATTGTATTTTTAAGTAATAGACTTCTTTCATCGAGTTCTTTGATATTGTCACCTTAAGACCATTCATTACCAATAAAAGCACGGCATGCTAATTAATAACAGCTAGAATGCCTATAGTTTTTTTAATTTGAAAAACAAATGTATGTTTTGACAGCGGTATTTAACGCGTTTTGTACTGGATACAGCTCTACGGGGCTCGTGGACAGCTTACCGTAGTGCGATCCTGGGTTTGATACCCGGTCGTAACGAAGTTGTAGCTTTCGTACAAAAAAAGGCCGGGTTTCTGTAGCTGTGTGACGAAGAAAAGATACGGTTGGATGAGTTTGACCATTACGAGGAAGGGAATGTATACTCGCCATTACACTAATATACTGGTAGTAATATATACCGTAATTTGATATTTAGAACTTAAATCGTGCAATAGCAGTAAGCAGGCAATCTCAGTTAATTATTTCTGTCATACTTATATATAATATATTATTTCGTATTTTTTAAGAATTCAACTTATGTGACAAAAAATGTCAGATAATTGAACATTATTTTGATTGCTTTCAGCATTGCTGGTACTTACGTCAGTATCCGACGAACAGATGCACAAGCTTTGATTCCTCTCACCATCGCTGCCAACACGAACACCAGCGAGAAACACTCCCTACGTACTAGTAGGCGGTGCCAACTCTCGGCATGTTGTGAGTTTGTCACTGGGGCGCGACACACCCTGCGTTGTATGCCCCGTCTCGACCACCCAACCGTGGCCATGTTCCCCCTCCCCACCCACCCCTGTCACCTGCGTCTATTGAAGGCTGCTCCCCCACCTTCATGTAACAGCGCCTTGCCAGCCCCCCTCTCCCCGTTAGTCTCCTCTTGTTTCCTGTCCTTCACCTCGTCATGTCCGCGAGTCCCTCTCGGTGACACGCTGTCGTATGCGCTCCACCCCGCTGTGTGTCATACCGGGAGAGGTGGCGTAACCGACCACTGCAGTGCCTCTGACTGGCTGGTTCTAAGTTTAGATTCCAGATGGCAGGATTTTCGACACTATCTTTCGTCAGCTAGGCCATCGTCAGGAGGAGAATTCTACCGACCGGCTGCTCAGATCGGTAGTTTTCCGTCTTTCTCACCTCAGTACCAGGCGAATGTTGATGCAGTACCCTAAAACAAGGGCCACGAACCGCCCGCGGTCATTCTTTCCTCTGCCTTCTATCCTCATCCCTTTCTTACGCACAAACCGTTATATCGCCTAAACTGCTACACACGTCGGCAGCATAGGGCGTTTCCCGGGTGAGGGGGTGTTCCGCTTGTGAGAGATACTGGATGGGAAAACTGACGAGCCGACGTGTAGGTTGGCGCTGGATCTAACAATTCTTCAGGGGATGAACACCAGCACTTCTAGGTATGAAACATGCAATATCCTTATGGGAATAATGACGTTTCCCACGTGACCTTTGTTACCATTTCCCTTTTCCCCTTGTTGTCCCGCGTCAGTGAGTCGCTTAGAGGCAACGTTTGCCTCCGCAGCATGACTTACTGAAAGGGTCCTAGAATTTAAGTTCCCACGCTTTTCCTCACTAGTTAAATCGATAGGTCGAATTCAAACAATGAGCCAGAATTCTGGCGACCAGCTGCTCAAATCGGTTTCTCCAATATTTGGTGAATGCTGCGATCTAGTATCCTAGTAAACTGCCCGCAGACCACGCGGTAAATTTTACACATCTACGCCTCTCCTCTCTCCTCACACACGCGCCACGCATACGCACACACGCATATATATACCATATATATACATATATGCCTTCTAGGGTATTCACCTGGAAAGGGAAAGATTTTCGACACAAGCTGGGTAACTAGGTTAATTCCAGATGCTGTCGGGCGGAGAATTCAAGGGACAAAATGCTCTGATTGGTAGTTTTCCGTGGTGTCTCCGATCAACACCAGATACATGCTGAAGTAGTACCATAACAAACGGGACACAGACCGTGCACGATTTTTTCTTCTTCTTCCTTGTTCCATTATCACCTTACATACTCTTACTACCACGCAAGTCGAGTGATCTGACGGGAGCTTAGAGCTTGAACTGGCTGGGGCGGTGCTCCGCCTGTAGGAGATACCTGGTTGGGGAAAACCACGCTAGCAGAGAGAGAGAGAGATATCTGTTCCGTATCTCACCATCTAGCAGGTGGAGATCATCTCTCCCTCCTGAAAGAAAAACACATGCACTGCACGTTTGTCTCCGGTATCGGTTCCTCCAATAGGAGAAATGGAGGGCGAAATTCACAGGAAGGGAAAGTACACAGTTCATCTGCCCGCCGGGCGCAGCATTCCGTTCCTTATGTTTCATTGCTCGGCCTCGCTGTTGATCTCCCTCCAGTGGACTTTTCCGTCCGCCTTCGTCACGTCCTCGTTCAAATGACCTTAGTAGTTCACGCGCCCGGAGTCACTAACCGATCAATCAATCAATCAATCAATCTGTCTTGCGTGCTTCGAGAACAAGTATCCCCCTCGACTCAAGTTCGCCGATCTCCCTCTCCGCCGGCCTTGACGCATGCTCTGCCACGCCCCACGACATGCCCCATGCCACGCCCCATGCTACGACACATGACACACGCCATGCCACGGCCCATGTCATGCCCCGTGCCCCGCCGCGTTGCCTCGCGTAGCGCACGGCTCTTTTCCGCCCGCCAAATTGTGCGTTTCATCTCTATTCACCAACCATGGCGACCCACTCTTTCTGCGTGTAATCTCAAATGACCACCAGTTCTTGGTCACTTTTTCCATCGGAGCTCCTCTGCCAACGGCCACACTTTTCTTCCACCCGGAACACTCCGTTATAACGTTCTCTGCCTATAATCATGGTGAATTTGGTAGATTATCTTAAAAACAACCAGATCGATTTGAGAGGTCGAGAACACTGGATTAAGAAGGTTCTCAGACCCATGAGTAGTGGATTGGTTATTGTAAGTAACAGGCAAATGCTGGCACAGTACCCCTACAAACGGGCGATAGACCGTGCGTGATATTTTCTTTTCTCTCGTAGATTAACATACAATACACTAACAACATATCTGAAGTCCAGTCGGGAGCTTAGAGCTTGTGTCAGCTGGAGCGGTATCGTTATAGTCAGCGGAGGGGGAAATACACAGTTCACTCTGCCTGCCACCTCCAGCATTCCCTTTTTATATTGCATACCTCGGCCTGACAGTTGGTCTCCCTTCAGTGGACTTTTCCGACCGCCGACCTCATGTCCTCTTTCACCGTCAACTGACGACTGTTGTCGACTCCATGTCACATTCCTGTTGGCACTTCCCCTTCTATCCTCCTCTTTCCCTTTGCTTCCTACACTAACGTCTTCCTCCATCGTATTTTTCCTTCGTAATGCCTCCTCTGTCACTCGCCATCCCCTTCCTATTCCCTCTTTAATACATCCTACTACCGATCATCACTTTTACATCTCTTCATGTCTACTCCCACGCATTCTCCCTTCCTGTCATCTTCCATTGGTCGTCTCTTCCTCCTCGCACTGCCCCGCCCCTTGCACTTCGCCACGTGTCTCATCGTCCTCAGGATGTCCTTGTCGTCTCCCTTCGGTGGCCGGCCGGCCGGCCTGCACGCCATGTCCCGGCGCTTTGCGAGCCGCCGCCGCCGCCTCCGCACTCGCGCGCGTGAGATATGGACTCAATATCGCTCGGCAGCGGCCACGCGCTCCCCCGGTCCGCCCCACCCGCCCTGCTCGGCCCTTCACCCGGCACACACCCGCCCTTCTCGGCCCCTCCCGTCCCACCCTGGTCTCCCCGATCCGTTCCAGCCGCCCCGCCTCCTCCCACCCACCCCACCCCACCCCGCTCGGCTCGGCTCGGCTCCACCCCGCCCGCCCGCCCCGTCCGCCCGCCCCGCCCGCCGGCTCCGCCCGCCCCGCCCGCCCCGCCCGCTCCATCCGCCCGCCCCGCCCGCCCCGCCCGCCCCGCCCGCCCCGCCCCGTCCGCCCGCCCCGCCCGCCCCGCCCCGCTCCGCGCCCCGCCCCGCTCGCCCCGCCCCGTACCGCCCGCCCGCCCCGTCCCGCCTGCCCCGCCCCACCCCGCCCGCCCATCCCGACCCCATCCGCTCGCTCTGTCCGCCCGCCCCGCCCCAACCCTGATATCCCTTCCTTCCTTACCCTATCCCGCTCTGCCAGTCTCTCTCCCGCCCCTCTCAACTCCTCCCGTACTGCCTCACCCCACCCGGTCCATCCCGCTCCGCCCTGTCAACGTTCCACCCCATCCTTCCTCTCCTCGTCCCGCACCGCCCGCCCGCCCCCTCACGCGTCGACGCGACGCGACGCGCGGCTCGTGGGCGGGGGATTTGCAATGGGATTCCCCCGAGGACAGACGGCCGCCGCGCCGCGCCGCGTCGCCTCCTCCTCTCCCTCTCCTCTCCCCTCCCCGCTCCTCGCCTCACCCTTCCCCTCCTCACGCAGACAGCGCGTCAGCGGCCAACGCCACATGCACAGTGGGTCCACGGTAGCCCTCGCCGCGCCTCACTCTAACGGCAGTGGCGAAACGTCAGTTGGTGTCATCGAGGGTAAAACTAATGGTATCACCCCTTCATAAAGATCATGTTTGCTCATATTTTATTCGCTGCCGTACCGTTTCTCCGATTGCGATAAAACTTTTTGCTTGTACCCGATAGCCAACTTATTGGTTGCACTTCCGGGAAGGTTATTGGTACAGTACAATCTATATACACAGAAATCTGCCTGTCGCGCATAGATGTGTGTAGACAATTATATGTGTTTTGCTGCCTCAAGCGCCCCTTACCGGAAGCTCTAGGCAACCCGCCACACCCTCAAGTAATAAGTGCATCTTCGCTGCATATTCTGCCCCTGCGATTGTGAAATATCGGCCGGAATAATTTCTTCTAAGGATCTAAGGATCATACAGTGCAGCAGCTGCAGCCACTTTAAGAAGTTGTCTTTACTTTGAATTTAATTGCTTTTAACTTCTTGCGTGGGAAGGGAGAGAATAAAACAAACGTGAATGCGTGACATACCAAAACACTTCATCCTATGACAGTTATTACACAACCATTACTATTGGAATAATGAAGAAAACCTTACATTTGATTAACCATAATTGGCTTTGGTGTGGTTACTTTAAGGGCGCCCCTTAGGCGTCAATGCACAGGACATACATATACGTGTATTACAAAGTGTAACATACCTATTTAATACCACTTAAATGTTAGCAAACGAAATCTAGCGGTGTTTTAGATATTCTGTGGATGTAGATAGTCAGTGAACGGAAATATGGCATACGTATGTAAGCAAATATAGAGTGTGCATCACGCGCCCGTAGATTGTACGCGCGTAGATTATAGGGCGTAGTTTATTCGGGCGTGTAGCGGCGATGGTGTAACGGTTAGCGAATCGGACTGCTCTACCGAAGATGGCGGGTTCAAACCCGATCGGAGCTGTGTATTTTTAAGGGCGAGAAAATCCTTAGTACGCCTTCCTTGGGAGGGGAAGTAAAGCCGGCTGTCCCATGTTAGTAGATTTACTTGCATGTAAAAGATCCTCAAGCCTAAATGACGCACACGAGCTAGATTCAAATCGCCTGTTTCGTCGCCCAAGAAATACCTCCTTTCTCCGCTCGTTGGCGAAAGGAGCGTAGCGGAATTTGCGTGGTCAGACGGAAGACCGGGCCTGATGCCGGGAGTATGGCCACGTAACGTTGGTATGTCACGCATTCACGTTTGTTTTTTCTCACTTCCAACGCAAGACGTTAACAGCAATTACATTCAAAGTAAAGACAACTTCTTAAAGTAGCATCAATTCAATTCAAATTAAGGATATTTGTCGGCGCCCGTATGTTCTATAAGCAGCGACCTGCATGTGTTAAGAACATGGTATTATTCTCTAATCTTTAGATCAAACATTGAAGGATAATACTGAAAGTGTAAGATAGCTTCGAAAATGAATTTGAACTTTTGCTATTTTTCAAATGTCACAGATTTTAACGAATATCTAAACCATGTCATGTTTATAAATTCCGTTTAAACAAAACATTTTTTACCATTTTCTGAAAATTGAATAAATGTCACATAGACTTCAAGTAACGTATCTCAAGAATTAAAATAGCTTAGTGGTCTCTGTCACGACACAACTAGATCTTACCCCCGTCTCATTTTTTGTGAAAATATCCAATCATTTCTCTTCGATTATTATTGACCATATTTGGGTTGTCTAATTTAACTTCTAGTTTGCTAAAAAAAGGTATAGATTTGTATTACCTTCAAATTCTTCAGTAATCTACAGTATAATATACTTTTTTTGCGATATCATAATTTTTAAAGTTTTCTTCAAATTAAGATGCAATGCAAAGTGATTATTAGTCATAATATTTAGTTACTTTTTGGAAAATAACTTCTTTACTTTCACCATTATAACGTAATGAAACCTTTTTGCAACATTGTGTTTCATAGTTTAGTTTTTATTTTCTCATAATCATTATTAGATACTGATCTTTATTGCTAAACTGAACGTTTTTCAATTTTTCAAAGGTTCCTGTTAACTCACTTTTTTTCTCTAACCCATGTTTTGATGGTTTATACTGATTCAGGAAAAGTTTGGTCATCTTTATATGTAATATTTTGGCTACAAATTTAAATTAATTACTAATTCTTAATTAATAAGGGAGATTAACTTCAGCTGTTTTGAAAGCTATTCCCATAAGTTTGTTCGAATTTGGCCCAAATGCAGTTACGGAGGCTGAAGTATTTCAAGTTTCTCATGAAAGGAAGTCTGTAAATTTCAATAGTATTGGCAGAAGTAGGAATTTTTAATTCCTTTTAATAATCAAACTGACATAAATGAACGACATCAAAGAAAAACTCAGGGTTAGAGATCAAATTCTGCTTACATTTAACAACACTCAAAACATAACGCTTTTAACAACTTGAGAATGAGAATTAGAGAGAAATGTATTGTCAGGAATGTTTCTGTTGTGTAGCCACCTCTTACCTAATCAAATAATAGTGCTGGGGAAGACAAATTGATTCGGTTGAACATACTTAATGATGAAATATGTCTTTCCCTATACTACATTATTTTAACTATTTGTCGGTGAACTGTGATATTGTATTTGTTGCCATCAACAAAATTATTTGACCACGCAAGTGTTTCTAATTTTGATTTTATGTACAAGCGTTTTTCTTGCGTTGGTTTTTCTGCACGGAAAGGAAAACACTTTCAATTTTCTCAGATCCTTGATACTGCAAAACAAATTTAGTTGCGATTCAAACAAGACCCATTCGAAAAGTCACGCCTACTAACAGGAAAAACAACTGGCAGTATTTGTGAGTATTGAATGCGGAACTCATGCAAATTGGCAACTTCAAACGAGCATCCAACCATCTGTTTCTAGAAGAACAAGGACGTAATCAAGCGAACGTCTCGAAAAAAGTGAATTTGCATTTCTCCCTACTACGCAGCCTGGTGCCAACATAGCGAATCAAAACAAGGGACATAAAAGTTTGAAATATTAATGAGATAAGCGTTAATATTGGGATTCTGAAAGCCTTTGCACCTTTCTTTCATTTTGAGTAATTCTACTTTCACTTATAAGTGGCCCAATTCTACTTTCTATGTTACAAAATTGTTTTAGTTGGTAATATACTTTTTTTAATGTCGATATTTTATCTTGAATCCGTCTTTAAAAAAATTTTTGGTCCTGCCAGACACCTATTTGGACGTAAATATTTCATTACATCTCATGGCTCGAGGATGAGGACGACCGAAAGCAAATCTACATTCTAAAATTAGTTTATCGTCGGCTACTAACTGTGCAAGTTCGTGTGTTTTGTGTGCTTAGTTTGCCGATATTGCAGAGTTCGGATAGGGTTCTATGCGACAGATAACTTTGTCACGAAACTGACACTCTAAGTTTTTGTCGTCCCTTTACGTACGACGTAAACGTGATTCCATTCCTTTTTCGGTCCTTCATCAGACGGTTAACATAAACATATATGTAGTAAAATATGCAAAATGTACTTTTCGGTGGTTATGATATTCATTAAGGTGTGAAAATTGAACAAATTGTGGAAGGAACATCAGGAAAAAGCTCAGAATCAATGTCATGGCCAGTGATGATACAATACGACCGTCTGCTCAGCACCAACAAATTGATGCAAAATTCATGCAAAAAAAGAAGGTTCACAATTTACGAATTGTTCCACAAGCTTCAAGAACAATCTTGCATAAAATTGTTTTTGAAAATTTTCAGTTCAGTGAATTACTTAGACTCTCGTGAAGAAACAACCCAATCGTGAATAATCCCCGGCTGCAAGTTTTATGAGAAGGGTATTTCAAACTGCAATATCCTCGCAACAGTGCAGGGAGTGCACTTATTATGTGATGCTGTGTAGTACTTCACTAATTTAAAGTTATTATGTTTATATATTTACTTTTTAAAGCACATTGATATTTCTGTATTAATATATACCATTACTACTATTTACGCCCCAGCTGTGAAAATAAATCCTAATATAATACTATTGAAAATCGATAGGCATGTCTCATAATTTATGGCATAATATATCTTCATTCACTGTAACTTTTCTCTGTAACTATACATTAGTTACACACAACACACCATATGGTACATACGGATAACATGCTCTAAAGGGTGCAACTACCTGCATTTTTATTGTGTAAATAATGAAGTTTTCCTTGTTGATAGGAGGTTTTTTAATTTGAAAAATGCACTGAAAATGTGCTACTTTCTCGCAAAATATAATTATATCTTCTGTGATGTGGTAGTGAGGTGAGGTCAAAATCATGAATTCTCCATTACAATCAAAATATGATTATCTCTCGTACAGCAAGCATTAAGTTTTAATAACAGAGTCAAACGACTGTTATACACTGAATATTGCATTCCGAAAGGGAATGAAATCATTTGCTTAAAATTTAGCTCCCTCGTCCTCTGCTGAAAATATAATTTAATGATTGATATTGAAGTCCCGAATCGAAATTGAGGTTCTGAGGTTTACAAATAGATTACTAGATATTAATGAAAAGTAAATAGCAACGTTGGTTTTAGATTGCAATGTAATGAAAACGCTTTGATACGATTTATTATATCGAAAAACATCACATTTAATTCGTAGCCAATTGAGTTGCTTTGTGTCTGCAATTCTCTGTCGTAAGTTAAATTAAGTGTAGCACTTCCTGTGAGTTAGGATGAACTAAAGTGGCATCATAATCATAGACGTATAATGAATGAATCGGATATAAATTACAAACTGGAAATTGAATACAAATTGTTCTTTCAATCTTAAAAAAAAGAATAATATTTGTTAGATTGTGAGTATCAATTTCTTTCATAAACATCATAACTAAATAATACATACAATAGTTGCAGATATAATTTTAAAGCGGCAATGAAAATTTGCGATATTATTAAGTCACTTGCAAAATCGAATCACTTTAAAATTGTTTTCCAATATAGTTATAACGTAACATGAGAGTTCGCACATTTGTGTGAGCTGAGAAGTGAGAGTACCTACCTCTTGCAGATGACATTTAGTGCAAAAACACTACACAATTCTTCTGTCAACGCCTTTTCAAATTGATTCCTTTCGAAGAGGTAAGAACTTGGAGAGTGGGTGTTTTTTTAACCAAGTTTTAATGTGAGAAGGTATTTATAAAATTATATCATGCGTTAAAAATATTGGGAGTTGTATCGCTACACTACAATTACAATTTTTGTGTAAAAACATCATTCGTTAGTCGTTGTGCGTAATTTATGGAGAATCATTGGCGGAGACATAACTGCAACTCTAAACTTTGAACATTTTCGATACGATCGGACAGGGAGTGGGGGATCAGGGCATCAACTGATGTCACTGCAGTGCCTCTGACCGGGAGGTCCTGAGGATTGAGTGCCGACGGTGGCAGGATTTTCGAGACGAACTAGATAACTATCTGTCGCAGCCTGGAGGAGAATTATAGCGGCCAGTTGCTCTCATAGGTAGTTTTCCGTAGTTTCTCCGATCAGCACCAGGCGAATGTCCGAACAGTACCAAACGGGTCACTGACCGACCTCGATCTTTCCTTCCTATTCCTTGATCTATCCTACCACTTACGCACACTCACACACTTACAAGGCCCTACACTACCGCACATGCTGGGAAACCGGTCGGGTAGCTTAGAGAGTGTTCTGGCTGGGGCGGTGCGCTGCTGGTGAGAGATACTTAGTTGGGGGAAAGCCGATGGTAGGTCGGCGCTGGATCTCATGATCCAGTGGAGCAACACCACCGCCACCTGCCGAGCAAAAAGACGTGCACTGCACTTACAAGACTAATGAACTTAGCTGTTGACGTGCCCGAATCAATCAGTCGATACTAACAGCGCCCACGAACGCTGCCCGCCCCATCAGCTGTAATACCCATGATGCAAAGGTAAAGGTGAGTTAGTCTGAGGCACCGAGTTGTGCTCGTTCTGTGTAGCATCAGCTTACATCAAGACCACGTGACCATAAGGCCACTTTGTTTGAAAAGTCATAGCAAACGCTGCCTGCCCTTATGCCTGGAGAGCAAGAAGTGTTGAGAGGCATTTTGAAAGTAGCATAAATTACAATTTTCAACGCAAAATAACACGATGAAGATGTATTTGAAGTAAAAGATGCAGTATTTAACGAAAAGCAACATGTACTTGCTTCAGTGACTTGTAACAAGGTGATAATTTTGGCAACTGGCTGCATTTAAAATTCCCGTTAATATTGTGATGAAAACTGGTGCCTGAAGCTCATTGGCTGAAGTCGGATACGATGCGCAATACCCATGTCTTTCCATCATGGTATGACCTGATACGTTCTGCTGATGATTCTTTTAACTTGTTCAGTTTCGTAAGAATTGGTCTAAACGATCAATTGCTTTTTCGTCTCTCCATTTCTTGCTCTCGTACGTAAACGGAATTACATAAAATCAGCATCTTTTAACAAATTTTCATTAGATAAAATATGTCCCTTTACTGCTTTGAACGGCTTGTCTACGTACGTATATATTGAAAGCGTATCTACGTACTATTTTAATTGCTTGAAAACCCGAACGACACCGCATAAATTATTTGTCTAGCTATTCGATCGCTAGTTTTTGTTCTAATTTGACTGGAATACAACAGTCCATCGACGGAGGAATTAACCTTCAATCTATTCCATCCCCAGCAATGTTCATCCATAATGCTGGAAATACTCTCTATACATAAACTAAAGAAATATGGCGGTTTTGTACCATTTACAGGAAACCATCTACTCAAAACGCGCGTGTGCAATACTTCTGGAGAGAAAATTACTCCCAGTCCTGCATGAAACATGTTTAAGGTGGATCTGGGCAACACCTGATGTCACTGCGGTACTTGTGACAGGGAAGTCCTAGTGTTCGAGTCCCGATAGTGGTCGAATTTTTGACACTTGCTTCATAGCTAGGCCGAATTCAGCCACTGCCGAGAGGAGAATTCCTGCGGCCGGCTTTTGTGGTCGGTATTATCAGTAATTTCTCCGGTCAATACCAGGAGAATGCCGGAGCAGAACTCTAATTAACGGGTCATGGACCGCGCACGATCTTTCCTTCCTCTTCCTTGCCCTATCCTTGATATGGTCGAACGCGCACCGTTAAAGTTGCCGCCGGAAGTTGGTCCCGGCGCCGCTCAAGAGAGGGCGCCGATTACCAACGCCGCAGCTCCGTCACGCTCGGCCAAGCCCCGGAGCCGGAGAACTCACCCTTATCGGGTAGCTGGCCGGCGGACCTTCAGCCCGGGCGGGCTATAAGAGCGCTGCCCGGGCGAGCGGTGGACAGTTGAGAAGTGGCTGCCAGTGAGTGTACAGTGACGAGTGTAGTGCGCCATTGAACGGTTACGGATTTGGACTCTCCCTGCGGCTAAACAGTGATCTACGCTACGTCTACGGAATATCTGATGAAATATTGTTCGACCTGGCTTGTATTATTGATTCTCCTGTGGGCTTGCGGTAATAAAAGAATTTTAGAAATTGCTGTTCCTTATTTTGGATATAACAATCCTTACTCTTACTTACGCATTCACTTACATGCACTACACTACCATGCATGCCGTGCGACCGGTCGATTGGGAGTATGCTACGCTGCTGGGTGATGCCTGGTTGAGGAAAAATATTAAGAATATAAAGAATACAAAAAAAAATAGATAGAAGTTCGTAAAGAACTTTGGGTATGTAATCTTCAAGAGAAAATTAATTACCACTGAAATTCCTGGACGCAGAATATTGAAAGGGTGCAAGACAACTGCCTGCCGAAGGTCTAGGACGAAGGTATGACTCTAGGACGAAGAAATCCTGTCTGTCCAAAGAAGAGATGGGGTGACCAGATGGAAACAGAGTGCCTATATACCTGAATGAGAAGAAGAAGAAGAAGAAGATTAACAAATGTATATTTAACATTGTCAACTAGGTACTTGGTGAAGGTTAATTTATAATCTGTCGTCAGAAACATTACAATAAAAAGAAATAATAAATCCAGCTCCTGAAAATATTTCAACTTCAAATATCTTAATACCTTTTTTGAAGGAGACGAGATGTCCAAACTTTCACAAATTTCGACTTCTAAACTTTTCAAAAATGCACGTTGCGTGTGCTTACTATTGAATTACAATTGTGTCATGTAGCATATACAGATCTGCACGTCGTCTCTGAAAACTAATATGGCTAATTTGAAGTTTAATCCAACAAAAAATGCAATTAAAATTCCTTGTGCGTTTCATTTTGAAAAGAATTGGGCTGAAAACATGCCCTCCACGCAAAGTACGTAAATTGTTTCAGCGTCGTTAAAAATGGGAGGCACCAGTACGCATTGTACGAGAGGGGTTGGGGGCTAAATATCTATGCAGCACAGTGTGATGAAACAAGTTTATATTCTGTAAAGAGGCAAAACGTCCGACTACTTTGAAGTATGTCTGTATGGCGTGTTATTTAGCTGAAAATGTTATTAGCACACCCGTATGAATGCTTCTAAAATCTGTACTACAATACGTGCTTCAGCATTACCACTGCGGTTAAGAAAAAGGGTGTTGCTGGGTCAGTAAAGCCTTTTGTAGGCGCACCGTTGTCAAGATACACAAACAAATAATGGAGAAGAAGGTAATCTGTGCTCCGAATTGCATATGTGCCAACGAACTGCCTTAAAAAATGTTGCGTCTTCATAATTTTTAGCCCTTCTTGGGTATTAAGCCCTTCTGGAGTAATAATTCGTTAAGGATTTGTCTTTTGTCTCGTCACGTAGCAATAAATTCCTTTTATACCTTCCGCCAGGGCATTAATGACTATTTATCTTTTAGATAATCTTCAACATTCGAAATGTTTCGTCTTAAATCTGTTCGATTATTCCAACACAGATAATTTTCAATCCAACAGCAGACAATATATGACTTTTATGTCGATTTGAGTCTTACAAATGGTACAATAGTGTTAGTTTTCCTTAACGTATTTAAATATACTTTAATATGTTACTCACTGGTAATGTGACATAGTGAAAGATATTTACCGTGGTGATGATAACTCCAAAGTAATTGATTATCCGATAACATGACAGTGTAGTGACAATGAATAAAATACAAGTTTGTTAATATGTTGGCGGCATCATGGCCGGTATTATGTATGGCAAGATAAATATTTATTAATATAATAAAATATATAATTAAATATAAATTTCCTCATTGTGTAATTTTCCGATCACATAACCAACTCTTCAAATCATTTTTATTACAAATTTCCCTCGAAAATATCTCACAAACATTCTTTTGACCGCTTGCTCTACCTCTGATACCCACTGCGCCTCCAGAAGTGTCCACTGCGAGCGCGCGTGTCGCATTGAGGTTGGAGTGTGGGAGCGTTGTCTAATAACGGGACGCATCTTCCCCGTTGTTCCTTCTCCCTTCTCCCGTCACTCAAACATGTGCTCCCGTCCTCCCACACGTGGACTAACATGCGTCTCCTGAGGTGTGCGCTGGGACCACGTGGATTGACCGGCTGAGTTGGCTCAGGGCCAGCATTACCGAAGTCGCTCCAGCGGCTCTGACTGCGAGGTCCAGGGTTCGCAATCCGAGCCAAAGTTACCAGGATCCGAACAGAAATACAATTTTTCGAGGCACGGTCTCTTATTAATTGTGAATTAGAAATTTATTTAAGTTCGTAGCCAAAATCTTGCATTTGAAGATGGGTGATGCTTTCCTGACTCAGTAGAAACAACCAAAACGTGGAGAAGAGGAGACAATTGAAACGAATTCCATTGTAGTATCCCTTTTCTGTCGAAGAACGAGTGTACTTTTGAACGCGAATTGATCAGCCATACCTGACAGACACAACGAAATAAGATGAGTGCATTAAATAAATAAATAGAACGAAGTATTTTTTCAAAAGCATTTTCTTCTTCGGAATTTCATGTACCAACCCACAAACCTCCAAACCCCCGAAAAAATATTTATGTTCAAATATATGTTTAAAGTGACTTTGCCAACAACATGATACTGATTATAAAGTAAATATTGTGTTTTGGTAAATACAATTACAGAAAGGTTAGTTAACAAAAGGCTCTCAGAAAATGTAATGACAGAAAAAAACGTCTGTATCTGTAATATAAACCTTGAAATATGACTGAAATATTAAAACAGAACTATGGCTGAGCTAAGAAATAAAGTGATAAAATTAAATGAATTCTTCGAAAACAAACACTGAAATATTCAAATAAAATACTATTTTCCGAATCGCCATGTAAGGCATTATGTAATGTGGAAAGAGAACTGGGAATAAGTTGCTTGTGCCAAATAGAACAATTAATTACGTCATGATGGCGATCAAAGGATCCGGTGGCCTAGGACCTAAATATGAGCGTACTTGACCAACATAATTCCCTTCTTCCGAGTCTCGCCACGTAACATAAGATATTAACTAACTATTCCTCCCTGCCAATTAAGAAGTCATTTTCCGTGGCTGTCCGTTCTATCTTCTTCTTGAATCAGTTTTTAAACCTAAAAAATCGACAAATACTTAAGTAACAACCTATATTTTATATTACATTTTTTCCCAATTCTATTTACATCTTCACAAACAGTTCCAAATGCTTCCGCAGGTAATTTGTTTGAGTCGAATACAAATGAATTTTTCCCAACATCAGAATCAAATCCCCACATCCGTATAAGATTCCTATGTTTGTTATCGAATTTTAAAATTATGATCTGTCCGTTAGCATGTGGGTTTGAGTAGCATACTCCAAATTTCATCTCAAGAAAGGAAACCTACATACGCCTTGTATAAATTACTATCCCTAGTCACCATTCTGCGATTTGAAAGCGGTTTTAATTCCCTGCAAGCGAGTCCGTTATCAGAGAACAAAACGACTCATTTCTGGATTTCGCCTTGAATTTAATATATTACATCGGACGTAAGGTGTGTCTTCATTAATAAATGTAGGTAAAAGCATACTCGATATATGTTAAGGCTTAAAAATAGCTATTGTCAAGTTTTGGGAGAGCAAAAAATAAAATTTGCCACGCCACGTATAGAACCAATACAGCCCTCAACTGTTCTATTTGGGGAATGGAAAAAATCAAACGTAGGTTACAGAAGCGTTAGACTTGTTACAAACTAAATTTGTCAAGAACAATTTATGTGTCACGTGCTTGCGGGTTTTTTCACGAGGTTGTAGTAGGTAGTCGTCAGCTGATCTTGCCTGCAAAATTTTGGGGCGCGTGTGCACCAGCATTTAAGGAGTAAACATTTTGTGGAATCCACTTGTTTTCCATCAGTCGTCATATCAACTAAGAAAACTATTCTCCGACACCTAACTCAACTATACATCAACTACACTTACCGTATACAATGCACCATGAATTACAAAGAATCAGTCGTTTTAGAGACCTGTGGTATTGTAATAAAGTTTTTATATTCATGAATGGTTTCCAGACAATTTTTAAGTATATTTGAAAATAAATAACCATATCTATATGATTTTTCCTACCTTCTACAACATAATTTAATTTTACTCAGTGATTACTGTAGATATCTTTTAAAAATCCATATAAATACGAAAAAAAAATTACTTTAAAAATTCTTTATTTGCTTTTTCTTTATACAAGTATATGATAGGGAGCATTGATGATGATGTAAATGTGTTCTCTAAAAATGATAAACATTTTTTATTTCCTTACTATATTTTATTTTTCTTTAATTAGTTTTTTTTATTTACAGTGCTGAGCTTTAGAGGGATTTGTTCCCTCTAAGTACAATTGTCACTAAACATTTCATCTCTAATGAACGAGATTGTGTCACTGCAAAGGAGATGAAAGAAAAAGATGGAAATATGATAAATTAAAATTCTCTTCCGCAACATATGTGCTTGCTTTGTGTGAAATTAAATTCCAGTTTCCGGATTATAAGAACGGTTAATTTGAAAGTCATCATGCGTGAGTTTTTGTAACTTGTGAAAAAAAATGTTGGAAAACATCTGTTTCATCTAAAGCAATTAGTTACAGCGGTTGTGGATTTTTACTTTCTTTATCTGTGAAATATAAATTAAAGTAAAGCACAATAATTATTGCAAAATTATTACAAAATAACAACGATCTGCTATTGTCGCTACTTGAATTTCTCATATAATTTCAAAATGACAGTATTTAAAGTTTTCGGAATGATAGTTCAGGTATAACAATTTCTGAATAATACAAATAATCATGAAAATAGCATACCCTTTTAATTTATTCTACAACGAATTTTAAACACAGTTCTTAAATTTTGTAAGGCAGATACACACTTTTCAAGATCGGAGTCACAAAGAATGACACCAATGTTATTTTAAGAAGAGAGATGGGAAGAGTGTGGTAAGAGATAAAGGAATCGGAGTAGGAAAGGGGAGTAGGTATCTTTTAATTATAGTTATCTTCTAATTATAGTTATCTTCAGTTACCTTTTAATAATTCAACTGAAGTAAGTTTTCATTGAGAATTTCATCCCCAAAATTTGGTCAAATGCAAACGAATGAGAGCTTACTAGGGACATATGAGGCAACACAGATTGATTGATTAAATGTTGCTTTGAACTAATGGTAAACAGGATGACAAGTACAAGTTGAAAAAATAGTTTCTAATTACTTAATAATTTCTAATTATCGTTAAATTGACATATTGCCCTATTTTTCCTTTTACTTATTCCTTATCTAAGATATCTCTCCACCAGCCATAAGTATCACATCAGCAATATAAGATTCAACTGTGTTCCAGAAATGAATAGTTTTATTGTAAATACTCCTGCAAACTTAACTTGCAGAAGACACAAGACTCGTCTTCTGCATAATTGCTTATTTGAAAACCACTATTTGTCGCCACCGTCTCTGTGTCACTGTGTAGTGATGCATCGTCGTTCCTCTTCGCCGCCGCCACCATGTCACTGTACCTCACCGCCGTCACCATCACCATGTCACTATTGCTCGCCGCCGTCACCATGTCACTGTCTCTCGCCGCCGTCACCATCACCATGTCACTGTCCCTCACCGCCGTCACCATCACCATGTCACTGTCCCTCACCGCCGTCACCATCACCATGTCACTGTCCCTCACCGCCGTCACCATGTTACTGTCCGCCGCCGCCGTCACCGTGTCACTGTCCGTTGCCGACCTCACCATGTTATTGTCCGCCGCCACCGTCGCCATGTCACTGTCCGTCGCCGCCGTCACCATGTCACTCTCCGCCACCGCCGCCGCCAATATATCACTGTCCATCGCCGTCGTCACCATGTCACTGTCCCTCGACACCGTCCCATCACCATATCACTGTCCCTCGTCGCCATTACAATGTCACTGTCCGTCGCCGCCAACACCATAGTACTGTCTGTTGCCGTGTGGAGTCGCTATAGTCACCGCGTCGTCATCCGTAGCGACGTCCGACGCCAAACAGTCATCATAAATGTCAAGCTTTACATGATGTGCATGCGGACGGTGAGATCCGTCGTGGACCTTCCTGTGGGCTAGCGGAGTTCCCCCAACTAAGTGTCTCTCGCCAGCGGGCACCGCCCCAGCCAGGACCATCTCTAAGTATCCGACCAATATCCAGGCATGTGTAGTAGTGTAGTGTATACAACTGTGTGTGTCAGTAAGGGGTAAGGATAGGACAAGGAAAGGGATGGAAAGATCGTGAGCGGTCCTAGGTCCGTTTGTCCTAAAAGTACTTCCCCGGCATTCACCTTTATATTGATCGGTGAAACTAAAAAACAACAACAACAACAACAACAACACAAACAAACAAAAAAACCCTATTTATTTTTATTTTATTTTTTATTTAATAGGTAATTATTACAAACAATTTGGCTTACTTGATTCTATGTGGCTAGGCCGAAGGCCTTTAAGCCATTACAATACCTACATCCTTTCGCGTTCTAATCTTTCGAATTCTGGTATTCACCCCAAATGGTCTGTCCATCGCATCAAAGCCGTGGAAAAGAGACCATACGGTACGGCTCAGGAAAAAACCCCTGAAGGGGGAAAAACGTGCAGTCAGAAGCCGAATACATACTAATCTATCCGACGTTTATTTTAACTATTTATTTTCTGGCGTGGGCGTCCCGCCGTCTTCTTCCAGTGCTTGGCCTCCTCAGCTCCTGAAATCAAACAGCGCCACAGAAGATCGTCCGCACCAGCGCCTCTGCCCTTATATTTTCGATCCCCCCTTACCTTCCCCCCCTAATGTGCTTATTACTATGCAAGTTTTATTTTATTTATTATATTGACCTGTTACTTACTAATTGACTACGATTTATGACTTATTTCTTAACTGTTTACTAACTTAACATAAAATTACTGATTAACTTACATATTGTTAGCTTATTGACTTATTTATTTCTCTCCCGTCTAGGCTTCACTCATGCTAACCGGTGCTGTTTTCCCACTCCCTAATTTCAGTTTCCCTAATGGTCCGAACCTTTCCTAAAAATGTTCCTAATTCTTTCATGAATTTAGACCTTTTATTTCCTAAAATGTTTTGGGCGAGCGTTACGTTCCTGTTTAGGAAGTAGTAATTTCCCATTCCCATCCATTTTTTCTCCATGATTCGGTTGCACAGCAAATTAAGAGGATGTGGATCCAGTCTTCCCTATCACCGCAAAGCACACAGATGCCATTACCACTTGCGTCCTTTAGTCTACGCTGCCTCCATCCCCCAACCCTGATCCAAGCGTATCCTCCTCTTGCGTCCTTTCCGAGAGTATGAACGTAACTTTCGCAACCCCATAACGGACTCGCATGGATTTGAGCTACTAGCGAACGTTTTTCAGCCGTTGCTGCCCAGATCTCTTGCCTTTTAATATCCGCAAGTCTATTGGAAATCAGCCGTTCTATCTCACGGGTTCCCCTATCACCCACCATTTCCGGAGAGACGTCTCCCAACCCTGCGCGGTCAAGTAGCCGTTTAATTTTGTACGCCCAGTAGCGATGGTCGCTTCCCTGCCATTGCATTCTAAAGCACCTATGTATAAGTGTGTCACCCTGTGCATCTGCTAATTTAATCCAGAGTTTAATAGATTTCATTTTAAAATCTCTCCAAATTCCTATACTACCGACCTCTCTTAAGACTCCGGCATTTGCTGCGCACCTAGAAACTCCTAGAATTAATTTGCAATAATCTGTTTCGATGCTTTCTAATCGATCTATCCTATCGACTCCCCAGATTTCTGCTCCATAGTTCATAGCTGGGAGAACTAACGATTTGAACATTGTATCGCATACTTTTACCGACAATTCCGGAACCCTGCGCACTGCGCAAACGATTTCTTTGAGCGCAATTCTTCCTTTGCTGTGAGCGGTCAATATGTGATTATTCCATCCCCCATTCATGGAAAATTTTGCACCAAGATATGTAAATGTCTTGACGCGGTCAATTTCTTCCCTAGCGTAGTACCATTTCTCTTTGCTACCCCAGATAAACCCATTCTTGAAGACTACTACTTTCGTTTTTTGAATATTTACTTTTAGTCCCCATGTCTCACTATACCGTTCTAGAATATTTAAACTCTTCTGTAAGCCCTCAATCGTCTCCGAGCATAAAACTAAATCATCAGCATATAGTAGTCCGGGAATTTTCAGGCCATCAATTACCGGAGCCGCTGTATCCGCTTCCTGTACCCACGTCAATAAATCATTTATAAACAAGATAAACAGCAGCGGTGAAAGAGGACACCCCTGTCTTATTCCTACTGTCGATTTTATTTTTTGCGTTATACTTCCGTCACCGCACCTGACGCAGAAATTTACTTCCTTATACATGCTCTGCAACACGTTTAAAACTTTACGTGAGAGGCCTAGCTCATTTAGTTTTCGCCATAAAGCATCCCTATTAATAGAGTCATAAGCCTTTTCAAAATCCACAAAACTGCAATATAAGTGGCCCCGTTTACGCGCCAGCGCCTGTTTTACTAGGGTATCTAACACAAATATATTGTCGGTTGTCGCGAAGCCTCTCCTAAAGCCTGCTTGCAATTCTGATATTTTACCGTACTTTTCCGCCCATTCACTCAGTCGCCCGTTGAGTATTTTACAGAACAGTTTGCTCAGCGCTGGCAAAAGACTAATTCCGCGATAATTTTGTGGGCAATTCGCATTCCCTTTATTTTTAAAAATCGGTTGGAGGATAGCTGTACTCCACGTTTCTGGATACGAGGCGGAATCAGCAATTGCATTAAATAACTTCATAATACTTTCTGGGTCTATGTGCCACAATTCCGAAATAAATTTTGTCGGAATGCCGTCCGCGCCGCCTGCCTTCTTATTATTCATTGTTAGAATAGCCCTATTTACTTCAGTCCAGGTTAGAGGTTCGTCTAATTCAGGCACCCTCTGGTCAGTGAAAATACCTTGCCCTGTTTCAATGGTCTCTACTGTGAACGTTCGTGAAAAATATTGCACCCACGCGTCTGCTAAAATTTCATTACTTGAATTTATTTTATTACGCAAAGATCTGATAATGTCCCAAATTGATTTACTATAATCGTTTCTTAGAATTGCCTGTATTCTTGCTGCCTCACTATCCTGCCAAGATTTCTTCGATTTCTTAATTGTGGCCTTGTACTGCCTACGTAATAAGAAATAACTGTTTCTAGCTTCTTCCGTTCCCCTGTTTCTGAAATTCCTTAAGGCTATTATAGTTTCGCGCCTGGTCTCCCGACACTCCTCGCTAAACCACCCTTGGGTCAGTTCTCTTCCTCCTCTCCCCCACCTTCGCACACCCTTCCCTGCGCGGTAGAGCCGACTTTCTAAATTCATTGTTTGCATTTCCGGAGAGCAATCCTCTCGCGCACAGCCTGCCGAGTTAAGAATATCCTGTACAAATTCCTGTCGCTTTTCCTCTTTCCATACAAACCGTTGTCTTCCTATCGTCAAGTTCGTTGCTCCTGTCCGCTCCCCTGCCGATGGCAGTGCAGAAGCATTTACTGCTAAATGCACGGACACAGGCAAATGATCAGATTCTGCCCGTAATTCGATCCCAAAATCTAATAAATTGTCTATTCTTTCCTGCGACAACAGAGCGTAATCTATTACACTACCTCCATTCCCACTAATAAAAGTTAGTTCCCCTTCCGTATCCTGTCCATAGTTGCCATTTAAGATTTCGAGATTAAATCTTTTGCATAATTCTAGCAATTCCTGCCCATCATTATTGATGACCGAGTCTTTGCTTTTTCTGGAATTCGCTCTCGCTTCTTGCTGGTCGAAGCCCGAAAAAACTTCCTGTTCATTGCCAATTCGAGCATTCATGTCCCCTAACACTAGTAAATTAGTACTCGGGTACCTCAGCTTTAACGTAAAAAAAAACAACTATCAATCAAGGTAGCCGGCCGCTAGAATTCTCCTCCAAACAGCGACTGAACTCGACCTTGCTTGTGTTGAAACCTGCCATCGTCGGGACTCGAACCTAGAACCTCCCGGTCAAAGGCCACAACTAAACGGGAAATATAGATCTTTGTTATCGAAAAAATTATCTTGAGTTACAACATTCAGTGTATTTAGTATTGCACTCGTGACACTTTTTTTGCACAAGTATTACTTGCTTTTGATCCATCTATGGTTGCCGCGATGGTTCTAACAAATCAGAGGCTGTTTTCGTCTTCTAACCAATACCTACAAAGGTCAATTTCTTATTGGACAACTTTCTTATTCTGCGACAACTATTCTTATTCTACGAAGTGAATGTAACTCCACTGTAGTTACATCCATCTTATTTGAAGCGCATAAAATCGGAAATTATTGATGTTTTATTCTCGATGTTATAATCTGCAACATGATGTTCTTTAGGTCTCGACGCATGTCGAGTAGTGGTCATTAATCTTGTTACATGCACAAGCACTCTGCAATGTTCCGTATGGGAGAGTTGAAAAACGATAGAATGGTGCATGGAGTTAGTGATGAAATCGATAAAAAATGTGGAATACAATACTACAGTGATTGCTGGAATATACTATGAGAATTTACTGAATATTCTCCAGAAACTCCTAATGAAATAACTGAGTTTCGATATCTAGTTTTTAGAGTTGCAGAGTTTGCATACTCATTGACCATGAGTCATGCCATTACCTCGTAACATGATTTTAATTAATATTGGGAAAACGGTGGAAAAGTATTACAATCACATATTTCTACATTTAAACCAGTTTTGAAAGACCCGTCCAAGAACTGTGCTTTTAAAGCGATTACTAATCGCATTAGCTAGAACTCTTAGAATGGATTGAAATAATTATAATTCAGCTTCCCTGTTGTAAAACATACTTATTAAACTGCATGTTTTATAAATCCTGTAAAGTGGAATAGTAAAACTGAAAATTTTTTTTAGAAACTTTTGATATTTTGATATGACGTTTTTTATTTGAACTACAACGTCCAAAAGCAACGGCAACTTCTCCAAGGAAACAACTGCAATTGAATTTTAGAGATAACGAGATCTTGGACTGCGAAGTGAACCTACCTTGCTCCAAATTGAAAACATGTTGACGAATTATGAGTTATAAAAAGCTGATTAGATTGTTCATTTTATCATTCTTTAAATTATTATTTTATCAATTAATATGAATAAGAGTATTAAGAAAACATTTTAACGATTTCAAATCAGATGTAAAAGTGTCTCCCTGGCGGCTACAGGTATTTCCTACGCAACTGTATCGTGAAAATATCAAAATATTGTGCAAACCTCAACGGCCTTCTATGCATTGCCTAAACCATTAATTTTGAACAATTGAAAAAAAGTGTCGTTCGAATAGTAATTTGTAGACTATAAAATTGTTGTTATTAAAATAAGTTTCAATAAATATCTTGAACACAAGCGCTTTTCCAAATATCGAAAAGCAGTAATAGTATTCCTCCTAACCGCATTTAATACTTTTGTTGATAGTGCATAGTTTCGCTAAGAGTTCTTCGTTCATTTTAATTAGTTCAAATCACACAAAATGTAACTTATTCTTCGTAAGTAATTTAGGAATCCTAAATTAAATAGACATTCTTTAAATTCCACTATCATTACTATCGATATTTAAGATTTGATTATTATTAATATTTTCTCCAAAATACTACAATGTTCATTAGAGGTTTCATCATGGATTATCCTAATTATTTGTTTTATACTTTCTATACGTTAAGGATATATGACGATCTTGTACAATGCGTAAGATACCATTAACGCAAAATCTCGTGCGTGTGTTACTACTGAATCAACAATTGCCACATGTGATGCGTCAAACATTTAAGAAGGGAAATATCAAATTTTGATGATTTTGTAATAAAATCAACAGAAGCTCATAACCCGCAAAACACACGCTACGATAGTGTGCTCACCATAGAAATCCACCCTATAATTCCAAAATGTGTAACATTTTTAAAAACAGTTTCGGCTCCCACGTCACAATTTAAAAATTACACTAGGGGACAAATTAATACGTCCAGGATGAAAGTAAGTGATTTCAAAGGAAACGATCATGCTTATTTAGAAAATCGTTATGTCCCGCAAGGTTCAAAAGATATGAACATATTTAGTATTTGAAATAAAGAAATTCCTGTACTAATTTCCACATTGTCGCTCTGGTTATATTACTATAAACATTTATGAGCATGTTTCATGAGAGGTAAGAACATGTTAAAACGGAATAGACCTATTTTTGTGCAATAATATGCAAATATTAAATGGTTTGTTAGTTTTCTTCACAACAATGGTTGAAGGAATGACAATGATTTGAGTTTTCCCTACAACCACAACCTAAGGTTCGTTGTACAGGGGATACAACACTGGTAAGCAGCCCATGGTTTGTCCTGATCACTAACACGACAAAATATAAATAATACGCAAGTTTTGTAAATTCATATATTTTTCCTTTGAAGTTTAGGTATAAATCTTCCACACACGTAACAAAAGTTATCAGGTTGATTCGAACTTTCGATGTGAAATGACGATTTGCATTTTATTGAACCGATTAGATTCTATAGATTATTTGACGAATCTCACTTTATCAAAACCACAGAACTGTAATGTATTTGAGGCACACGCAAACCAGACACGAACTTAACACGCACTGCGGATACAGTTCCGCATGACACCGACTGACTCAGAATCTGCCACCCCAACAATGGGATACTTGTATATTTGCAGTACGTTAAGATAATAATTAATAAAAATAATAATTCCTTTTGATGACGTGAAGAAAGAAATATGAGTGTGCGCATGCCATGTTTTCAAAGCATCCACTAATACCTACTCGTAGTTGAGCGCGACTACTAGGCGCGAGAATAAATACGGCAATCTTCGAAGACAGAGGTAAAAATACCCACAAAAGCGTAATTTCGTTGATATCTTATAAAAGAGGCATAGATAAACTGAACAAATATTTTATTTTTAAATAGATTTTATGCGTATTGATTCAACGTATCATAAAGGTGCATTTTGAATGTATTTCCATTCATACCAAAATACGGTGAAAGACACGTTATAATTAAAAACTGTGATGTGATATGACACTTTTATTGTGATATTCGTAATCTACATATAAAAGTGAGTATGTTGCGCACTCTACCTTTCTGGAGATAAAAATCCTGTTCCCTAGTGTTTTAAGATACAAAATGAAACATTTTTATGCGTATTAAATTTTTGGAGGTTTCATTCTTTTGGGAGCCTATTTCCCATACCATACTCGTATGACGCGTGATTAGAAATAGGAAAAATGTCAAAATACTTCTAAAATTTAAATGTATTTTTGATATTACGAGCTTCATTAATTAATCAAATAGATCTATCATTAATTTTAATGTCTGTTTATTAGCGCATAGTAATAATATAACATTTTCGTACGCACAGCACAGCACGTGCTGAAATTCTGATGATACGCGGGCAGAGCTTGGTGTTTAGAAATTGGGTTCCATCTCGGAACGATGTCCACTTTAAAAATACTTATTTAAAGAGTGTTCGCAGAATTTCTTTAAGGACAATATAGTATGTAGAAACCATTGTATGATACTTACCGAACAATTCATGCATATGTAAACAGATACATACTATGAATACACATATATACTATGTATTCACATTTAGATAAACACTCACAATGGGAGAGAGATAAACAAATGTTTGTTTAATAAATACATCCTCCTAACATAAACGCTTTTTAGGGAGTTTAAAAATAGTAACTATAGTTTAGGAAATGCACCGCTTTGTAGAAAAACTGTCGCACTGAACATAAAAGTATTTTTTTCAGCTTTTGTCTGTTAAACAAATTTGATTTTTCATCAATGTTTAAGTTTTAATAGTAAAGTATAGGACCAAATTAATTTTATACTTTTTACAGGAGGCGTTTATACAGTAATGGTACGTACAGTAATATACGAATGATAAAAGTGACATTTTATTTTGTGAGTAGGAAATGTTACGACACGAGCCTAATAGACCGCGTCATGAAATTCTATGAACATAATAAATCACTTTTACCACGTGCAATACACTTTTTTGTAGAGAGCCGTTCTGACTTACCTTTTATTTTAATTTAAGTATACAAATCAATTAATTGTGTATCATGTTCCTTTAAGATATATTGTAAATAAACAGACAATAGTAATTAACGAAACGAGTGTATAAAGAGAGGTATAATTGCATGAAAGTTATGTTCAAGAAAACAAGCGACGATAGGAGCGTGTTTCCTTATTTACCATGAGTGCAATTATACCCCTTTATCCACGTGTTACGTGCAATATTTTTGGTTTCCTTTAAAGAATAATTCTAATTTTGAAATATTTACCGTCATTAGAGGTAGGTATGTGATGACGTCATATTGATTTTTAAGCAAGGCCCATTTTAGAAGGCCTTGCAGTGTATATTTATGATCACCTCGGTGACTTAGAGAATAATTGTGGTTGATAATTACGTTTGAAAATGGAAAATATTTAACGTATTACTGTTGAAATAATATAAGAAGCTGACAAAGCCATGAAAGCATTACTGCATACGAAAAATAAGGTAATGTATGAGAGAACAACACGTGTTAATGTTGGAAAGGAGAAAAACGATTCAGTTCTGAGTCAGACGATTTGCTGGTGTGCTTTCTGGAGCAGGTAAATACAACTGATGATTACATTTTTTTTATTTATAATAAGTTAAGACAATGTTTTACATATACCACATTTATTCATGTTAAATATTTTATGTTCCATTAGTAAGCTAGTGTGAAACCGACATGTTAATTGTCATACTTGTTTATGTTGAAGGCGTGGCGTGTAAAGGAGAATATCGATATTTTAAATTATAAACAATTAAGTTTATTTTCCAAACAAATTAAGAAGTTCTGCCAAAACAACTGCTCCCTCTGGGCGTCACGTTCAAATAGGTAAACATATCTATGCAATATAAAGCAACTTCTAGGTAAGGATGATTGATATCAAGTATGAGTAGAGTAATAGTTTCTAATTTAACTTATTGTACTACATATATTAACATGATTCTCTAAGAAGTAGTAATAATTATTAGATTATAATTTTGTTTCGTACGTTCATTGATTATATGTTTTTGAAGTACGTAATATGTGATGGACATTGTTGTTAAAGTTTTACGGCCGTCTGGAAATGTCTGTATTACAGATACATAATTAAAATTTCGATCAGTTCTCTGAGTTCTGATTGGCTGTTGTGGACTTTTAATGACACAATTAAGTTTTAATTTCGCGCATGTCATAAACACAGTGATAATCACCGATTTTTCACGGAATTAAGGAGCATATTTAGTTAACTAAACGAAAAAAGTATTTTCTTTCCCTTGTTGCAATCACAGTTTTATCTGAACATTGCACCATTGTCTTCCTTTAGAACTAGTTCTATAAAATTGAACTTTTATCACTTTATGCATGCAGAAATACCCCGTTTTACTAGTAACTGTCTACAATAGTTATTAATGAAACAAGTGGTAAAAGTGTTATTGTATTTTACTAGTAGAAAATGTTGCGATACGAGACCGAGTGGTGCAATCCTACAAGCAAAATAAAATCACTTTTACCTTTTGGATCATACACTATTTTTTAATCAGCCTCACTAACTTCCATTTTATTTTTATTTAAGTATACAAAGAACTTAATGCCGGTCCGGATGGCCGAGATCGCTAAGACAGTACACCCGAAGCGATCTCGGACCGAAGGATCGCGGGTTAGAGACCCGCGTCGGGCATGGTTGCATTGTGTTCGTCCTTTCACCCTCTATCATCATACATCGTGTCACCCGCACAGTTACCAAACCGTTACAAGCAATAGTGGTAGCTAGTGACCTAGTAGTTGATGCGACCTTAAATAAAATAAAATAAAATAAAAAAACTTGGTACATTGAGGTTAGTAGAAGATCATGCGGTCAGATGAAACTACTTACTTTTCTTTGTTGCATTCTCAGGTTTATCGGAACACCTGAACATCATCAGAATTGAACTTTTAGCATGCTACATCTGCCCCCAAAAGAACTGATTTTAGTAGCGTCTGTCTAAAACAAAAACGTTTCCCTCAATTTGCCAGCATTTCGAATGCCTACTGAGAAAAAAATTGGTGTAACAGTGTGATTCTGCACCTTCATTTGTCGCCCGGATACTTCGCGTCTCGCCGCAGGAATCCACCAGCGCCACGGCTTCGCATTCAGCGCAATCTCCCGGGAATTAAGACCGGACTTCCTTCGCCAAGTCGTGGAATAATAAGCAGTGGCGTCGTCAATCCGCAGCTTTGAGGACGGCTACTGATCTTCAGATGTAATCTGGGTTGCCATGGCGACGTGGCGGATGAATAAATCAGAACGGAATCGCGGTGGAACCGCGAGGGGAGGAGAAATGCCGCTGGAGGCGCTAGAGAGGTATACCGGTGGTATAGACGGATTCGGAAACAAACTGAAGCAACCTACTGGAAGTGAATTGGAAATCGGGAGCCAAGTGCTGCCTGTTGCCCGCATTTTGTTCGAGTGGAAGTTTTCTCACAGCATCAAGCGTTTTGGGGGGTAGAAGAAATTTATTAGCGAGCGACTATATTAGGCGATCAGTGAGCGTTTTAACTTTTGTGCGAATACGATTTGCATACATTAAATGTTATACAAGAATCTAAGATATGGTATTAATTATTTTTCTTGTTTTTTTCTATTTTATTTTCGTTTTTCTTTTATTCTTTTTCATTTCTTGTCTTTTTTGTTTATCTTCATTTTCTCTGCCTCTTTAATTTTTCTCCTTATTTTATTCTTTACCGTCTTATTTTATTTTTCTGTGACTTTTTAATTGTGTGCTCCTTCTTATACTATCGTGCTTATTTTTTTCTTTTCATTTTCTGATCTTCTCTTTCTTTTCATCTCTCATCCTTTTCTTCAATGACGCTGTATTCGTGGTCGGGCATTGACATCCTTGCAATCGTGTCATTCTTTCGTTGGATATTTGAGAAAACCTGATCTCTAGGCCTAAATCCGGGAGCGGTGGATCTGCGAATTAACTAACATCACTGCAGAGTTTCTGACCGTTAGGTCTGTAGGTTCAAGTCCCGACAGTGGTAGCATTTTAGACACCGGCTAGATAGCTAGATATGGTTAGGGCGCTGTCTCAAGGAAAAATCTAGCAGCAGGCTGCTCTGATCAGTCATTTTCCGTGGTTTCTCCGATCAATACCACTCGAACGTCGGAGTAGTACCCTAACAAATGGGCCACTGACCGCGCGCGATCTATCCTATCCTTACCCCTACTTACACTCGCACTTACACGCACTACACGTACACGCATGTCGAGAACTTAGAGCTTGCCCCGGCTGGGGCGGTGCCCCGCTGGTGGGAAATACCCTGGTTAGGGAAATCCCCAATAGCCGACGGTAGGTCGGCGCCAGATATCCTCCAGCGGAGGTGAAGATTACCGCGACCTCTCGAGAAAAAAAATGCACCGCGCTTACGGGACTATTGACGTTAGCAATTATCTTGGACGGAATCACTAATCAATCACTCAATCCAGGTCTAAGACTGGGAGAGGGGATCAGAAAGGCATTGGGTGAATCACGCGCCGTACAAGGCAAGTTACACAAGTTGGCATAGGACGCTCAAACGAAGACTCTTCGGAAAGAAAGGGGACCTCTAAAATTCTCACCGAGGCAACGATCAATATCGAACCATCTAGTTAAGTTTATTGTATTTTTTCTTTCTCTTTGTATGAAGTATATAAATTTGATGATTCAAACCTTCGTTTTTGAAATTTTGACAGATTTATTTCGTTTGGAGTTCTTTGAATCTTTGTTTCTGTTCGTCCATCATTTAAAAAATTGTTCTCAATATTTCCAATCCATCATGCGTTTTCACGTCCAAGTTGTTTCCTCTAGATTGAGCTTGATGTTTATCATCATATTATTTATTTGCAGAAGGCACTCCCTGAAAATATTTCTCATAATATATCTTTTGTTAATTTTCTACTCAACTTCAATTAGGAAATAATACATTTCCTACAATTCATTTTAAATGCTTTAATACAACATTCTATACATTGACGAATTAAACCTAATGTTTCTTTTTCATGCATTACCGGAAGTCCTACTGTGTGGACAGATATATCACTAAGTGTCACTCCAAGGATTACCTACACGAGAGAAAAAAATAAATACTTGATTGTAAACATAGTCATTGCCGAGTGAAAGTTATTGTATGTCAGACCAAGAAGTACGTCACATTCCTAAGTTGTTTGATCAATTAAAGTCATGAATAATACAATTTTTATTTGGTAGAAGGTTTGTACTTTATGAGGAATTTAATTTTGAAACAAGAAGAAATATTAAAGAAGAAGAACTCATTTGTTTTTATCCATTCGATTGAAATTGTCTGGAAAAGTACTTGGTAAAATAATAATGTGAAAATGAAATGCTGTCTTCAATCAGCTAATTGCTCTTTGTAATTTATCACGAAACAGTTTTCAGATATCATCAGATAAATCCTAACTTTTCGAAGTAATTTATTAATTAGAATATTGGCTCCGGAAGTTACGGAACTGTATAAAATAAACTTTGATCTCCGTAAAATAGATTAAAAACTGGAAGACGAAATATGAGTTTCAGAAATAAATTATGGGGTTAACTTTTTCGTCAATGTTTATGTATTGAAGTGTTTTTATTTTGACTACTGATATTCGTTTGCTAGAACAATTAATAATTACAATTGTCAGTAAATACTAACAATAATTAAGTTTTATTTAGGAGATGGGTTCTGAATATGGCAGAAGTCCATATACAGAGCGTCTCAAGCTCGAATCCTGGAGTAATATATTTGATTTATTTAGTTAAAGAACAGTAAAATCTCTGTGACGTATAGAGGAGTCGTACAATCCGCACACGCTTTCTTGAGTTCCAAAATCTCTTGCCCACGTTTTAATCATAAACAACAATTAGGTTAGCAACATAGGTCAGAGGTTAGCAACATCTGAAAAGTAAATGAAGTAGTAGGCTTCCGCGGCCAGAGTCATGTGGGTGATCTGGGATATATTATACCAGCCCTGAGGAATACCACGACAGGTTGGTCGAAACGTCGGCAACACAGCCTTCAACGCGGCGTCACCCGGACAGCCCAGATCACCCATCTGAAAAGTAGACGTTTTCGCTCCCGAATTATAGACACTCCTTTCGTCTCGTCTTCCCTTTCCACGAAGAGTTCCAAGGGTTCGAGTCCCAACGGTGTCTAGATTTTCGACACTAGCTAGAATGATATGACGAATTCTGGAGGAGAATTGTCTGGAGGAGAATTGTAGCGGTCGGCTGCTCCGATCGTCAGTTTTCTGTGTTTCCTTCGATCCACACCAGGCGTATACTGTAGCAATAAGTACTCTAACGAACGGGACACGGACCGCGCGCGATTTTTAATCATATTCCTTGTCTTATCTTTACCCGTTACGTACACATTCTTACATTTACATGCACTGAACTACCACACAATGTCGGGAGACCAGGCGGGAACTTAGCGCATCACCCGGATGGGGCGATTCCCCGCTTGTGGAAGGTACAGTCGACGGGTAGATTGGCGCCGGATCTCGCCATCCAGCGGGGAAGATCACCGCCGCCTACCGCGATGAAACTAATGACCTCAGTTGATCGCAGTTGACGCGATTGAAAAAAATAACCTATCAGTCGAGTCGCCTCGTGACAATCCATTTTCAGTACGAAAATCCGCAGTGTTTTAAATGTATATATATACAAATTTATACCTCCTTCGATATCAGCTATTGACGTCCGAACGTCCACTAACACCGACCCCATCCGACCATGCCTCCCCCAACACAACGAGATGACTTAACTCGATCCGCGCGAGGCGGGTGACACGAGGCGGGGCGAGGTGGAGCGAGGCGGGGCGAGGCGGAGCAAGGCGAAGCGGGGCGGGGCGAAGCGGGGCGGGGCGAAGCGGGGCGGGGCGAAGCGGGGCGGGGCGAAGCGGGGCGGGGCGAAGCGGGGCGGGGCGAAGCGGGGCGGGGCGAAGCGGGGCGAGGCGAAGCGGGGCGAGGCGGGGCGGGGCGAGGCGGGGCGAGGCGGGGCGAGGCGGGGCGAGGCGGGGCGAGGCGGGGCGAGGCGGGGCGGGGCGGGACGAGGCGGGGCGGGGCGGGGAGGGGCGGGGTGGGGCGCGGCACGGCGCGGAGGGGCGGGGAGAAGCAGGGCGCGTCGAGTGCAGGATGGTGTTTCCGGTCCCGGAGGCAGCGAACGTGAACGGGCCGGGGCGTAGCGATGCGCCTCCCCCCTCCCTGCACGAAGCCTCGGCCGACTGCTCGGAGCACTTCCCGACCGGAAAGCTGAGCCGGTCACTCACTCCGGGCGGTTGCCTTCCGGCCACGATTCGGGCAGTGGAAAGGCACCCACGCACATGGGAGGGAGTGTGGATGGGGCCGCAGTCTTTATCAATTACTTTGGAAAGAATTTAGAATGAAGTGTATTCGTTTCATGGGGGGGAAGAGGATGAGAAAAAGTGACAAGTTAAACAATTTTTGGGCGCGTTGAGGAAAATTAAACAAAATTTTTAAAAAATGAAGGAATGGATTTTGTTTCTAACAAGATTATTACTACACTATTGCTCAAAAGAAAATTACGTACTAATCTAAATATGCTGTTAATTGTTTTTCCGATAAATAATAAGAGCAATGAAATTCTCATATACTTGAAAAGGAAGCGTGGAAGGGGCGCTTGCTCTTATCAATTTTATTGGAAATACTTTTGTTTCATTAGGAAAAAGTAATTGAAAAAAAACGAGGATGAGCTAAGTGGATGGTTAATAATTTTTCGACGTGTTGATAGAAATGTAACAACTGGTAAGGGAAGAGTATGGATTCGAACAAGTTGATGTATCAGTACAACAGTCGATTGCGTTGATACTTCATCTAAAAATGCTGATGAATTTTGTTGTTCTGATAAAGAATACATTACAGTGGGACACACATTTTTGAGAAGGGAGCGTGGAAGGAGCGTCTGTCCTTATTAATTACTCTAGAATGAGTTTGGAACGCAATGTATTCGCTCCGTAGGGCAACATAAAAAAGGACGAGAAAGAGTGGGAAGATAAATAGTTTTTCACGACTCTCTAGATATAAAACAAATCGAAAAGAAAGAGTTTGGATTGAAACAAGCGTTTCTGTGTAATGCTAGTTATTCGTCAATTAAGTACTTATCTAAGAATGCTGATCAATGTTATTTTTCTGATAAAGAATAGTTGCAATAGGACACATATTTTTCAGAAGAAAGCGTGGAATGGCGCGTGACCTTTCAACTACTTTAGAATTAGTTTAGCATGGGATATATTCGTTTCATGGGGAAACGTAAAAATGATAAGAAAGAGTGGGAAGGTAAACGGTTTTTCAGTGTGTTGATGGAAACTAATCAAATCGAGAGAATAGCATTTGGATTGAAACAAGCATATCTGTGCAATGTTAGGAAAAAAACCTATTACGTATTTCATCTAAATATGCTTATCAATGTTGTTTTTATGATAAAAAATGATAAATAAGTTCTCAAACCCCATGGTTTACACTCAACTCGCAAATTCCCAAGGAACATCAAATTATTGCATTGGGGCATTTATTTACTTGAGAAGGAAGCGTGGAATAGGTGCATATCATTCTCTGTTGCTTCAGAGAGAGTTTAGAATGAAACATATTAGTTTTCTGCGATAAAATAGAAAACAAACAAATGTGAGAAAGAGCCAAGCCACCACAACAATTTAGATGTAGAGTGAAGTAAGTCTAGTTTATCTGGATCGCCACAGAACAACAAATATGGATGTAGGATTTTCATATTCGAAATCTAAGCAACAAACCATGGGCAGTGGAGCATGAGAATTGAACCTTTAATCAATGCGAAGCATTCATAAAGTTACCATATTATAAAAATGGACCTGAAGAGATTGAAAATGATGCGGGTAGTTTCAGCAAATGGTAAGAATTGTCAATTAAAAATGATGAACTGTTCGCGATGATTATATTAATGTTATCGCTAGAACAAGACACGGCTCGTAGGGATATTACTAGAGCTAAAGAGTTCTGAGAATTGTTGTAAAGACGCCATAAAGGTGTGGAGCGTCAGAGATCGACATAATTAAACATCAAGTTAGCCAAAGTACAAAAAAATGGATAATGATAAAATATATGAATATTTAATTAAAGTGCAATTAGCAAATTTAATAGGTCAACTAAAGAAAATCGAAGAGCATGGGCTTCATGGGGAAACATAAAAAATGAAAAGAAAGAGTGGGAAGGTAAACGGTTCTTCAGTGTGTTGATGGAAACTTATCAAATCGAGAGGAGAGGATTTGGATTCAAACAAGCATATCTGTGCAATGTTAGGTTAACGACAATTACATACTTCATCTAAATATGCATTTCATGGTAGAAGTATTGCCTGAGAGATATAGCAAAGAAACAACTGCGTTATATTCAGTATGGAATATGAAATAATGAGAGATACTCTTCTTAGATATGAAGAAAACTTTAATAAATTAAATAACGAACGTGATGTAGCATTCAACGTGAAATAAATAAATAAAGTGGTTACAATTGCGGCAAAGAAGATCATTTAGCAAAAAAATTGCTGGAATAAAGGAAGACATGACAATAATCGCACAAGTAAGCTTGACATATCGATACCTTGATACCTACGTCCGTCAAACTCAAGCTATTCCAAATACACAATTCGGTTTCCGTCCAAATCACGCCACTACCCATCAAGTACTTCGACTTGTTGAATTCATTGCGTTTATCTTCGCTGCAAAACACCAGGCTTTGCCTTTGTGGATGTATCTGAAGCTTTTGATCGAGTCTGGACCAACGGTCTATTTTACAAATTACAACCTATCGACACTCCTACTTACCTTCAGAATATTATTCAAAGTTTTCTTGAAAACAGAACCTTCCAAGTTAAGGTAAAAAATTCTCTATCTCTTAGCTACGAAATAAAAGCAGGAGTCAGGGCTCAGTATTTTCACTGTACTTAGCAGACACTCGTCACCCCCCACTTTTCACATCAAAATCGGACATTTCTTTAGCTCACGATTCCATTCAATCCTATTTTTATAACTATACAATGAAAAAGTGGCGTACCGAATTGAACCCCGAAAAACCTCAAGCAAAAATCGTTTCCGTTCGTAGGATCCCCACTTTCCCACCGTTACAAGTTAACAACATCTCGGACTCTTGGCTACCTAATTCTTCATCAGTAAAACATATGTTGGTGATACTAGACAAAAGACGTATCGGGAAGCAAAACATTCAATACTTAGTAACTAAAACCAAAGCAAAAATTTCCAAACTCTTTCGTCTCACTAACAGAAATTTTTCTCTGTGAACAAATTCAGCAATATAAAGACGAGTATATAAGTCTATAATAAGACCTACTAACGCCTGGCCGGCTTGGTGAAATTTGGCGCCAACCAATTTACTAAAACCTCAGACAGTACAAAACAATTATTTAAGGCAGACTCTCAAACCCCATGGTTTATACCCAACTCCCAAATCCACCATGAGTTCCAAATCCCTTCAATATCCGAATATATATGCAATACATCTGAAAACTTCTACTCTCTTCTTCCGTCTTGCCCTGGCAGCATTATCTTTCACCTGGCAAAAATGCTAACCTCTCACTTGGCATCCGATCCCGCTTCCCGAAGACCTCTTTCGTCCTCCATAGTAATGCAGATTTTCTCTCTCAACTACTATTACCCACACTGATGTAATACCTCACATTCTGATGAACGCCTTCAAATTACAAAAAATATGAAAAATGAATATTCAACTGAGGGATGCGCCTTTCGTACCTCATTTGCCCGAGGATATCCCAACAACTTAGTATTTTTTTCATGTATGTAAACATGCTTCAGGTGAACGGGAAGCTAAAAAATAAAAAAGAATAGATTGTGTGCGCACCGCGCGTCCATGTCGTGCGAGCTGGTACAGAGGCGGTACTCACATGATATCCGGCGCCCCGCACAATGATCAGCCAACAGTGTGGTCTCTACTGTTGGCTTTATGCGCGCACATCACACACTGACACACACACACACACACACACACGCATATCGACCTCCGGCAACTCGACGATTAAGCGGGAAGGCTACTGAAATGAAGGTCTGGAGGACCAAGTCTTAAGAGGAAATAAAGGATCGGTGGAATGATAAATGACGAAGCGATATTAGTTTAAATATTAATTTAATGAATGAGAATAAAAAAATGATAATGCCTCTTGGAAATAATAATATAAAACTTACGATCTAAGAAAGAAAATGGAAAAACAAAACAATAATAACTACAAAATGCATGCCGGCAGCGGTGAATTACTAATAAAAGAAAACTAAATTTAAAACTTAATTAGAAATTTATTAATAAGTTCATTTCCTAATGATGATTACAGCAGTTCAATTCAATTAATGAGATTGCGTGGCTTAGGATGAACTTGAATCTAATTGAACTGCTTGGCTCGGCACCTCGGAGGCAGATACAGATTCCTGTTATGTGGAAGCGCTGGACTCCTCCCGATTGTTTCCGGGGCTTAGAACTTGCTGCGTTGAGGTCGATGCACACGGCACAGTACATCTCTGAGCGAATGCTCCAAGTCCCCGGACACAATGACCAGGCAATGCGTTACGTCTACATTGCAGATGCGCCGCGATCGCGAGAGTGACACGAAAATATGCCGGTAAGGCATATGCTGATGGGCAGCTTGCAGCCCTACTTAACGGCGAGGTAGGAAGCCTGTAGCCCTGATTAACGACAAGATAGGCAGCCAGTAGCCCTGATTAACGGCAAGATGGGGAGCTTGCAGCCCTACTTGACGGCGAGTGGGCAGCCTACAGCAGACACTACAAGTTTCATGAACCGTTTGTGGCCACATAATCCGGCACAAACTAGGAAACATAAAATTACAACTGGTAGAAAAAGTAAATCTTAAAATTAAACATAAGTGAATTAAAATCCCGAATTGTAACATTACACCCAAAGAAAGAACCGTTGGAGTATACCAGATCCATGGTACTGTAACGAGGAAACGTGTTACAGTATCATGGATCTGGTATACTCCAACGATTCTTTTTTTTCGGTGTACACTTAAATCCAACCCTCATTTTAAAATAATATGTGATTACCCAGGTTTTAGGGTAAACTCATCGTAGTCATGTGATTGTAAGAAAGTTCACAATGGTGTTGGTGTACAAGTTGGTTCGCGTTGGAATTTTCTTAAAGTTGCATGAAAAATTCCATGTTACCATTATCTATTAAAATATTTGCTTTAATCTCACATTTTAATTATTTACAAATTATTACTTTTCTACAAATTAACTGTCTCACGGTTATTCATTCAAGATTATTCATATTCAGCAAATAAATATATAGAAAAATGGATTCACCGTCAATATGGTCAAATTATCATTCAAAAATAGATGATGTGTAAATTTTTAAAGAATGACTTGTTATTTTACAGTCTATTAGCATTATTAATTGAATAAAATATGTTCAAAACAATACTAGGTAAATAATTCAATTTTGACAATTTTATCTAGGAGGCTGTAATTTATCTCCAAAGAAAAATTACCCGTCGAGTCGCATATGGAAAATGATATATGAGTAAATGATTCATTGGATTCTGACAATGGAAGCGTTATCGTACATTTAATGCAGCTTTCATTTTGGTCATTGAAACTCTAATTTCACTCGTTCGCATATAATCTATTTGTTGATAGAAACGGAAAACTAATAGCTGCGATTAATCTAATCTGATGCACACAAATATTGGCAGGCATTTGTTGTTTAATATATTGCTCGCAAATGTTATCACAGGTAGAAATCAAATTGCAAAATGCTTCGAAAAGTTTAATTCTTCTTCTGTTGATACAAGAACTTTTGCATTTCCATTGATGTTTGTATAACGTGTGCGCAAGTGATGGAAGAACATTCATTTCTGACATTGTACTAATATAAGAAACTTAAAGTAAATTAATGCTTACAGCTTAAGAACCAGTGAAAAAGAGAAAGCTTATTATTTGCACTTCTTTCCAAATAAAAAATCGATGGTCTCAAAAGAAAGTTGTACGAAGTCAGAAAGATGCCCAGCATTATAACTACAGACTTTTACAAAGTAATAATTAAAGAAGTTTGGAGATCCAATCAAAACTTTTGTGATATTGTATTATTAGGGTCATTTACGTCAACAAACACGAAATCTGACAAGAACAGGAATTAATATCGGTCAAGTGAAATTGTTTTGCGATGTTTAATATTACCGTAAGTCTTCTACGGAGTTAAATAGAATGGGGAACATTTCCAGTACCCAATACATATGCCATGCTCCATGTTTTTTACTGTTGAGGAGTATAAAATGTTTTCTTAAAATTGTTAGTAATGACAACACCTTTTATTCAAATGACATTTTTTGTCTGATATTATATGAACTTTGACACTATATCCTTCTTCAGACCTCATTTTTTTTTTGCGTTGCACTTTGAATACTATTTACATAAATGTTTTTACATATTCTGATTAATGGTACTAAGACTAAAACACAAAGGCAACAAAAAATTAAAATTGAGTATGATGTGTCGCAAAAACAATATTTGCAGTTTAATAACAATGAAAAGCCTTCGAGAGAGCATGTATTCGGTCATGTATGGTCTGAAGGAAGTATAACTCAAAATAAAGAAAAATATACACTCAATTTTGCAAAAAGGTAAATACAATTAATGAACATTAAGTAAACATTAAGGAAAGTAACCCGCATGATAACGTGAAAGAATTATCTGAGCCGTTTCAACGTACATTAATGTTTGAGAAACTGTCAATCTATATTTTCACAACACTACATTTATTTTAGAAATGATTGTTGAAAATTGCAGCCAATTGAGGGCAACAACTTACAAGTGACTAAGAACATTGCATTAAAATATTCAATTTTCAGGTTCCAGAAAACATCAGTGAAGCGATAGACATAAACATTATTCGTCTCAGGAAAAAATTTAAGACGTGTCAGGCGAAGAAAAAATCTCCTTCAAACAAAGCCGTGTTCTTTTATCGCTCCCAAAAATCTTCTTCGTCAACGGTGAACGATCTCCCGGATTTGTCATCTCACTTGAACATCTAGACGACAGTGCAATTTTACCGTGACAAATCCAGCTTCCTCTCGCATGAGCTGTGTGGTTCTGACTGGCAACGTTCTCCCGACAAAACTGAGAACATCGGATCGAGCGCATCCGGCACGACTCGAAGTGACAGAGACGCATTCATATGCACATACATGCATGCAAAACAGTCTGCGGAAGGTCGCCTAGGGATCGAAGTCTGATTGCAAATTCCGGCCAAATGAATAATGTCGTAGGTTGGGAAGGATTCGTGGTATCCGCGACGTCCCTTAAGGGAACCGCGCGTGTTCGTCGACTACGGAAGCAGATGACTTTGCATCCTGCTCACTCGAGCAGCCGTGGCTTGTGCTGATGGTCGAATTCTGCCGTACGTTGGATCCTCAGATTGCTCATTTGAAGATGATGGCTGTGTCAGAAAACGCTGATTGTCTTTTAAATAATAGAAGGTTTGTCGACAGGACTCTTTCATTATACTGCTCGTTGTGTATATTTCGCGAATGTTAGTTCTGATATGGCATATTATTCTGGGGAAAAGCATCTTATAGCTCCGAGACTTTTAGATTACAAAAAATAATTGTACGAATAATAAGCAAATTCCATCCAGTGATTCTGGTACGTCTCTCTTTATTAATCTAGGTATTTTACCATTACCTTCTCTCTTGATATATGAATCAGTGCTTTTTATTAAAAATGACTTATTTAAGGGCGGGAATATATTTTCACCAACGATGATATCTATAACTATTACACTCGACGTAGCAATCATAGTCATCAGATGACAGTATCAACAGCTCACTACAAAAAATTCACACACAATACATGTAGATTATTTTACAACACATTGCCAGAGGACATTAAACGATTAAATTCGGTAAAAAAGTCCTCAATAAAATCTTTTCTGCTGCACAACTGTTTCTATACAATTTGAGATTATACCGAGCATCCAAAAGAAAAGTAATATTAATTTTTAACAAGGACATTTAGTGTATTATTTACCATTTGGATTGTATAATTCTAAAGAACCTGTAACATATATAGTACTTCAGCTTCTGGGTCAATGCCCCTTCGATCATATTTTCGTCCAGTTTCCCTGATTCATGAGCAAATGCTGAGATGGCCCCTTGTTTTGCTTCTGGACATAAATGTAACTTCAATTTAACTTCTCCCCAGAGCACGTCACACACAGCTTTTAATTTTTTTAGACGTAAATAAATAAATAAATAAATAAATAAATAAATAAATAAATAAATAAATAAATTAATAAATAAATAAATAAATAAATAAATAAATAAATAAATAAATAAATAAATAAATAAATAAATAAATTAATAAATAAATAAATAAATAAATAAATAAATAAATAAATAAATAAATAAATAGACGGCCCTACTAAAATATCATAGCATAGTCTGTCGAAATAAACAATGCTGTAGATTAGAAAATATTCATGTTATGAGCAAACTAAGGAATAAGAGCGAGTGATCATTTACAGAAACAGATGACTTTCCGTGTAGTAGAGACTGTTAGTCATGGCTTGTGTTGATAGTCGAATTCCGGTTCATTGCCTACCTATAGCTTGAAGAATAGGAACACTTGCAATTGAAGTATGATTAAATATTATAGCTAAATAAATAATGCTGTAGGTTAGAAAGGTTCATGATATCAGCGAATCTTGTGAGTTTTTAATTATTGGAATTATTTGTCTTTCGGTTCTGCTTCAGCATTCGCATACTGTTTAACGTACGCACCATAAAACTACCCATCACAGCAGCTAGCAGCTTGAATTTTTATCCAGACCGCGGTTACAGTGAACCTCGATATTTAGTTGCGAGTATCGAATGTCGCCACTATTGTCGGTACCTGAATCGAAAGATTTCCCGGCTAGAAACCCTTGTCGTTCAACTGTCTAATATATGACAGGGGATGCAAGTAAAACTACTTTCATTAATTAATAGCATTGCGCTACTTAGTAATAATACTTGGAGTGGAGCAGCTTAGCATACGTATTAACTAATGAATCAAGTTTGCAAACATTAGATTTATGACTAATTTTTACTTGACATATCAGAGAAAATGGCATATTATGTTATTTGAATGAAATACGTTAAAAGTTTTAGTAATGGCAACATACACACAACAAGGGAGAGCGTTGAGGATTGAGGGAGAAGGAAGGACGAAGACGGAAGGTCTGAGATAAAAAACGGAAGGAGGACAAAAGGATGAGCAAAGGAAGAAAAGAAGAAGGAAATAAAAAAAGAATGAAGGATTTAAATGGAAATGAAATGTTCCAGTCCAAGCTGTACTTGGTGCAATAATGAGGAGACATTTCTCTTATATTTCGGACAAAAAGACATGTGATGTGAATAAAAGGTGATGCCAACCTTAGGAAATTATGAGCTTATTTATCACTGCCTGCGCCGAGAAGAAAATGTTTGCCACTGGTCGAGGGAGTCGGCCAGTCATTGCTGTTGCGATAAGCCAGTGCCTACTGCAACGTCGCGGAAACAGCCCGGTCGTAGCGGCTGGCCAATGTTTTGCAAAGACAAACGCTCCGTGACCTCCGCGATAAGAGCGAAGACCGCACACCGCCTCGGCAAAGCCCGCAGCAATTAGCGTGAATTTCACCGCCGAATGCAATAACTCGTGCTCTAGCTCGGTACAATTCTCGATAAAGAATACGTGCACTATTTATTCGATGAATGTAGTGTTTTCTTTTATGATTAAGCTTATTCATAATAATATTAAATTATGATTAAGCTTTTTCATAAATATATTTCATATTATTTTTTCTTAGTTGGCGACCAAAATCGTTGAGTTTGACAAATTTTGCGCATATAATTTAAATTTTGCAGGTAGTATACTCATATGAGTTATACGTATTTTACACGGAGATAAATTTTTAGTTCATAAAATTAATCATGTAGTAGATTGAACTATACGGTGTAGTATATTTTGAAGAAGAAAGTGCTTAGTTAAGTTCATGAAACTATTGTTTACTTAAACACTCTTAATGCACGTAGTGATGTCCACTAAAGAGGTCGTATCCCATGACAAAAGACATCTAGTGGAGACAACTAAACGAATCGTTACGTTGACTAATACATCGAATAATATTTACTAAACATATTGGAGTGAAAATAACTAAACGAACCGTTGACTGTCAAAATTATTAAAAGTAAGCCATATTACGCAAAAATGCGAAAGGGAATTTTCTTTCTATCCCTGGTAGCAATTGGGGTTCCTGAGCAGTCACCCATCCAATGGCCCCGTGAACTTGACCTTCCTTCGGAGGGGAAGTAAAGCCGGCTGTCCCATGTTAGTAGATTTACTTGCATGTAAAAGATCCTCAAGCCTAAATGACGCCTCTGAGCTAAATTCAAATCGCCTGTTTCTCGCCCAAGAAATACCTCCTTTCTCTGCTAGTTGGTGAAAGGAGCGTAGCGAAATTTACGTGGTCAGACGGAAGAGCAGGCCTAATGGCCTGAGTCTCGCCACGTAAAATAAGGCATTAATTCAATTCAATTCAATTCAACTTGTACTTAACATTGGTTTCTTGACTGACCCTATCCCATCAAAATTGTTACGGACACTGGCTGTCCACATTTGGCCACCGACGGCTTTTCTACCATCAGTTTAGAATATACCGAACTGGATGGCCAAGGTGGACAAGTGCGTGCACCGACTTCGCACTTCGATCCGAAGGATCGCGGGTTCGAGTCCCTGGGCATAGTCTGTCATGTATGTGTTGTGGAGGGCCTTGCGTTCAGCTGACCCCAGAGCAGAAGATCCCGCAAGTGCTTTGGGGTCTAGTGTATGGTCGAATATGCGTCCTATCGGGACATAAATGGGTGGCCGGTTGGCTGAATAGAAGCCCTAGAAAAAAGTTTAGAATGTAACATATAATTATTTAATAAAATACTAAGCATGCCATTTATATAGTGTACAATATAAAATACAGTGTTGATTTATCACAGTTCACATGGACTCTATAATCATTTGAATTGGTCAGATTCCTCAGAACACGCACTTACTAAGCTCAATTAAATACGTGTGATGACGTGAAACATAGATATCACAGAATGATTTTATTGACAAAATAAGTATATTACCACCGACAATGCTCTTTGTCCATTCACTTAATATTCTTAATTCTCTGATTTACAAAATGAAGCTATATCATGATTAGTGAATATTACCCCTCGAATAATTGTATTTTCTGTACGGTCGCTTACAAAACATGTTTAGTACATTGTACTACAGCATTTCTCTCAGTAAACCCCGTGCCACTAGGACTTGCCAGAGAAAAATGTTTCATTCCTCTTGTTCCTTCCGTAGAATCAACCTCTCAGACAGACACTCCAGGCCCACAAGCGACCTTCCCAGAAAGGCGGCGAAGAGATGCTGATTGCCAGAGCTCCTCCTCCCCTGGCGGAACCGGCAGGCGAGCTAAAACCAGAGGCGAGGGCCCCGTGCCTTCGCAAATAACTTCGTGTGCTTCCCCCGGCTCTTAAAAGCAGGAACAAGAGAAGAGGAGGGGGAAGGGGGAGGGTTATCAATGAGATGGTGGGAGAAGCAGCTGCGGCAAGAGAGAGCGTACGGTTTATAAGATGATGGATGCAGGAGAGTTAGGCGGTCGAAAGACTGTGACAAAGACGTACTAGTGGAAAAGAGGGGAGATCGAATAGAGGGGATGTAGTAAGGGAAATGGAGGAGAACGAGAAATTGTGGTACAAGAAATGGTAGTGGTTGTATCAGTGGTGTTGTTGGAGTTGTTAGGATTTATTTTTACACCTGTTTCTTTATTCGCTTATTGATAAATAGTCAAAAACTGTATATAACATCTGTGAAAGTTAAAACTCTATGTAACATCAAGGAGAAAGGTAAAATATTGGTTTGTATCACGGGAAAGGGCGGGGCGTTTAGAATTTTGGCACGTTGGTATTGGATGGTGTGAGTGAGGATGATGTATAGGCAGGAGAGTGGCAGATGGCGGAGTCACAGGAGAGGAAAAGTGAAAACTAGAAATTGAAGATATCATTTTACCTGGATGGTTAAGAGATTGAAGTCTACAAGGAGGAGGGAGATGAAGACCATTGAATTGGGTGGGGGACGCGGTCCACGGCGCGGAATGATCAACCAGCAGTAGCCAGATCACGCAGCACTGCTTGCTTTGAATGTCTTGCACAACTATACACGGTTTGGATCTTACTGCAACCCATTCACCTGGGTTGTGTACTTGACGGCAACAAGGGACATTAGATAGAGGTAGACAAGATGATGGAGATGGCAGTTGTAATGTAAGAAGGCGGCAAGGTTGCTGCAGATTAAGGGGAAGTAGCGATACCAGTGAGAATAGTCGATGCTGTAAAAAGAGACGAGAGCCGCAGCGGCTCTGTGGAAGGTGCCACAGGGGGTGGCGTAGGTACGGAAATGGGAGAGGGAGGAGTGAGGATTGGGTGCTGAAAGAACGAGGGCGAAGAATACAATCGGGCAGGAGCATACATTTGAATGGGAATTCATGAGAACGATTGATTGTTAGTGATGTCAGGCAGGTCGACTACTAGGGTCATTGGTCCCGTGTAGCGCATGTTTTTGCTGGGGAGGTGGTGGTGGTGGTTTTCCCCTACTGTATGTATGGGAAGATCCGGTGCGGACTTACCGTCGGCTAGCGAGGTTTTCCCCAACCACATATCTCTTCCCAGCGGGCCACCGCCCCAGCCGGGACAAGCTCTAAGCTCCCGGCATGTGTGGTAGTGTAGTTTATGTTAATGTAAGTGTGCACTTCGCTTACGGTTCTAACGAGCTTAGTAGTTGACGCGCCAAGAATCACTAATAACCAACCAATCAACCGGGACGGAAAGGAGCGTGACGAGAGGGGTAGGGCTGTCAGCCCGCCTTCGGGAGTCCTCGCACCCTTCCGGGCGAACTCCCTTGTCTGACTGCTTGACTCAGGTACTCGCTCCAGGTAAGGCGTTCCCACTTGCCTTCGCGCAGAACTTTGAAAAAGACTGCTGATGAGAGGGGTAGAGGTAATGATGTGTTTTTGTGTATATGCGTGTGTGTGTGTGTGTGTGTGTGAGCGGCGAGGTCGAGAGAGGCATCCGCGTGATGACGGAAGCGAGGAGTTGACGGAGCAGGAATAACAAGGGATTGGGCTGGAATAACAGAGATATGGTTACGAGTTTAGTGTTTACTACGAAAGAGATGCCGGGATGATAGCAACAAGGCAGTAAAGATAAGGAAATGGAAGTGTGTGGAGTAGTTGGAGGGAGGGCGGAGGGGGGACAATATATCGTAAGTAAGAATAGAATTGAATGGAGAAGGGGCGCGTGGACCATGAGGACGTAGACGACAATGGCGAGAACGAAGCAGGCAGTGTGTATGTGAGAGACCGACGTTGAATTGAGGCAGCCGCGTAAGGGGACGGATGCAAGGGGATAAGAGGACGAGGCGGTAATGATGAACAGTTGAACAGGGGTCTGACAGGAACTTCATAAGGAGATGGTGGTTGAGCGGAAAGCGTTGGGTGCAAATCGGCGGGGTGGAGGCCAATTTATATTTTTATCGTGTTGGTTATTTTGCAGGGACAGTTCCATTAACCTCAGTTTCGCACCCGATTGTTTGACCTAGATTTCCTTTAAGACCCACCCCTGTCCAAAGTTTCCGAGCAGGCGTGCAAAATTGACGTCCCCTTAAGCACCTGGGTGTGACTCACTTTGTTCGCAGATATCGATCTCAGAAAACTATTTCTGAGCTCTCTGGTGGGAAGGACTTGAGACCTCCTTAGGACGAGAAATTGCTGGAGAGATTTAATTTTATCGAACACCCATCCGGGGTCTTCTGCATGTCACAGGCCAGAAATGGCTACTATAGGATTTCCCGCTCCCTGAAAACGCAACATGAAAGAGTTGGGATCGAAGGCGCGGTAGGGCTGAAGGTTAAGAGACAAGAAAGACTCGCCCCTCTCGCCCCCCAAGGCGTAGGAGGGGAGGTATGGGGGAGAGATATGATTAGGGGGTTTGGAGTAAAAGACACGTGGATGGGCCAGGGATAAGAAAGCGTTCGGTGTATATGTAGAGAGAGCATAGGAAACCTCAGGGGAGGGGCGGAGACTAAAGCGGCGAGGATGACAGTTGGTGGAGGAATGGAGTTGCAAGGAAAGCCCAGAATGACGGAGACAGTGAGAAAAGCGGATGCTGGGGTTGAGCAAAAAGAAAGGTAGGGTCGGAGAAGACGGAAGTTCAGACAGACGAGAAGAATGGCCAAGTGACAGCTGTAGCAAGGCAGTAGAGCTGCATAAGACGACTTCCGACTAGGTGAGGTCGAGGTGAGCGGTCTGGGTTGGGGGACCGTGGTTGACCTACACTGAGGTATCAGGGAAAAAAGATCTTGCGAGGGTAAAGAGGGAGGCTGGTCTCGGGTGGCGGAGTTTCAGAAGAGTTGGAGGCAGCCTGGGCGTCGGGTGTGACTCAGGTAGAATAAGGACGCGAATGCCACGGTAGTCGCAGTCCCGAGGGCGTTCGAGATAGCGCAGGTGATATGAAGTGTTTAAGAGAAAGAAAAAGCAGAAATGTTGCAGCGACGCCAAAAGAGACGGAAGGAAAGAGGTGGGATTGATAATGGAATTGCGGAGGTAGAAGTGCGACTTAGGGAAGCGCTATCAAGGAGATGGGGAAGAGATTGAGTGCGGTGATTGAACGAAGGTGGCGAGAGAGGGGGTCCGTTTCTTGCAAGGACACACGTGGTCACGGGATGGTACAGGTGGTTTCAGTGGCAATCAGGACGGCGTGGGCGGTATAGGATCGATGATGCCACGGGAGACGAGGTCACGAGGGTGACGATTAGACGTTGGCGGTGGGTAGGGCAGTGGTGGCAAAGAAGCACTGAGGGCGGCGTGGGCAGAAAGAAGCAAGGCTGCCTGATTGGGCGGAATTCCGCTTTTTAGGCTGAAAAACGGCTCTCGCGCGGAACAAACATTAACTTCGCGGAATAACGCAAATGAGCGGAAATGCATAACAACATTTGCGGTTTTGGTGCGTTTTCAGATTCCGACGAATCTAAAAAAACAAAACGATGTTGACCATGAATTTGATTTTTTAGTTTTTTACTTTATACATTTTTTCACTAATTTTTATTTCTTTCAAATTTACTTCGAGAACTGAGTTGTGTTAGATTTTAGACCTCTAGTATCGAGTGTGTTCTAAAAGTCATAGCTTCTTTGTTGTGCACAACATGAGTATATAATATCACATTGGCAGTACTTGCAGTTAGTTTTAGATCACATCATTCAAAATTAGTAATCTTTTGGAAGTACGGTTTCACTGACAGCATATTGTTGCACTGGTTTCCAACCAACAAAACGTTGGTGCGGTTTACCAATCTATTACCAGGTCTATTTGCGAAACACAGGAAACACAGGACTAGGAAGAGGCTAACAACGAAAATTTTGAGGAGGTTATCAGGATACTTGCGGAAGAGAATCATACCAATAAATCTTGATTTTAATGATAAATAAATAAAGATGTTGTCTGGTATCAATACTTTTTATTCAGCTTATGATCGTTTCGATCGCATAGTTACAGGTTGTAACTACAACCTGTTAATAATATTTGTATTTCAAATTTTAGCTCTGAGGATGATCGCTATTCGATCGAAATGATCATAAGCTGAATAAAAAGTATTGATACCAGACATCTTTATTTATTTATCATAATAAAAAGGTATCTACCTCACCAGCGATCTAATTAATCTTGATTTTAACTTCAGCTACAATCATCCAAAAACCATTTAAATGTGATAAGTAAAATGATCTCTTTGAAAATAATTATTTTATTTCCTTAAGTACTTATCCCATCTGTTGTAGTCATAAGAATAGCCATAACTAATTTTTAAATATTAAGATATAACTTATTATTACAAACATTGTTTTTCACATGAATTATTAATTAAATGTTCACAAACAAACAAAACAAATCAACCATTTCGTAGGTTTACTACCACAAAAAACTTCATATACATATTATTTTTAATGTAAATTCAAATTTACCACTTGTAAAGTTTTTTTTTCTTATTGGGCGAATTTACAGCCATCTAACGTCGGATGTTTGTACGAAGCATCTGGTATGGGGACGAAGATACAAGGAAGAAATCAATGAACAGAGACAGTACGAGGGGGAAGGAAGAGGAGGTGAGGTTGCCGGCGGGAGTGAAGAGTGACAAGTGGGACATAGGGAGGCGTGGTCAAGAGGAGTGGGGACGGGGCGTAGGGTTGTGGGTCAACGGCGAAAGGGAACCAGGAAAGGGGGTGGACGGGGAGGCGAGTAGTGGGGGTGAGGGCGGTGAAGCTTCAGCTGCGTTGAGGGAGGCGTGGGTGGTGATATAGTTGACGATGTGTGTGGCGACGTGGATGGCAACGTGGGAGTCGACGTGGGTGGCGACGTAAGTGGCAACGTGGTGGGCGACGTGGATGGTGACATGGGGCACGTGGGTGGCGACGCGGGTAGCGACGTGGATGGTGATGTGGGAGGGGACGTGGGAGGTGAAATAGGTGGTGACGTGGATGGCAACATGGGAAGCGACATGGGAGGCGATGTGGGAGGCGATGTGGGAGGCGACATGGTGGCAACGTGGGTAACAATGGGTGCGCGAAAGGTTGGACGACGAGTGCGTTGTGAGTGGAAACGAGAATGGTACGAATTGGGCGGATAGGGAGGAGCGGGGACGGCGCGGGGACGGCGCGGGGATTGCGCGGGGACGGCGCGGGGACGGCGCGGGGACGGCGCGGGGACGGCGCGGAGACGGCGCGGAGACGTCGCGGAGACGGCACGGGGAAAGTGCGGGGAAGGCGTGGGGATGGCGCGGGGATGGCACGGGGATGGCGCGGGGATGGCGCGAGGATGGCGAGGGGTCGGCGCGGGGACGGCGCGGGGAAGGAGCAGGGACGTCGACGCGGGGGTGGGTCCGGGTCCGGGGCCGGGACCGGGGCCGGGGCCGGGGCCGGGAGGGCGGCGCCGTTGTCGTCTCCAGCGCCGCAGAGGCTTTGCAAAGGCGAAGGCGCTTCCTCCAATTTGTCCGCTCTAATTGCGCGCGGGGGACGGGAGGAGGCGGTCGCAAGGGACTGCGCGACGCCGCGCTGGGAGCGAAGCGAGCGAAACACAAGGGCGGGGCGGGGAGCGGCGGTGAGGAAGGCGCGGGGGGGGGGCGTTCCGAGAGGCAGCCCGCACCGGGCATTAAGAGTCGAGAGAAACACAAGACAAGGAAAGAAGAAACGCGGCAGGCGAAGGAGAGGCGAAATAAGAACAAGTGTTGTAAAGGGCTACGAGGTGAAACGGATGGCGTAGGACGATAGCAAATGAGATCCCAAAGAAACCAAGATTAAAAAGAACGGAAGGGGGACCTAATATGTAAAGACGGAGACGAATTGTAGTTAGAGCAGTAGAAAGAAGGCTAAATAAGACAAGGTAATATAAAAAGGTATTAGATAAGACAATGACATACAAAATGAAACAGTGTTAGGTGAGACAAAGTGAAACGTGGTGAGTAGAGAAGCAATGAAAAAATATTAGATGGATTTTGTTGACAAGTTAGTTAAGACGTACTACCTGGCTAAATGAGTATATTTCCATGTTTGGGATGCCTGGTAGTTTAAGTCGCAGAGACTATTAAGAATCGACGAATGAAAGACAAGTCAAGGAAAGGAGGTGCAATAAATGAAAAGAGACGAAATGAAGAGCGGACGCCATAGAGTAGGAATGGGTCCTGTGGCCAAATGAATGGGGAGGTGCAGTGAGAAATGAGATAGTGTAATTCAGACGAGAGAAATCGAGAAAGTCAATTGTCATGAGGCGAAATTAATGGACAGAGACGATGCCAAACAAGATTAGCAGGAACGAGACAAAATTAGGCAAGGCGAAGTAAAATTGAGTTGGATAAATTGAAGATGTTGGAATTAGTAGATACAGGTGAAGAAATACAAATTGAAATGTGGCTGTATCGATGTAATAAAGCAAGATCGGATGGGCTGGGTGAACGTATTAATGGTAATACAATGGCAAAAGGGGTACATACACGTTCGCAACACGTACTAATTTACCTTTTTTAAAGTACTGTTGTTTGGAAACAGAAAGACAAGGATAGAAAAGGGGAGACAAGGCATGAAAGGACTATTCGTAGCAAAGGGGCATCATGCGGAACACAGACGCGAGAGTAGACCAAAGGGAATCGAGGAAGTAAAATGTTGGAATGAAGGCGGAAGGGGTAAATAGTCTATGCTTTCGGTGGTTAATAGAATCAGGTTGATACATGACAATGCCAAGTGAAATGGATAGGAATGGTTAAAAATTGATGAAATGGAGCAAAGTAACAGCCAAATCGAAATGTGGTAGGTATACACGCAATGAAAGAATTTCAGATGTGTTGAGTTAATTAAGAAGCGTTTCATGGGTAAAAGGGTTCGTGTATGCTCGGGATGTGTTTGTTTAAGCTGTTTTACTTTATAGCCTTTGCAAAGATTACGTTACGAAAGTTACGTAATCGTGCCCCGAGAAACTCTGAATTTTCAGCAGAAAAACAATTATATCCAGATCCTGGTAAAAAAAAACTGAATAAATTCGGTTGCTATTGATAGTAAATTACTTCCTCTAACAACGTGATGTAGCCCGAGTCCATGTTTTGTGGGTTTTTGATATCGAAAACTCGATTGACGGCAAAGGGTCTGTTTGTGGTCAACCGTAGCGCCAAAATCGTTCAGCCGATTTTCTTCAAAATTGATATTTCCCAATCGATCTGAATTAACTATGAAACCCAGGCTTTGGCAGTTTCAAACGGATATTTTGATTTTTGAAGTTTTTTTAAACTGAAGCGATCATTTACATTTTTATGCGTCTACCTGAGTTTGTTCTAATTGTTAGACATAGCGATATGAGTGACGGCAAGTTAACTCTGAGGATCTGAGTTCGAGCCTCGGAGTATTGTGGAAAGAAACTGATTGAAAACACTTTTGCAGGTTTGTGTAGTAGTATAATAAAGCTAAGAAGTTAGAACTTCTAGTGAGCAAAATCTCGCAAGTAATAAAACAGTTTTATATTCACAATTCAACTTTACAAGGAAGTACCAAAGACAATGCAATCATTTTCCGTAATTCCAGGAGATGAACTGATGATTTTTTATAGAACTGATGTGTTAGCACAGATATAATTTAACACAAATTATGATTATCAATATTGCACTTTGGTAATATTAATTTTTTGTCTACAGTTTTTGAAAATACAGTTCCCCAAAAATAAGACCAGCACTTTTACCGTTATCATTCTTTGCTATAGTCGAGGGTAAAGTGGATGCGGGATTTGGAATAATAATTGTTTGAAAATTGCCTACGTTTAAGGAAAAATTACGCAAAACCAATCGGTTTCGAAAAATGAACTTGACCTAATTTGATTATAAATTTTTAATAATATATTTTATTAAGGAAACATTTTCTGTCTTTATTATTGTATTTGCAGGAAGTTCTGAACTTTTACAATTTTTGAAAATTCAGGATGTTCGAAAAAAATGCAACTTACACCATTTCTTTGAGCATCTTTTACTGAATCGGAAGAAAAAAACTTTGTAATAATTTGAAAATATTATGGAGACTTAATAATTAGTACTCCCAAAAATCAAAATATCATTTTAGTTTCTGGAGGTACTCGCAGGGCTTTGAATTCGTTCAGATTAATCGAAAAATATTAAATTTTGGACAAAATCGTCTGAAGGGATTAGGCATTAGACGGACGGAGAGTCACACAGACCGGCGTTTTGCCTTCAGTCGATTTTTCAGAGTCAAGGGGCCTCAAAACATGGGAACCTGACTGTACAACTTTACTCCGTACAATATTTACCCAATTTCTCGTTGCTTACAAGAGTTCTTCTGTCAAAAAACTCGCCGTTTGTCATTCTCGCGTACTACTTGTGTAGTAGAAAGTATTATAATGTAAGGACAGAACTGCGATTGTTCGACAGAAAAAATCTTATTGACGAACAATGGTTTTGGAGCTCCCATTTAATATGTAATGGATTTGAAAGAATTTTTAAAAAATATAATAAGCAATTTCTTATAATGTACTGGAAAATCTTTATCTATTTATTCCAGTGCAGGGATTCGACCTTGCATCGACCCCTTTTCAGAGAATTTTGCTTTATCGCTTCCCCTTAGATTTTCTCTAAAATATATGTTATAACATTCCCATTTACCGCCTCCTTTCTTGCTTATTTTTTCACTTGTCTACTAGAGTGCGGTGGGCTCAATATCTTTGGTGACTCATACAGTGGCGCTGTTTGTTTCTTCGTGGTATGTTAACACAGCCTATCGGCCGTATGCGGATTAATATATAAAGACCGCGGGCCCGCTGCCTCATTGTGGATAAGCCCTCTGATAGCCAGGCGCAGCTCACGTCGGAGGAAAATTGGCTATCAGAGCATTTTCGTTTATGTGAGATACAGGCTACTTAGTAGGTATAAAGTATAGAAATTTTATTAATTAATCACTTAGTCAAGGCACTAGCTATGCAGTAACGAAGATGTTTTTTATTATTATTTAAAGAGGCGCTGGTGAGGCGACGCGCCTGTCTACTTTTATTAAATCTGACCGGCAATTCTGTAAAAACAATATGTTGTCCAGTATTGTTCATCAAAGTAACTTTCGCAATTCAAAATTTAAATTAACTTATTTTTGGCAACAGTTTTGTGAATACAGAGGGCATCCTACTCCTAAGTTGTAAATAGTGTAAATATTATGTAAAAGGATTGTCACTTCAGAGCACACTATTTATGCTCCATTTGGCAAAGTAGAGGAAAAGTAGAGAGGTCCTCAGAATAAAACTTATATACAGACGTTTTTGAAATAACATTGTTTTTATAAAAAAATTCTCTGTGTACTTCACCTGATTAACCCGACATAATTAATTCCTCTTGTAAATCATAACATATACAGCATGCATAATCCTAAATCAAGAAAATACATATAATTGACTCCAATATAACAATTCCTTCTTGGGATATTTTCGTAGCGTCCCGATTTCGAAGACGCATCCGCTAATGAGTAGCCGAATTCTAATCTTCATTGTGGGCACTGATTACAAAATGTTGAACTTATGATTACAAAATATAAATTGTTGATTACACAATGATTGCAAAATGTTGAGTTAGAGATTAATTTTGGCTACACTTTGCGGAGAATATTTTTTGGCGCGATGAAGTAATGTGAGTACATGGTGACAATTTCATGAGTTCTCTAAATAACCTAACGATGAGCAATAAATGATGAATACGACGTAAAAAGAGTATATTTGTAAAATATTATTAGATAAATTGTAGGCAATATTTAATAAGAAAACAATTATAAACTTTAATAATATAACCATCTCCATTATTTTGATCTGTCGTCGGATCATATCATGCTATTGATCCCAAGTCGATCTCTTAATCTTTATTGACCCCCTTTGCAATTTAATCGGACTCTTAAGGATCAATAGAACCATAGTTGCGAACTACAGTTCTAGACCATCCTCTTGTTCACTGATTACTATTTCTATATCGGGTGATCCATTAACAAATGTAATATGGGCTGTTGGTGTAAACCTTTTGTTGACCTAACTACATCCACAAAATTTAAATCACAGCAGATCATTTGTTTCTTATAATTTACTTTTTTAATTAATAATTCAAGATTGTCAAATATCTCCCTAAGGTAGATGGGCTGTGTGATAGGGACTGATGCTACAAAGTTACTTTTATATAGAAACACATTTTAAACTTATATCGCTTAAATCAATAACAAGTCTCTGCATACATAATCTCCTCCTAACTTATTTATGAGGGCGTAATGAGTCTGCAATGAACTAAGGGGTTTCGCAAATTGAAAGTCTGTTCTAGACCTTTCTCTCGATGTCTGTAAATTGTAACATACTTTCTTGGAGTTGGGAGATTGTTTCTTCATCCGTGAAGATCTAGAACTCCCGAAGCAACTTTTGGAAGATTTAAATACCTGTCAAAATTTTTCAATTCACTTTGGATGTAAGGTTTGGATTTGTATTAAATTCTTTTTTAAATAGGTAACTAAGCTCTCTCAACTGGCGTTGAATTTGAATGAAAATGCTTTAAGTTCAAAGGAGGTTGCAATATAGGATCGTTAATGCCATGTATTTTATCTCTTCTAGCAGTCTTCAAGGGAGTATAAAACATTGCTTGACTGTTCTTTGTAATGAATCTTTTTTACCAAAGGAACTCCAGAAATCAATGCTTTCTCTTTCTTTTTTACCAGTTTGTTAACTCAACAACCCAAACACTACACACTTTACGAGAGACCTAACTTCACCCCTCAGTTTCATTACAGAATTCTTCTTTGTAAAAACCCTTTAAAAATGAAGTTTTGTTTCGGCTCTGTTTTGCAACCATAAAACGTCCAGAAATATACGAGTATTTACTGAAAATAGAGTTACTGAATTTATTAAAAATTGGTTCATGGTAAGATAAAATTAAGGACATGTTTGGATTCAGGAGACCAAATTACATGTAATACAAGACTGAAAGTAAAAAACGAAACATTAATGTTGACCAGTGTAATCGATGATAATACATTTCACTTTCGATAGCCTCATTCTAAAAGAGACAAAACGTCGAGCGGGGAAGGACTAGAAAATATGGATGTGTATGGAATGGCAGCGAAGCTGGGGATGAGAGCTTGTTGGGTGTCAGATTATGCATTCAGCATTGAAAGTGTCCAGAGCCTAGCGGCGGTGTAACGTAGTAACGGTGTAACGCGGTGTAGCGATGGTGTAACGGTTAGCGTTTCGGACTGTTATACCCAAGTTGGCGGGTTCAAACCCGATCGAAGCCGTGGATTTTTCATGGCGAAAAAATCCTTCGTACGCCTTCCTTCGGAGGGGAAGTAAAGCCGGCTGTCCCATGTTAGTAGATTTACTTGCATATAAAAGATCCTCAAGCCTAAATGACGCCTCTGAGCTAAATTCAAATCGCCTGTTTCTCGCCCAAGAAGTACCTCCTTTCTCTGCTAGTTGGTGAAAGGAGCGTAGCGAAATTTACGTGGTCAGACGGAAGAGCAGGCCTAATGGCCTGAGTCTCGCCACGTAAAATAAGGCATTAATTCAATTCAATTCATAGCTGGCGAGAATATACATTCTGCTTGAAAGTGTTACACAGCGCTACACCGCAGTCTCCCCACTCGCCGCCGATAGGGCCTTCTCACTCTGACCTCTACATCCAACCGTTGCCAGTTTCGCTCCCGCCTTCGCCCCACGTCCTCCGCCCTCGCTTCCAGCTTCCAGCCCGAGCTTCCAGCCTTCCCAGCGTCCTCGCTCTGGATCTCGCCTCCGCCTTTGCTCTTGTCCTCTCCTTCGCCCAAACCGTGCTCGTCTCCGTCCCCGCCTGTGGCGTCGCTCCCTCTGTCGTAATCGCCGTCAACCTTCACACACACACCCTTCAACTGATGATACTGCAGTGCCTCTGATCAGAAGGTCCTAGATTCTAGTTCCGAAGGTGGCAGGATATTCGACGACAGCTTGTCAGTAACGTCGATTTTAGTCGCTGTCTGGATGAGAATTCTTGCGACCGGCTGCTCTGATCGGTAGTTTTCTGTTTTTTTTTTCAGATCAATACCAAGCGAATACCTTAAGCAGTACCTTAAAAAACAGCCCACGGGTCGCGCGCAATCTTTCCTTCTCATTCCTTGTTCTATCTTACCTCGACTTACAATTTTACCTACATACTACACTACCGCTCATGCCGGGCGACCGCTCTGGACGGTGCTCCACTGGTGGGAGATACCTGGTAGGGAACAAACCCCTCTAGTCGATGATAGGTCGGTGACGGATCATGCCATCCAACGCGGAAGGATCATCACCCCCTCCAGTGAAAAAACATACACTACACTAACGGGACAAATGACCTCAGCAGTTGACGCGCAAGGAATCACTAATCAATCATTAAATCAATTCACAACCTCACGCTCACGCTAGTTCCCGTTTTCACCCTTATCCTCGCTCTCGCTTCGACCATTGACCGCTTTCACACTCATTCGACTCGTCTCGCCCTCCCTCTACTCCTCTCGCCGTCACCTTCATCCATGTCTTGCGCTCGTCCCGGAATTCTCCATCTCCCTCTTTCACCTCCGACCTCACCTCTCTTCCGCCTCCCGTCGCTAACCTCTGGCGCTCCATAGGTCCCGACCTTAGCATACTCGCCTCTATCCTCACTTCTGTCGCATCTTCATTACCCTCACGTTAGTCACTGCACTAGTAACTACCCTTTCCAGCCCCATGCGCTATTCCGATTGCCTGAAGTGTATCCTACCATTATAAAGGCAGCATTTTTAGTAGTATATTATGCAACTAGTTTATAATGTTTAGCTTCATTGTATAAGAAGTCTTACGTGGTTTGAGTAGCGTTTGGAGCGAGTTTTCTAAGATTTTGTGACTGCAATAAAGCGACATTATAAATTAGTTGCATACATTATTTTTTGTATAACAGCTTTAAAGATTTATAAGAGAATCAAATTGATAAGACAAATTATTAAGTTTTGAAAACAACTTTATTACGTCACAGATATTTTTTGACATGCGAAAAATCGGAGGTCGGCTGTTCGGTTTACCACTACCTCCCCACGTTTCTCTGGCAGTGAATGGCTGATTGTGTAATGACGCAACTATTCCTACCACAAACGGCAAATACGTCATAATCTGTGCCGTATAATTTTATTTCATGAACGATTTATTGTAACGAAAAAGGTTGTTTATAATGCTGTTGTACAAAAAGAAATGATTTTAATTAACACACACGCATAGACGGTCAAATCTTATGATATAAAATGTTGCCCTTGATTGACCTATGAAACTTCAAAGACGTAAATGGAAATAATGTCGGTACATATTTTGGTAGATTCATCTACTTTCAAATGAAAACTCCGTTCGTGATATGTGACTGATATTATTTTCGTGAACGTAACTGGAGATTAAGAACGTTTGACCATCGAAAGGACACTTTTGGCCCACTGTATACCTTCATTGCATCGCACTCTGGGAATTAACCCACGTGGGGCCTCTTACATCCGCAAGAAGGTCTTGGTCCCTTTGCGGCGGCGGCGATGGCAGCTAAGCGCTTTGAGCTCCAAAGCCACGTTCACCGCTGCCCCCCCCCCCCCGCTGCTGACCACGTCCCCGCTGCACACCGCCTCTCCCCCTCGTCCCAAACCCTTCCACCGCATCAGACTCTGGCGCGTACGCCGCTTTTGCCCCTACGACCCCACCACTACTTCCGCACATTTATCCCCGACCTCGTTGAGCCTTCGCTCCCTCAATCTCTCCTCCATCTCCGCCCTGGCCGTCCTCACTCCTAACCTCTCTCATCAACTCCCGTCTTTTTTCCATTCTCACCTTCTATCTCGTCTCCGCCATTGCTTCTTCTTCGTCTGTTTCCTCAGCACCCATCTCGCTTCCGTCCAAGAATTCGTCCTCGTCCTCACGTTCATTCTCGTCTTTGTCCTCATCCCTTCTTACTCCGTCGCTCCCAAGTCTCACTTTCTGTTCACTTTCCCCGACCTTGACCTTGATCTATAATTCGTTTTACACACTACCATCTCCCCCATCCTCCCCTCAATACTGATTCCTGTCCTCAACCGCGTCCTCGAACCCATCCTCGACCTCGACCTTGCCACTGATCTTACTTCTTTTCTAGCCCCCCTGCCCCTCGTTCCTGCCACCGACCACTTTCCATTCCACAGTCCATGGCTCTTCCTTGCACCATCATCCCTCCCTACACTATCATCTCGTGCCTCGTGCATACCATTCGCCCTCGTCTAGCCGCGGTTCTCATACCAATAACTGTCCCATCCTCATATCCCGCTTGAACTCCACCTCTCCAGCCACGCCTCCACCTCCATCTCTGCCTTTGGTTCCTCTCTCTATGTCACCCGCGCCTTCGTCTTGAGTCATGCCTTCGATCAGTCCTACTACTCCTGTCCACCTGCTCTGGCATTTGCCTCAGTTCACCTGTTCGAGGTCTTCCTTCCATTTCCCTCCCTTCCTGCATTTCCTCTCTCTATCCCGCCCACGCCTTTATACAGGACATCGCATACGCTAGTCCCACTACGCCTCTCTCTCTCTCTCTCTCTCTCTCTCACTCATACACACACTTCATCCCCCTACCACCACCACCTTCCCCCTGGTGTCATCGCAGTTCATGTGTGTTCAGCATCTCTTCCCTTGCCTTTCTTACCCCTATCTACCCCACTCACGCCTTATTTCTGACATCGCATGCACTAGTCATACTTCGCATCTCCTTCTCCCCTTTAAAAACCCTCCTCCGCTGCCACCACCAGTATTTGTCTCAGTTCTCATGTGTCCTCTATCTTCTCCTCTGCTTTTGTTAACTCTCTCCCACCCATGCACGAGTCATGCTACGCCTCTCTGTCACTCACACTCTTCATCCAACCCCCGCTGCCACCTCCCCCTGCCATTGTGTCACCGCAGTTCGTGTGCCCTCATCTCCATCTCCTCCCCTGCCTTTGTTACCTCTCTCTCTATCCCACCGAAGCCTTTATATCTCGTCTCGCATGTGCTAGCCACACAACGCATCTCCCTCTCTCACCCTCTTCACCAGCCCCGCCCCCGCCTCCACCCTAGTGTTACCTCAGTCCACGTGTGCATAGCCCCCGCCGTCTGTCAAGAGGACAAGCTACACGTGAAGGGCGGCGTCGCCAAGGCCTCTTAGCGTCCTGGCGCTGATTGCACCGTGTGGGGGCGTGGCCGCATGAGCGTTGACGTGGAGCTTGACTGGCGACACGCGTTTAATTCAATTGCCGGAATTAATTCACCTTGCGGCCGGTTTAATTCATCTTGCGGCACGTGCCGTATCTCAAATGAACCTGCCGATCATTAGACTGAATCCCGAATGGGTGATTCAATCGGGCGTCTTAGTGTTTGTAGTGGGTGGCATCCATTGAAATGAGGTTCGGATATCGATGGCATAGGGCTCACATGATGTATGCTCAGAATTCCTTCTTTCGATTAATCCAAATTCGAATGTACGTGTTTATAAAAGGAGTTACTCTTGGAACGAGGCTTATTTCTTGAGAAAGACCATGATTCCTCATATTTGAGCATACAGTTATTGTTTACTAATAGATATCAATGAGAGATCTTCAGAAATGATCAGGAGAGCACAAAATTTGTGCTCTCCTGCACAAAAATACTGCACAAAATTTGTGCAGTAAGTCATCGATATGTTGTGAATAATATCAGTCTTAATAAACTAAAATCTGTGTAAGCCGGAATCCATCGGTATACAAAAATTACCGGTTTATGGAGGTTTCCGTTTTACGCAACGTTGCCATTTAACACATGTGATATTGGCGTTTCTGCCCTGAAAGTAGAAAATTGCATGACTTTAATGTAATTATCAAAATACATGAACATGCACTGTGTGATCAAAAGTATTCGGACATGTGGCTGAAAATGACTTACTAGTTCGTGGTGCCCTCCATCGGTAATGATGGAATTCAATAGGGTATTGGCCCACCCTTAACCTTAATGACATCATCCACTCTCGGAGGCATACTTTCAGTAAGGTGCTGGAAACTTTCCCGCTTGGCAGCCCATTTTTCGCGGAGTGCTGCACTGAGGACAGGTATGGTGTAGGTTCGTAAGATCTAGCGCAATGTCATCGTTGCAAAACATCCGAAAGGTATTCGGTAGGATTCAAGTCAGGACTCTGTGCAGGCCAGTCGATTACAGGTATGTTTTGGTCCACTCCGCCACAGGCCGTGCAGTATGAGTACTCTCGCCATCCCCGAATTGCTCTTCAACAGATGGTAGCAAGAAGGAGCTTAAAACATCAATGCCGTGATAGTGCCCCACAAAACAAGGGCTGCAAGACACCTCCATGAAAAACACGACCATAACACCGTTTTTGTCGTGTTCGGATACTTTTGATCACATAGTGTATAGAGGATTTGTAGAAGAAATCACCAATAAATGGATATTAAACACTCTTCACTGCCAGCGTCTGAGTTGAAAATGCGCATCGTACTGCTTGCTGACTCTTTCAACGCACAATTGGTCACACCCTCGGATACCCTCGCATGACGTTGAGCGATGCGTGTCTAGTTGAGGGGTTATGACTGTCAATGCGGTGCTGGGAAACGCGTGAATACAAGCGTAGCCCATTCACCTTCCCGCGCTCAGTGAGTTAGGAGAGAGAGAATTTCCCTATGGCTTACGCCCTTAGAGACTAGCGACCCCAAGATCGAATTCCACGCTGACACCTGAAGCCTTTCTTCTTCAATGTCCGGCTGCCACAACAAAATCGCATGTCACAGACAGGGACTTTAAAACAAGGTTGCATATGCATTCATTTCATTAAAAGTATCTTGCGTCTCTCTGCCAATTGCATTAAATTCACAGAAATTCCGTTTTATAAATATTTGTGTTCCCTGCAGCAGGACAGTTCCGTTTCCGCGTTTGAGAGGTTCTGTTTCATGCCGGGTGCAATGATATTTAACGTCATTGGCCAGAGACATTTTCCTGTTAAGGCAGATTTCCGGCTTGTAGAGGTTCCGGTTTCGACAGAATTTTCTGCATTTAGAGCAGTATGAAACTACTACTAGTATACTATGAAATAAAATACCAATAGTTTCGAGTAGGAAATAGACATACGATACTTCCAGCTCGCATCCACTCGTCAGATTGCATCAGGAGACCAAATAAGTAGTTTTAAATTGTATGTCATGAAACTCGCAAACTCGTGAACGTTTCTATTATATTAATGGTTTCGTCGATATAATATTTCATATATTTCATTGAGACAATTTTATCGTTGTAAGTTTATCGTTATTAAGTTATTAGTATAATTAAGAACACACAAATATTAAACAAAATTAAATTTTGTTATTAAAACATATTGATTAAAACTATTTTTCTTAATTTTTTAAACATATTTTTTAAATACATTCATTTTAACTGTCTTTCCATCTCATCGTTTTGAGGTATTTCTTTTCTTCTTTTTCAGGGGTAATGTTTGTCTAAAGTCTAACAAATACCTACTAACAACATCGATAAAACTCTCTATCAGCATAGACGATTAAATGTCTCGCATTAAAACTTTTAATCGAGAGTACACAATATTTCAAGTGAAGAATTTACTTTCGTTATCAAACAACATTTCTTACTCTAATTTTAAGTACCTCTTAAGACTTTCTAACGACATTCCAGGAGGCCTTTATATTTCCTCTTCCAGGAGGCCCTCTGTATTTCATAGAGACAGAAACCAGAGTGAGCTCAGATTTTGAATAAGAAACAAATCATCTCTACGATCTAGGGAAGAAAATGAAAAACGAGCGGGTTGGAGCAAAAGAAAGAGAAAGTGGTTAAGTAATAGGTGTAGGGGAAGATAGTTTGGATAAAGAGAAGAAGCGAAATCTGTGATGTAAAATATCACACAACGTATTTCATTTAAATGGAACAGTTAGCATACACTAGTTGTCCCATTATATCAAATATTCGATAATACAGAGATTAAAATTAAATAAACCATGGAACTACATTACACACTTCGATTTAAGGGTATGATTGAAAGCTTTTTGCGGCTTTTTTGTGAAAATAATTGACGTGACTTTTCCCCTGTACCTCATATAGATTTGGGTTCACTGTTTTTATTATTGTTCTCCACATGCATTAAGACTCGTTAAAGTACACAACATGCTTTATACAATTAGATTTCTCCAAAAGATTTAAAATTTCTTGGGACCATTTCATGTATAAACACGTGCCATGACCACTACGCGTACAAAACGTCTTCATTGATTTACTTATTGTTCCCCACATCATTTGTCTGCACTCACGTCCAAGTAATTCAATAAGGAGTAATTCTCCTTGCGTGTCACCTGTGTTGAAGTTCACCCTCTACTTGCTATGCAATGGATCATTGTGTACCTTCCGATTGCTTTCCCTTGTATGTTTGTTTATTCACATGCCACTGTATGCATTTCACAATATATAGACTTTGTGCAACTACAACGCGTCCTAGAAGGAAATTTCTTGTGCGTATCACTGTTGTGAATGCAGATGGTAATTATCTCACATTTCCTTGCCTGTTAAGCAATTGAAGACTTATAGTGTTTCTAGTTCATTTCCTTTAATGTGTAATAATTAATCTTTTTGCTTTATTAAAATCAACTATATTTTGCCCCATGTTGGGTATGCCATTGAGATAGTTCAATATTCAGCCCCCTAAGATAATTAACTGTGACAATTCGCCTTTTCTCTAATATAAATATAAACCCGTTTATAGACCTCCCTACGTTGCCTAATTATTACCCTCTTTATTTATTATTCAATTTAATGGAGAAGCCAGCTCTAATTTTCTATCAAAGTTTTTTGGGCGTTTGCACGCTTATATTATCTCAGGGAATTTTCGTCCTTCTCGTCGTGGGCTAGAAAACACCGCTCTTGCGGGTATCGGATGGAGATCATTTTAATTGGTTAAGAAATATTCTGTTATTTATTTCTGTAACAAATCCTAATCAGAATCAAAAACCTTGTAATATGATATAAATTATCAGCGACATTTATAAAGTGTCGGCTGCAGAAGTAATCTCTACTTCAATATTCTTCGTTTGTAATATTTGACAATATATCCTTGAATTTCCTTAAATCTTACATATTTTTGATGGCCATCGAATATCTTTGGAAAAATATAATTATTTTTCTAATTTAATTATATACCTTATAATTAAGCTTGTTTTGGCCTTGCTACATTGTTTATGAAGTCTTTTTGCAACTAATCGTCTAATCTTTCCTTTACGAAGATGTATCAGCAATCTTGGCGTTGTGACGAGATCAGCGACTATTTCCATATTCCCATACTGGAGTTCTTCTTATTACCACACTGAATTTACTTTATATTTTACTAGAATTTACTTTATCAATTTTTCACGAGTATTATTCTTTTCTCGTTAATCCGTTTTATCTCACTTATTCCACTATTCTCTAATAATTGTGGACCACATGTTCATTTTCTATCTCTCACAAACTGAAAAAAGGTTTTACATAACGCTCCTACGGCTATAGATCCTCACGCTACCAAATCCAATATCGTTCCTCCAAAAGTGTCCGTTTTCACAAACGATCTGCGTTAAAAAGTTCACTTGTTTGATGATTATTATTCGAATCGATGCGCTTACCGTCCCCGCAACCATGCAACTATGTCTATGTCTTATATCAACTGTTAACTATGTCTTATATCAACAATGTCCCATGTAATTAATATGCTTTCTTTTCGAACAATTTTCTAAATTATCCAAAATTTATTTAATCAATATAATATTTTCATTTTCTAATGATTTGCATCTGTGATGACTCACTTTAATTTGTATCTTTACGCATCTTGTATCTTGTATCTTACGTGTTACGTACCTATCTTGTATCGTGGCAAAATACGCTCTGTATGTAGGATTTATTGACTTTTCGCGGAGTCTTATATTTCCCATTTGATTATGTTTTGCTAAATATTTTATTAACTAATTGCATACATCCAGATATTATTGATTTATGGTTTAGAGTACATTATTTTGGAGAGGAGATAAGATTAATGACGTTTCGCAATACATAATGTAACATTTCTTTAACATACTTGACCTTTCATTACTTGCTTTGAATAGTAACATCCCTATGGGTCTCCTATCAGAGCATCTTCTATTATAACGATACACTCACGTAAACACATTTCCAATATATCCAATCATATCCCAATGAGTCCCATCTCATGAATTACCCTATCTCTTGTAACACAATCTGTTGGAGAGGTTCCCTCAACTCTCCTCGAACATTCCCTTCGTGAGCATTGTTCCAATTATTCCTTTCATACCAGTCCATTGTTACTTGGTCTTTACCCTGCATTTCTTTATCGCATGTGAACATATTGTCTTTGTAGTATTGCCATTTTATTCGTCTCCTCTAGGAATTTGTTCACTGTTTTGTGGATTGATTGACAGTGATTACGGGCGTGTCAACTGTTAAGGTAATTATCCCCTTAAGTGTGGTGCATGTTTTATGGGGAGGTGGCGGCAGTCTTCCCCGCTGGATGGCAAGATCCGGGGCCGACCTACCGTCGGATAGCGGGATCTTTCCTAACCAGGAATCTCCTAACAGCGGGGCACCGCCCCAGCCGTGACAAGCTCTAGGTTCCCGACGGGCCTCCCGTCATGTGGTAGTGTGGCGCATGTTAGCAAAAGTGCGGGTTAAGGGTGAGGATAGGACTTGGAAGAGGAAGGAAAGATCGCGCGCGGTTGTTAGGGCATCTCTTTCGCGAGCAAAGATTCACCCCTTGAGATGATCCTGGGTACCCTAGTATTACTCATTGTATTAATTTGCAAATTTGTTTTCAGTTAAATGTTAATTATAAGTTAATAAACACAGTCACTGTCAAATTAATTTTCATCGAATTTAATGTTAAAGTTTACTAAACCTGCTTTAAAGCTTTGATGTTTTAATTTTGAACATTGATGTTTGTTAACATATTTGTTAACGTCGCATTACTGTTCTCAAGTGACTCCGTTTGACTCACATTAGCAGCAACGCTGAACCGTTGCCGTGGCAATGTAAACATATCCTTACAACTGATGCTTCAGAACAGGTCACATGACTTACCACATCACGTAGAGGAAGAGCGATCAAAGACAATTACTCACTACCGGTAGAGTTCGCGTGAGATATCTTTTTTTTTCCCGTCTTTGACGTCGCTTTGACTTCGACCAGGGACGCGGCGCCGTTAGTAACCAGGTTCCCAGACACTCACCCGCCTACGATTCAGCGATGTCTCGAATTGGTTAACTTCCTTGACTTCACGGAGCGTTGTTAAGCAAATCGGCCAACGACGGCGCCACTGTGCACTGTGAAATGCGAGCCAGACACACGAAAAGAGAGACACTGCGCATGAGCAGTAGAGACAACTACTGCAGCGTCTTCCGCGTGCTATCGCTGTTCAGAAAGCATCTGGTAGCCCAATGCGCACTACAAATTGTAATAGCTAATTTGCACTATCAAAAATTTGTTGCTCCCGCGTTAGTATATTGTTTCATTGATTTTCTTGTGTGCTTTCTTAAACAAAATATAACGTTAAGATTTTGTGCCGAGGCTCCATGTCGAGAAGCTAGGAAGTCAATATTATTGTGACGGAATTCATCTTGAGGCAATGTTATTGAGACGGAGTGTATATGTTTCTTTCCTCTGTGACGTCAGCCGACTGCACAGATTCTGCGCGCGAACACTGCGATAGATTGCGCTGGCAAAGCTTCATTGCCGTCTAGAGCCTGTACTGAGCTAAATCTGCATTTGCATTACACACACACGGAGACCACAGAGCACTGGAACGGGCAGATAGCATTTGAAACCTAATATTAGAGACCCGCGGATCATTATGGTTTGCTGAACTGAGGATTTCATCGTATTTGATTCGTCTGAAGCTATAAGAGCTTGTAATGGAATAATGCGTATTGTTCTATTTTTATCCATGAAATCCGGAAATAACTCAGAGGATGAATTTTATTTCTATATTATTACAAAACGTTCTCTATAAAACTCTTCCTATCCAGGTAGCTTTCTATTATTATCTTCTTTCGAAAGCCACGCTTTGCTAATTTGGTTCCGCTATTCACAGTGTCGTTGATAAATACTTTTGTGTTTCTGGTGTCATATGTTTGATAGTTCAGTGTACTTCAATTAACTAATTTGGTTCATATTGGTGGAAGTGTAGTCATAATTCGAAGAACGAAGCAGAATGAAATTATTTGAAAATCTACTTAAGTATATTTTTACGAACAATTCTGTGAAACGTGGACACGTTTTATTAAATATAAAAGAGTCCTAAGGAGAAAATGCCGTAAAATAATTTGCACATATCTTGTTACTACTTGGTGAAAGTCAACTAGTAAACACCATTTACATTATATTAATAATTTTTCATTTGTACTTGCATATACAACGTTATATATTGAAACCCAGAATATGTGTTTCATTACACTAATTAGATCATTAGTGTAAGAAACCAATTGCGATTTTGAACTGCGCGGTGCGCGCGCTGAGCGCGGCGCGCCGGGGCCGGCGAGCAGCCGCTGCCACCGCCGCCGGGAGGCTAGCGTGTGAATTTCGGTTGGAACTGGGCACCGCGCTGGTTGGAACTGGGCGCACTGATTGCGCGCGATGTTTCCTTCCTCTTCCTTTTCATATCCTCGCCCCTAACACACACACTTGTTGGGAGTTCAGTCGGGTGCTTGCTTCGGCTGAAGAGGTGCCGCGCTAGTGAGAAATACATGGTTGAGGGAAACCCCGACAAGTTAGCCGACAGTAGGTGTGCGCCGGATCTCATCATGCGGCGGGGCAAGATCATAATCGCCACTCGCCATAAAAACATGCTTTTCTTTCTACCAAACTAAATAGTTTATCAAGTGACGCGCCCAAAATTACTTATCAATCAAAAAAATGTCAACCTCCAAATCGCCGTCCGACACCGTTTCAGCCTCCGCATTCCAGTTGGCCTCCGTCTGCAGATCTACCTCCGCCATCTCCACAATCTCCATTGCTTCATCTTTACCTTCACCTCCAACTCCGCAGTCGCCGACGCCACTACTTCCCTCTGAGTCACCGCTGGCCCTGCTGCCGCCGCCCCAGATTACCCTCACCGTCCGACACCTCGGAGACGCGATAACGCCCTCAGTTGGCGCCGAAGCACAGAGGGCAGAGAGAGAGACAGGGGGGGAGAATGGGGCTGTGCTCATGAATGCGGGCGTGGCCAAGGGAATATTCTACAGAACGGTCAGGCTGTGGGATAAGATGCGGGAGACGGGATGGGGGCAATGCCGATATGCATCGTGGATGCGTACGTGGCACAGAGGGCATCTTATTAATTACGCCCTCGTTACAATACCCCGCGCAATACAATTAGAGCCAGCAATTGTCCCAGAGGAATATTCTAAATGATGATGAAGTGGAAGTAACTTGTAAGCACAAGATGAAAATTACTCATATGTTGATATGCATATGAGGGAGTACAGACTTTTTCGTGTGAATAACGTTCCAGTTGTATTTTGTTGTACATCGCCATGTGGAGGAAGTAATATTTGTAGTACTTATTTACGCGAACTATTAATAGTCATAAACGCACTAGCAAGCCTTGACTCTCAAAATCAACGGAATTTTCTAGATGACAGTCAGAATGTGAAGGAGGGGTGTTCGAGACTGGACAGGAGTCACTTGCGATATGTAACGTAGCAGGGGGTATCTTACGAATTACGCCTTCGTTACACTATTCCGCGCAATACAATTGGAGCAAGCAATTGGTCCGGAGGAGTGGATGACGTAATATTTTAGTACTTTAATACAGTTCTCAATAGTGCACCCAATTAATACAGTCATAAACTCACTGACTTTCATCGCAATGCAATTGGAGCAAGCTATTGTCCTAGAGGAGTATTTTAGATTATGATTAAGCGGAGGAAGTTTTCTAGATGACAGTCTGGATGTCGAAAAGAAGTGATATTGAGAGTGAGGTTTTTATTCCAGTATTACGATATGCGTATTGAGTCGTATGTTGATTTAATTCGTTTAGATGAAATTTCAAACACGTTTTTCTATGAATTCCGTTCCAGTATTATGCGATATTCCACCACATAAATGAAGAAAGTATTTTACGTATGAAGTACCTAGAACCAATTAATACACCATTGATCATGCTTCATTAATGCACCTATTCCAAACTGTTTCTCCGCAAAATATAGACAAATTGGGAATTGTATTAAACCAGATTTTGAAAACAGTATATTTAAAAAAATCGAGGTGGAATTATCACACTTTACTTTCTAAAGTTAATACTTGTGTGCAGCAGTTCTTATATTTTCATGAAAATCGGAAAAGGAGTGAATTAATAGGAGTGAAATAGGAGTGAATTAATCCATTCACGAAGAGTATATAGTGCCGTGGCGGGCATCGTAATTTAATAGGACAACTGTTATATTGTTGTCAAGAGAGGTAAATGGAAAAATCGGGTGAACAGTTTGAAGTAGTTGGGGACGAACGTGAGGGTAAAAGTACTAAGATGGAGGAGCAAAACGTAGTATTGAATTCGGAGGGGAAGGCGGAGCAGGTAAGAGAGATAGATGAAGGAATTGGTAGTAGTACCTTATCAGAGAGCAGGGATAGTGGAATTGGAAGCAGATTGGATGAAACGTCGGGGGAAGGCTTTGATAGAAGAGTGAAAATTACGTCGACGCCGATGAACCAAGCGGCAGGAAATTTAAATCAGGGGGGTGGAGAAGATGTTAATTCAGGCGCTATGCAGATGATGATGAAGATGTTCGAACAACTGAATGGGAAGATATTGGAGGGACAGAGCAAAGCAGAAGAACGGGATAGAAAAGCAGAAGAACGAAGTAGGAAGGTAGACGAACAGAATAAGAAGATATTGGAAGGACAGAAGGAACAGAATAGGAAACTGGATGAACAGAAAATATTCACAGTGGAGCAGATTAGGAAGTCAGCTGAGGAGCAGAAAATATTCACAGAGGAGCAAATTAGGAAGTCAGCTGAGGAGCAGAAAATATTCACAGAGGAGCAGAACAGGAGGTTAGCTGAAGAACTGAATAGGAAAGTAGAGGAACAGATTGGGAAGCTGGCAGAAGAACAGAATAGAAAATTAGATGCAATAGGGGGGCGAATAGGACGCGCCGAAGAACAAATTGAGTTAACGAAGAATGAGATGACTAAAATCGCGGAGCGGGTAGAAAGTCACGAGAAACGGACCGCTGAAGAATTAGGGAAACAGAAAAAGGAGTTAGAATCCCAAGTAATCAATCTGGGGGGAGAATTAGAAAACAAGCTATATCAGCAATTAGATGTTAAAACCGCTATGCAGGACGAGAAAATTGAAAGGATACAATCGGTAGTCAAGGAAGAAATGCAGGAGAATAAGCGGGAATGCGAAGAGAAGGTTGTGTTACTACGAACAGAGATTGAACAAATAAAAGAATGCAAGGCGTCCCCAATTGCAGCAAGCGGGACGGTACCATTTACCCCTCCAAGATCACTAAAATTTTCAGGAGACGGGAAAGAAAATCCATGTATATTTATGAAGGCAGCAGAACGACATCTAGATGTTATCAATACTTCGGAAAGGTGTAAAATACAATTATTATATTTAATGTTAGAAGGCAACGCAAGGATATGGGCCGATACATTTGATAAATTTCCCGAATCAGTAAAGGCATTTAAAGATCGATTCCTTGAGCGGTATTGGAATGAGGAAATTCAAATTAATTTTAAAATCAGCTTAATGAATAATCATTACAACCAGTCAATGGGAAGTTTGCGGGAATACGCAACAAGGCGTATTATGGAATACAAAACGCTATCCCCACCGATGAGCGATCAGGAAATAATATGTGTACTGACGAGACAGTTCCCAGTTACGGTGCAGAATCTTTTACGTAGTGTGCAGCACACCGACCTGGAAAGATTCCAGAATGTGTTAGGAGGGTACGACTTGACATTTGCAGGCGTACCAAAGAACAGAAATGAAGGGAATGGTAATATGGTCAGATCGGAACGTAACCAGGGGCAAGGGAATGATAGGAGCAACGATTACCAGAGAAACCAACGCGGAAGAGGGGGAGACGGATGGAGACCAGAGCCGGGGAACCAGAGACCGGACTGGAACAGATCTAATTCAAACCGTACGGAGACGCGAGGCGGGGGCGGGAATGCACCCGACCGATTAGCACAGCCTAGCACAAGTAGTGATCAAGGACACTATTTAAACTAATAGAGTCCGCGGTGATAGGTGGCCCCATTGCGGACGCGGAAATCGATGACGTAAACGCGGTCTCCATAAACGCTATGCAGCCGGTAACCTACGATACCCAACCGTGGCGGAGATGTAAGAACTCAGCGGTCAGAATCAGGAAATGTCCCACGATATCGATAGAATGTGAAGGCATAATTAAAGAAGCTTTAGTGGATACAGGGTGCACGACTACAGTAGTATCAGAAGAAATGTATGAGGAGTTAAAAGCAACGGGAAAAGAAGTAATGTGTTTGCCTATGAATAGGGCGTATGTGATTGGGGCAACTCAGAAGAAGTCAAGCCCCATCACAAAACAAATCATGTTTCAAGCCAGGATTGGCAACCAAGTATATGAGATGGTGGCCCTGGTAGTCAAAAAATTATTGTATTCGGTAATCATAGGGACGGATTTTCTGGTCGATCACAGAGCAATTATAGATCTAGAACGGCAGGTGGTAGAACTGGGGAGCCAGGCGGTAGGATTTGACCTGGGGATGGACGAAGAATACGAAGCGTGTACGGGCGTAATGGCGGAAGATTCATTAGAAGAACAGCTGAGGCAGCAAACGGAGAAGATTGAGGTATTAAATACGCGTTACAAAGAGCAACTACTGCAGTTGTTGTTGGAAAATAAAGAAGTCTTCCAGAAGAATCGCGCCCCAATCAAGGGATTCACATTTCGAATACAACTGACGGATACGACGCCATTTCGACAGCGCAATTATCCGATACCAGCTGCGCTGAAGCAAGATGTCGCAGAATTATTGGCAGCAATGATGAATGATGGAATTATAAGAAAGGCACAGACATCCTACACCAACCCAATCGTGATCGTCAAAAAGAAAGATGGAGGAATACGATTATGTTTAGACGCTCGAAGACTAAATGCGGTAACAAAACCATATAGGGATGCTCCGTTACCGGTGGAGGAAGTATTGCAGAGGTTCGGAGGGAACATCGTTTTCTCCAGTACCGATTTCAGTAAGGCTTATTGGCAAATGCAAGTGGCGGAAGAGGATCAGCAGTATACAGGATTTGCATTTGAAGGAATATGTTACGTGTTTTGCAGGGTGCCATTCGGGCTACGAAATAGCGGAGCTGCATTGATTCAATGTGTTGACAAAATATTGCAAGGGAAGCTACAAAATAGGATTACAACATATGTGGACGACATAGTTTTGCAGGCCAGATCAATAGAACAGCATTTTGAAGATCTAAGAGAGTTATTTCACATACTGAAAGAAAACAATTTGGTATTGAACGTGAAGAAATCAAGCTGGTTTACTAAGAGAATAGAATTCCTGGGTTACGTGATAAACACAGATGGAATTAGTATGAAGCCGGAAACCATCGAGGAGATCAAGAAGATACCACCACCGAAGACAATCAAGCAGGTACGCAGATTCATTGGCACTTGTAACTATTACGCCAGATTTTGCCCGCAATTTGCGGAGGCGATGCATCCATTTTACCAATTAACAAAGAAGGACAGAAAATGGAAGTGGGATGAAACATATCAAGAAGCATTCGAGAAAGTTAAAGAAATGTTTTATAATAGTTGTTTTATTGCACATCCGGACTTTTCAAAGAAGTGCGTGGTACAGACAGACAGTAGCGATTTTGGCATGGGTGCGATGCTATATCAGGTATTTGACAATCAGGAGAAAATAGTAGCAATAGCCAGTAGAACGTTAAAAGGACCCGAACTCCGATTTTCGGCCACGGAAAAAGAGGCAAACGCTATCATATGGGCTGTAGCAAAATTTAAACCTTACTTGAAAGGGAGACACTTTACAATAAGAACGGATCATCAAGCGCTCACGTTTTTAAGTAGATGCCACTTGCAAAACGATAGACTGCATAGATGGGTACTCGCATTACAGGAGTTCTCCTTTGACATAGAACATTGTCGCGGGACCCAAAACCATTTACCGGATTTTCTAAGCAGACACGAACCAGGCAGGGACAATAAGTACGCTAACGCTAGGGAGTTCCACGTAATGGCGATCGATTTAGGAATTGCGAAATCACCCTTATTCGACTGGAACGACCTTATCAGGTTACAAGAACGTGACGGCGAAATCCGCAAGATCAAAAGATTCAAACAAGGTCAGATGGCGGAAGAAGAGGCGGAATTCGCCACGTTGCAACAAAAGGAGGATAGGTGGAAGGTGGTACAGGAAGCTGTACTAATTAAAACAAAGGACAACCCAGAAATATGGAGAATCTGGATACCTCAGGCTTGCACTAAAGAATTAATCAAATTTGCGCATACATCATTGGCACATTTCGGTGCAAAAAAAATCTGTCAAGTTTTACAGTCCCTATGCTATTGGAAAGGAATGCGGAAACAAATTAGGCAGGTGGTAAATTCATGTATGACATGTCTGAAGGTAAAACATACCAATCGGAAGTATGACGGCCCAATGCAGAACATTATACCAACAGAGAGAAATGATTTGGCTGCACTGGACGTGTATGGACCATTGCCCCGTGCAGAGCACGGTAATAAATATATATTCGTAATCATGGATGTTTTTTCGAAATTTGTCCAAGTGTATCCAATCAACAAGGTAAATTCCAGGAATTGCTTAAAATTGGTGCAAAGGTTTATTCAAATCGCTGGTTCATATAAGAGGATATTATCGGACCATGGAACAATGTTCACAAGTGAGAAGTGGGAAGAAGGTATACGCGGAATGGGGGCAATTCCCATCCATTCGTCGGTGCGCCATCCTCAATCGAACCCGTCTGAACGAATAATGAGAGAGCTATCGAGGCTATTTAGAACATACTGTAAACATGACCATACAGCATGGAACAAACTAATTCCGGACATCAACCGATGGCTGAACCACATTCCGCATGATAGCACAGGAATTTCCCCATGGGAAGCACACTTCCAAAACAAACCGCCCCATATTTTATATGCGTTGGAAAGACCTGAGATATCGCAAGAACCAGCTAAAACATCAGAACAAATATACCAAGCACTAGTGAAGTCTGGGAAGGAAAGGAAATCGAAAGTAAAGAAGAAGATCCACAAGTTCAGTGAAGGGCAACTAGTGTTACTACGTGTTCCCAAGGTATCAAACCCAAATTTGAAATTGTATGCGAAATTTTTCCCATTATATGAGGGACCATATGTGATAGATAAAGTTACGGACAAGAATGTGGCCAAGTTACTTAATAACAAACGAGAAGTGGTGGGACACTACAATTTCCATAACTTAAGACCCTGTCCTACAGGGATGGAAAATAGTGAAGTGTAAATAAGTGCAAGATTAGTGTTAATATAAGTAATCACATGTTAATTCGATTTTAGGTTATAAGTGTATATAGGACGTCGAGCAATATGCAAACGAGTGCAACCATCGGCAGTGACGATGTTACTAGTGTGAATTTTTCCAGAAGTGAAAAAATTCAAAAAAAGAAAGGGGGGGGGGTGATGAAACCCAGAATATGTGTTTCATTACACTAATTAGATCATTAGTGTAAGAAACCAATTGCGATTTTGAACTGCGCGGTGCGCGCGCTGAGCGCGGCGCGCCGGGGCCGGCGAGCAGCCGCTGCCACCGCCGACGGTGCCACCGCCGCCGGGAGGCTAGCGTGTGAATTTCGGTTGGAACTGGGCACCGCGCACGTGCAAAAGTTCGTTACGAGAATCGCGGACGAGAGCCGTTGGCAGAGCGCTGACCAAGAGACGCTAGCGGGGCGGCGACGAGTGCGGACGTGTCGCGAGAGCTCGCGAGTAATACATGGACACAGTCGACAGGCTACGCAACTGTGGAAATATCGAAAACTGTAGTAGATCACAAACGTGTAAATAGAACATTAGAAGTATCAGTATAGTGAAAGATTAGTGTTGGTAGAATAATTGATGTTGTTCTTATTAGTTGGCGCGGTGGAAACATTCTTGAAATCGCGCGGTACAGAACTGTGACCAGTATACAGAGTAGGCGCGGGTTGTGTAATTAAACTCACTGACGGACAGTGATTCGAGGAAGGTGCGAAGCCGAGGTGTCAAGATCCTGATCGGGGAGGAATTGTTGGAGCATCAGCCGTGGGCGATTACCACGCCACCCGACGCTGACGGCCCGCAGCAGTAGCAGAGGTCGACAATCCTGTCGGCACGAGCGGTTCTACGAACATCATAGGTATGCGATCGGGGCCCCGCAGGTATGAGAAATGCATTTCACTCTTAATCTTGGTACCAAGGCAAAGTGTAAGAACGTTGTCTAATGATGTAAATAACAAATTTGATTTAAAATAAATCTTGTTTATAATTGTATTTCAATTTATGATTAACCACCCCAACGTTGCACCAACTTATCCAGGGACCCATTCACGTAAAAGATACCCTCTCTTAGTGTTGTATTGCAGTGAAAATACCCGGCACCACCAGGTATGTCACAATATATATATATATATATATATATATATATATATATATATATATATATATATATATATATATATATATAAATATATAAATATATAAATATATATATGGACAGAGCGGTATTATCGCCCTGGGACCATTTGCTTATATACTGATCGGTAAAAATGGAAGTGGATGTCTTACAAGGTGTTCAGTCAATATATCCATACTGCACATCAGTTAAAACTAAAATCAGAATATTTTCCTCATTAAGTTAAGTTGTTAATCTATTTGCTTTCTTAATTTACAAAGCGTTTAGCAATACATCTGTTAACAAATCTAGCAGTTCACTCATTGATCACACACCTTTCATGTTCTGTGGCGTACTTCTTCAAATCATAATTTTAAGACACAACCAATCCACCCATTTGCCTAATAGGATCTCATCGAAGACACGCAAAACAGCTTTGTGATAATGAACTGTCACTTCTAACAACCCCTACCCTTTCATTGTCATTTGTCGTCTCACGGATAATTATGTTAAGTGTTCGCTCAATTCAGCCATTTCCGTTTTGTGTTTGAAACTGCCAACATGACTACACGCTGCTCAGACACTGTGGATATGACGGAGGAGAACCGGACTTCGCGATTATTTCTGGTTACACTGCGAGTATTATACTATTTCTCCAAGGCAGTTGGTTTAGCTCCATTCCAGTTGAATCAACAGTCAGGGAGGGTGATTGTTCAGAAATGCATCTTGTCTCATTCTTTCACCCTGCTGTTGCTAGCCGTAATTGTGGCTCATGGATCTTACTATTTGCAGACAACGTTGAAAAAGGAGTCATCGGAAGGTGCTTTATATGGACCTGCATTCAGCCTTCCTCTGCTAATGTTTATCTCGTCCATTGCCATTTTACTCACCGCAGCAATACGCTTTCCACATACATTTGCAGCTATTTTTAACAAGATTGCGTATATGAACAATGTAACAATCTCTCGCCCGTTTATTTTTAAAATGAAAGTGTATGTTGCAGTTGTAATGGGGCTTATTTGTGTTCTCATTGGCGCGACAGTAAAGTTCCTTTTGACTTCCAGAAATTTTCTGATGGACTCTTTTGTTATCCTACGAATAATCGGTGGTTTCGTGAAAATTCAGTTTGTTGGCTGGATGTTACTTGTGAAACATAGTTTCTTGATGTTAAATGAAAGTATGTTAGCAGACTACAAAACACGGAAAACGTACTTATGTAGTGGATCAGGTCATAAGGAGGAGTCAATCCAGTGTGTCTCAGTTCGTCTTGCTGATATTAGAAAGCTTCAGCGTGAACCAGTGTTTACGTATGTTCCTAAATATCGTAGAATACATTTGAAATTGCACAGCGTAACAGTCCTTCTGGCTAAAGCATACGCACTTCCGATATTGCTTGAATCCGCCGGCATTTTGGGACACATTGTATGGGACATTTTTGTTTTGCTTTTTCTGAGGCATATCAGCGAAATTACAGGACATCCAATGCCCATTGAAGGTTACTGGTTGGCAATTACTCTATTGTGGGACATCATCTGCCTCCTGGCAATAGCTCTAGCAGGCCATTTTATGAACGAAGAGTCGTCGCGTACGGTGAGCATCGTGCACAAAATGGCGGCCGTGGACTCCTCGCCACAGCTGCAGATGTTCGGTGTGCAGACGCTGCAGATGCAACCCAAGTTGAGCATTTGGGGAGCGATCCAGATTGACACGTCTCTCCTCTGTTCCGTTGCCGCCACGACTGCTACATATGTTATTGTACTAATACAGTTTCAAATGGCTCAGTTTACCAAGCCTGCTTTTTATGTGAATCAAGAACAACAGCACCGAAACAGCACAAAATATATTAGATATTAAACGTATTTAACACTAAATATTATATTTTATTGAAGTCAATTTTTAAGAAATTACATTAATATAACAGATATAAATCGTATTCTTTTACATAACAATATTTACAGATATGAAAGCCATAATTTAGTTCGTTATTCTTAGCAATTAAACAAATATTTGATTAAGCAAATTAAATAATAAAATAACTTCTGCAAAATGAAGATCACGGCTATAACGAACAATCTCTCAACGTGAATCACAATACCTCAATCACTGTATGTGACTATACGAAACAACTATCCAAGGTACAAAAGATACGTTTTATTAATAAATTAATCCTCCGGATGTTACTTAAGGCATTCACTTAAGCTCTTAAACTAGACGACTTAAAAAATCTCACCTTTATATACACGATGGCAAATAAATTAAAGTTTTGTGATGCAGTGGCTACAATCTTTGTTAACCTTCCGTTTGTCGACTCCCTCCCAAACGGACGCCGACGGTCAAGGTGACCATTGCGCTGACCCATGGTCTTGACGGAAATTGACACGCTGTTTCAGATTGGTTTCCAATGAAAATGTTTACAATTATGATATTTTCCTATAATACAAAATTATTACAGGGGAAATAAAAAAACCCATCAAAAGTACGGTGTTTGTTGCCTAAATACTTGTTTGAGTTCTCAAAATTATTGAAATACTTTTCTTTACAATAAACACAGATAAAAATAGTACGTTTCCGGCACAAAACTATCTATTTTATTATATACAGCATTATGGTGACGATAACAGCAACATTTTGCTTCTGTGACTAAATCGGGAGAAAAGCCCTTTCCCATCATATCTAGTGACCGCGCTCTAGTTTAACATATTTTTGAAACCGACTATGATGAATGAAGTATTTCATTCATTAAATGATTAATACCTTGTTTCTCCCGAAAACAGTAGAAACGAGTTCACTCGCGCGGTGTATTAACATACCCCGGCCGTATTTAATCACAATGTGATGGAAACGAGACAAAAGAGAAGAGAGTACGTTCTGTACAATACAACCTGTTCATTTCATATTTTAGCAACACTCTGTTCTACCGTGTGCTACATTATATTGTAAAATAAGTGAAATTGAAAAGAAAACTAAGTATGAAAGAAAAGTATTCAGCATATGAGTTCATTAATATTTCGTAAAGTAATATTTAGCATAAAATGAAGTAGATGATTTCTATACAATAGTACGACGGTAAGGGATCGACGGAGAAGTATTACTATTACATTTCTGAAAGAAAGTGTTTTTCATTGAGTTCTCCATTTTCAATGAGTCATTATTAGCCAATCGCTGACGTGGTCAAAGGATATCTATGTCAAAATACAGGTTTGAAGGTGAGAAACCACAAATTGGAATTTAGCACACATAAAGAACCAGAGAAAAAAATTCTAATTTTTTTCTAAACTTCTTCATGTGTTAATATACTTAAGTATTTTTCGTCGCAAGATGTATGCGCAACGGTTAACTCATCTTCAGAAGAATAAGTCACATTCCGCTTAGTCGCGGAGATTCTGTTGTGTTTTTCTGGATGAATGGGCAACAGCAACAATTGTCCACTAGATGGCCTTAGAGTAGGTGTACCAGCGCCCAAAGAAGGGCCAACCATCGTAATGAAAACTAAGAAAGACTCCAGATAGTGAACCATGTCTAAAACTGTATCTCCTCTCGACTTGCTTAAACCTGCGGGCTATTTGTGATTCTGGTAAGGAATAATTGTAAGTCAATAGCAAGAATGAAAATGTATACAAAAAACACAATTCCTGCTTTGTGAAGTTTACTTATTCTCCTGCCGGTGAAATCATCATAACACGTTCTAGAGGAAAAGCAAACTGGAATCAATAGACGTATTATAACACTAGCGCCGAGACGCAGGTCGCAACATTTAAAGTATTCGTGGTTTTAGGCCAACGCGAACGCCCTCCAAGACGCATGAGTAGCCGACTACCCGCAAAACTCCACCCGTCTTCACTGGCGCGTGAGGCGAACTCTGCTAAGAGGGGCTGCGGTCCGTATGGACAAACGCATCACAACCATAAATAAACTGCAAATAATACAAAATAGGTTTCTCCGTTAAGCAGCTCACGCACCATGGTTTATGTCCAACAAACAACTACAAAAAGAATTGAATATAAAATCCATCATCAAACACATAGCCCATCTCTCCAATAACTTTTATTCAAATATCAATTCTATACCACACATCAGCCAATACAACCTCGCCTCAACAGACTAGACTCCAACACGAATAAAAAACCGTTACCCTTTAAATGCCTTCCTAAACATATTTTCCAACGATTGTGAAGAGTAGGTGCAGATTGAAGCTTCCTACCCCTTCCTGTAGCTAGAGTTAGTTTTTAGGTAGGTAATAAGAATATTTGTAAGTCATACAATACATATGATAAAGTGATGTTACTGAACTATGTACTTCCGAATGAAAATAAATAAAATTAAATAAATTAAAAAATTAAGGGGCTGCGCTGTATAAGGGCACGCTTACGCAATACATAGCAAGCGGTTTGTTGGCTCGAAAAAACAACTGGTCAAAAAAATTACTATCGATCAACTGCCCCCCCCCCAAGGATAGCTAGCAGTAAAAAGCCCTAGCCTTGCCTCATCTCTCCTAAAGGCAAAAGGAAACTAAATGGGCTGGGCTGTGAGTCCAGAAATAGTAAGGCAGCTGTAAGAACGTGCTCAAGATCCCGAACAGTTTCTTGTTAAAAATTAATAAAATGTATTTACATTTTAACGAAATACGCCAGTATTAGTTTTGCCTTAGGAAATGAATCATCTTGATCGTTGGACGAGTCAGCGTAGTTATATTTCTTTGAAATAATGAGCGTCGTGGAGCTTTTGCCCCAAGACTCTCGCTTCCTCTGGGAGCGCCCGGTTCAGTACATGTAAAAACGTACTCCTATTCTTTGTTACGGGTACTTAACTAACGTCACAGTTTCATAAATAACGTTCCTTCATTTGACAGTATCTTGAAAAGGCAATCTCTTTTGTTTCTCCAAAACTCAGAAATAAAATCCAACGAAAAATTTTTCTTTTCGTCTGTTGAACATCAGGATATAATCAAAATCGTTCAAAGTCTCAAATCAAATGCTTCAGGTTCGGATGGTATAAATGCAAAGCTGCTAAAAACTAGCTTAGATGTGACATACCCAATCATCACCGAAATAGAAAATTTCTCACTAATGAGCGGGCAATATCCCTTATCCTGGAAGACTGTTCTCGTGCATCCCAAGACAGCATCAACCAAAAACTCTATTGAATACCGCCCAATTAGCATCCTCCCAACTATCTCTAAAGTACTCGAAAAAGTCGTCCGGAAGCAAACTGAATAGTATCTTCGAAAATAATCACTTTTAAACAATCAGCAATCATATTTCCGTTCCGGCAGAAATACAGGAACCGCGCTACTAAACGACATTCAAAACACGAGAACAGCAATAGATTACTGTAATATAAATATCTTACTTCTTCTGGATTTCAGCAAAGCGTTGGATTCAGAAGATCACGTCATCTTGCTCGCAAAAAGCGTCTTTAGGCTTACAATTAAACCCAAACAAATCCCAGTGGTTGATTATCAGCTCAAAAAGCACTATGAATAAAAAATCATCTTCTGATTTGCATAATATTTATATAAATGACACCATTCTACCTTGGTGTTCTGAAGTCAAGAACCTAGGTATAGTTATCGACAACACTCTCAGCTGGAACTCGCAAGTAGATTCAAACTGCCGTAAGGTTTTTGCTTCAATGCATTCACAGAAACGCCTACGAGCACTTTTATCAGGATGCACACGTGAGACTCTCATCAAATCACTTATCATGACACATTTCGACTATTGCGACTTTCTTACAAAGTAAACTTCAAGTAGCCCAGAACGCATGCGTACGTTTTATTTTTGATCTAAGAAAATACGACCATGTATCCGAATTATTTGACAGAATTCGTATGCTTACTCTAGACAATAGACGGTTACTCCACTCTCTACTTCTTCTTTATAAAGTTTTAACCGGTTCTCATGCAACACGCTTCATAAGTAACTTCAATCCACTGAAACTAAATCGAGTTCGTGAATCAGCACTGCTTTGTGTACCACGTCACAACACGACTTCATTCAGTAAATAATTCACCACTACAGCTATCCGAGCCTGGAATAAATTACCAGCGAGACTAAAACATTCAAATACTTTCGGTAAATTCAAAACTGAATTAACCACATGGGTAAGGAATAACGACATATAGAACGGCGTTAATGTCTTCTTCAATCTACAGACTTCTCCCACTTCTAGGGGCCCGGTCACTGCCCTCGTTAAACACCCTCTATTTTCCCCCTCTCTATTTTCAATATTTTACCCCATACCTCATTGCTCTATCCTCATCTTCCATTCCCTCACACCTAAATCATTAGCATTACTATTTTTCTGTGTACCCTAATGAAATTGTTAATAAAATATACAAAATTATTAGTGACGTTCCAGATAAAATATACTTGTAGCTATCTTTATACCATCATCATGGTATTTATTACAATATATTGACATAAAATAATAGATGTTAAGATACCAGAACTCTTTGTATTGGTCCTTAATACTGTCAGTATTGTGTTTAAAATTACTGTTGTTATTTGCTTATAGTGTATTGTGCTTCTCTGGTGTTAAAATTATTGTATATTTATGTAAAGTGCTACTGTAAACCAAAAGTAGCTTTCTAGAACGTTCTTCAAATAACTTCACTTTTTTCGCCTACTTCTTCTTCGTCCTTTTCTTAGTTTCTTTTCTATTCCCTCTCCCTCACAAATTTTATCAATTTATTTTTACTTTTTGATCCCTACCATGTACGTCTTTTTTTTCTCTTTCACGAAACTTCCCTCCACTACTATGTACAACTTACTCAGTACTATTAATGTTCGGCCCTAAGTCGCAATCATGATTGAGGTTTTCTGGGTTTACTCAATTGCTTAAGGCGTATGCCGGGATGGTCCCTAGATTTGTTCTCCCAGACGTACAAGTACAGCTTGTCCTCACCTCTTAAAATGTTACTGTTCTATATGTATGTAAATTCAGTGGTTAGGAGGGAGAGCGGGCCCTATGGCCTGAGCCTCACCATTAATAAAGACAATTTTTTTGTTAATCGGCCGACTAGGACCACGCTTGCAAGCATCCTGCCTTTACCGTGGCTCAGTTTTTATTTATTCTCACGGTAGCAGGTGCTTGCGACAATTTTTGGGGGGGGACCAGCATTTTTAGCTGGATCCGGTATTTATCCCCCAAGGTTGTTAGCCCTGGGGGTATGGAGGATGAAATGATGATATGATGATAATGGGGGTGAAAGTACAGCACATACAGACATACACAAACACACAAATATACCCATGCCCGAGGCGGGACTCGAACCCGCGATCTTCTGGTCCGAAACCACTCCGGCACTACTGCCTTAGCGATCTCGGCCATCTGATCGGCTAATAAAGACAATATTATTATTATTATTATTATTATTATTATTAATATTATTAATATTATTATTATTATTATTATTATTATTAGCGTATTTTCCCAATAATGGAAAACGTTAAGCAAAAATTGACTCGTTTTGTGGAGTTCTAATTAGTTTTTGTTGAGTTCTTCTTAATTTTCCAATATTCTTTCATTCTTTTGGAGAATGCCAGTTTTCTTTCTTCAGACCATTTCGGTCTGTAGGGTTTTGATTTTGGTTGTTCTGCTTTGATTTCCCATTTGTTCACTTTGTTGCGGAAGGTGTTTTTGTCTGAGGTGTCAGTTATGTCGGCGTGTCGCATGTCTTTTTTTTTGTTTATTTCATCCATGGTGTTGTACTTTTAAGTGAGGATATATAGTTTAGCATTCTTTTAGTTAGTCGAGTATTTGGTAGCCTGTCTATGTGTCCGAAGAATTTCAGTCGTCTTCTCCTGATGTCGACTTCTATGTTCGAGTACTTTTCAGTTGTCTCAATAGATTGTAATCTGTATCCATCGGGAGTGAGTCTCGCGCCTAGTATCTTCCTAATGATTTTTCTTTCTTCTTTTTGATTTCTTCCAGTTCATATTTCTTGCTGAGCGTGAGTGTTTCGCTAGCGTAAAGAGCTGCCGGTTTGATGACAGTATTATAATGTCGAATTTTGGTTTTCTTAGACATGCATTTTTTGTTGTACAAGTTTTGGATTAGTCCGAATGCTTTCTTGATTTTCTGGAGGCGGGTTTGTTGTGAAATTCTTTCGGATCCGGTTGGTTCGATGAACTCACCCAGGTATTTGAAATGTGGTACCCTTTTGACCGTTCCATACCTTGTGTGCATGTTGTCACCTTTGTGGGATAGGACTTGAGTTTTCTGGAAAGAGATCTGTAATCCTACCCTTTCTGCACATTCTTTGAGTGTTTCTAATTGTTTGATAGCGGTCTCTTGGTTTTCAGACAGCATCGCTATATCGTCGGCAAAGGCAAGGTATGGTATGCAGAGGTTATTTTTAGGTATGCCGAGAGTGATAGGTTTCCAAGCATCTTGTCTTTGAAGTTCTTTTTCCCATTCTTCCATTACTTTGTCCAAGACTAGGTTGAACAGGAGAGGAGAGAGGCCATCTCCTTGTCTCACGCCTGTCCGAATTTCGAAAGGTTCTGAGATTTCTCCCATGAATTTCACTTTAGAAGTTGTTTTTGTAAGTGTTTGTTCGATAAGTTTCCGTGTTTTGTGGTCTAGTCCTCTTTCTTCTAGGATCTGAAATAGTGATGGTCGATCGATAGAGTCGTAGGCCTTTTTGAAGTCGACAAATGTACATGTTACTGGTTTGTTTCGAATTGCTCGCATTTTGATTAATGTTTTTAGGTTGAAGATTTGTTCGGGACAGGATCGGTTTGGTCTGAATCCTGCTTGAAAATCTGATAATTTTGGTTCGAGTTGTTCTTGTGTTCGTTTCAGAAGACAGGCCGAGAGAATTTTGTAAATAACTGGAAGGAGGGAAATTCCTCTGTAATTGTTTACATCTGACTTTTCTCCCTTTTTATGTAGTGGGTGAATGAGTGCGGTTTTCCAATCGTCCGGGATTTGTTCTGTTTGCCAAATTTCTTGGACGATCTGTGTGATTTCTTTGAGTGAGTTGGGTCCAAGGTTTTTGAGCAATTCTGCTGTAATTCCATCTTCACCTGATGCCTAGTTGTTTTTTAGCATTTTGATGTGGGAGTGGATTTCGTCTTGACTTGGTGGTGACGAGTCTTCATTTGTGTGGTCAGGTCGTTTCTTTGGGAATTTCCTTGTAGGTTCCGGACAATTCAAAAGTTGTGAGAAGTATTTAGCCAACTCTTGGCAATTTTCCTTGTTCGTTAATGCCAATTTTCCATCTTGCTTTCTGAAACATAAGTTGTGTGGTGTGTATCCCTTCATTTGGTTTGGCGAATACCTTGTAGAAGTCGTGCGTGTTATTGTTTCGAAAGTTATCTTCGATCGACGTCAGTTGGTCATTGACGTATATCCGTTTGATTTGTCTTAAAGTTTTGGATGTCTCTTTTCGTACCTCGAGGAAGATCTTGTGTTTTTTTTCAGATTTGTTACTGTTGTAATTTTGGAAAGCGTTTTTTCTGTTATTGAGGGCAACTTCGCATTCTTTATTCCACCTGGGATGTTTCGGTCTTTTGGTGAGGGGAATCAAGGATTTGGCAGTCTCTATGATTTTGTCCTTGAAATTTTCCCAGTTTTTTGCGGGTTGTTCTTCCCATTTTTCAGCAATTTTGGAGTCTTGGATTTTGTGTGTGTCGAATTTTGGAATCGTTGGGGGTTTCTTGTTGAATTTTCTCTTGGGTGTAAACTTGATCTTGATTCGGGAAAGGTAATGGTCGGAATCTATGTTTGCTCCTTTGCGGACTTGTACATCGTGAATTTCTTTCTGGTAGAAGTAAGAGATTACAACATGGTCGATTTGGAATTCTCCTAATTGTTGGATGGGGGAGCGCCATGTTTTCTGTTTCTTGGGGGATTTTCGTAGTGAGGTTGACATAATTTTCAGGTTGTTCTGTTGGCATAACTCGATGAGCCGGGTGCCATTTTTTAGTGAAATTATTATTATTATTATTATTATTATTATTATTATTATTATTATTATTATTATTATTATTAATATTATTATTATTACCTAATGCTTTTCAAATTGTATCGACGTAATTCTTTAGCCATCTTTTTAAGTACTCAGTACACCAAAGGAAGCGCAGGAGATTCGATATGGCACTTTTTGAAAATTTGGAAAATCCAAAATTCCTAGTTTTACTGTAATTTCCATTGACGTCATATTTATTCGCACACTCAACTCTAATCATGGAAATTAAAATTAGATCCTGTACATAATGGGAGTAAATTATATTTACTTTAATTTTTATTTCTCGCAAAAAATTTACAAAACACGCAACTTAGAGAAAGTGTTGTAAGTCTATGGCCAAACCTGCGATGTTTGGACAGACGTCATATTCACTGATATCAAAAAGAAGAAACATTTTTTCCTGCATGTAGTAAGTTACTTTCAATAATATGTAGTAAAGTCAAAATGCACGTTCCAAGGGTCTTTCATACCGAAAACCTGGCTGACGGTAAACGTCCGTCCGTGTATGTGCAACGCTAGAGCCCAAACGTTTCAGAAAATTTTCCCCAAAACTGATATTCTACCATCGACCTCACCGAATTCGTGGCCTTCCGAATTAGAACGAATTATTGCTACTTTTCGGTTTTCACGATGCCTGAAGGTTTAAAAATTTTCTCCTAAATGACCTATTTTTTAATCATTAAAATTATTATTATTGTTATTATTGTTATTATTATTATTATTATTATTATTATTATTATTATTTTGAAAAAATATATTAGGACTTTTTTAAACAAAGGCATTTCTCCTTTCGTAGAGTCTACCTGTTCTTTATTTTCAATGTGTTGAAAGATCAGGTCAGTTTTTCATTCATTTTAAGTCAATAGAAATGTCACGGCATGACCGCTTTCAAAACAAACGGTTTCTTGCGTCGTTTGCGTGACTGAGTTACGAAAGGAAATCATCTGATTCCTCATTGAAAATCGTTACAGTGTTGTGAAATATATGTGCTGGAAAATATACAGCAGAATTCAGTATCAACATGTTTCATAAGAAAATATTTGGGGCAAATGGAAATTGTTGTTGCCAATACTGAAGTAATGCGTCCTAATGTTGCTGATTCTAGAGCAGATCTTGTTAGAAAAGAATCAAGCTGTTCATTTGAGCGCTGATAGCAACTGGAGTGTAGCTTGCCGCGTGAATATACGGTAAAAAAGAACGAAACAGGAAAAATGGAATGGTCACATTCAACCTTGACATTACGAGCGTGAAGAAATCTGCACACTTCTGTGAAAACTGAACACTTGTGTCTTGGCCTTAAGCCGCCATTCTGACTGAGGTTTACCTGGGTTTACTCAATCGCTTAAGGTGAATGTCGGGTTGGTTTCTTGTTTGCAGGCCCAGGAATAAATGTAGTATATATCGTTTACTTACGGGTGGGAGATGTTGGGTAGGGTTTTCAGGTCTTGGGAATATTCTAATTGGTAAAGATTTCCTAAATTTCCATAATATCTGCTTTTTTGGTGTGGGGTTTAAATTTAAAATTTTTCCTATAATATGAATTCATCGTTTTTAATCCCCTTCAATTTACTTCATTTAAAAACCGAATAGTTTTATAAAACATTCTCATATTATTAATATTTTTAATATTATTGCTATTGCGGTCAGGAAATACAAGTGTTATCAGTACGAAATACTTTTTTTCCCCAATGTTTACCATTTTTCTCAGGGCCTGAACTCTTGACTCGATGTGTTTTCGCTCGTATGCTGACGATATTTCTTCCCTTTCTAGCCTTCTTTAGAGGAAATTCAATAATACGTGCATAAACTTAGCTCCTTCAAAACCTCTGCGAGAAACATTTAGTAGTACTTAATAACCTTTAACTGACTTATACAAGATCCGTCCAATCCTTTCTCTTCATAATTTGCTGAGTCACAAAATGCAATTTATCTAAATTTGAATAAATTTTCATAGCTTTTTAATATATTTATCATTAACTTTAACACATCCTTAACTTAAATAAATAAATTACATCCCATTCATAAATTTCATTTCATCAATGCTGTGAGAGTTTTCCCATTTCTATCTACTCCTTCCTCGCTTACATTCGTGTCTTCAATGTGAAAAATCCCCTCATCCAAATTGCGTACGTATTTCTCTTTCAATGACCTTCTTATCATTAACTATTGTACTACTTTTTTTTAATGGTCAGGCTGAAAAGCAGGCTAAATGGCTTGAGTCTCGCTATCAATAAAGACATTTATTTATTTTATTTATATATTTAATTTTAATTTATTTTATTTTCTTTTATTTATATATTTCAAACAGGGCAACTCAACACGCACGTGCGAGCGGAAAGACATCCCGTTTATTACCCCATATTTTAGGGCGAATTGACGCTTCGTGTCCAAGTTCATAACAATGTTCCGGCCAATGCGAATTATATAAAACATCTTTGAGCCTATCAACTTACGTTGAAATTTAAAAAAAATCAATTTAAACGCGATATTCTCATTAGAACTGCGAAGAAGAATACTCTCAGTGGCACCACATATCCATCGCATTCGTTCACAGATCGCAGGATGCCGAAGGCGATTTGCTACGATAAGGGTCAACATCCTTAAATCTCCTACCTCCCCCGCCCCCAAAAACACTAAGAAAGCAAGAACACCCATTCTGTACTGAAAAGTATCAAACCACAATAAAAAATACACACTGGGCTATGATGATGCTTTGACAGGCAACTCGAGGGAAAGTCCCCATAATCAGATGTGCGCTAGAAAATCCAACATTACCCTCGAATTCTTTTAATTAATAAAAAATCTCGTTTTCTTAAAATTAATATTTCTCCCTTTCAGTAACATATGTAGTTTTCTCTGAAAAAAACAGCAAAAGTATCTGGAAAATAAAAAATGCTACAGATAAAGATAAATTTAGTTAAACTGCAATTCGGGATCAATTGCTGGCAGTAAATAATTATTCAGGCTGAACTAAAATTCTGGCAACGGTCAAATATTTTAGGAAATATATTTGCGAGAGAAACAATAAAAAAAATAAGTTTATAATTTTTTAAAATCTAGTCAAATATAACAAACGTGACTCCCTATTGTCTGGGGTTAGACACTTTGAAATGTTAAATGGAAACTTTTATTGTAGATTCGGATTCTCTATAAAAAAAGTAAGCAATTTGTATCTGAATTAATTTTGATTCGCGATAGATGACGTGGTGATAGTAAAAACTACGAATAATCGTACTTATGGAGAATTCATGCAAACAAATTTATATAAGAACTATATATTTCATATTTTAAAAAGTACACCCAGTATTGCTAAATTCAACACCATCATGTTGCAGTTTGAACGCATACACCTGTGTCGTGAGTCAACTTGTCTCTCACGATCAGAACGATAGAATAAAAAAAATTCAGATAAAACTTGTTTTTTTGTCAAATTTAGCTCATGCGCTTCGCTCCATAATGAGTTTTACTAAAGGTGAGATGTGTTACTTTTTACAGAAACTGCGATATTTATAATATTTCGTAACATTTACTAATGTGCAAAAATACTAGCTGAAGAAGCACTTGGTTCAGTTATATTTTGTTTTCGTTTTTTCTTCTACCTATTACTTTTTGTAAAGTGAATTATATATTTTTATCAAATTATAATTAACTAATATAAAATTATACCTTCTCATTATCCTGAAAAAATTAGAATACAATGAAATTACTAGTTAAAATGTACATAAAAATATGAAAGTTTATTATATTAATTTTTAGTTGTTAGTTGCGTTACAGTTATTAATGTAAAGCAGTGTTACAGTTATTAATGTTAATTTTAAAAATATTATATTTTAATTTTTATTAACATTTTTTATAGATTGTCATACTTTATTACTTTAGTACTCATATCTGCCACAAATGCAATATAAACATATTAAATACTTTTCTGTAATGTTGGCATATACTGGTAGCATGTCAAACCTGCCCTCATGGGTTTGGCTTCTCGGCCTAGGCTTTAAAAGTGAAGCTATTAAAACAATAACTAATTTATAATTTACTTCACAATTATTGTCCTTGAAATTCTACTTCATATGTACTTTGCAAAAAAATGTCTACCTCAACCTATTTATGACCCAACAGAATTTTTATAAAGTTTCATGAATCAAGGACTGATTTTTTGTGGACTTAAGTGAGATTAGCCACAACAGTTAAGATAATCATTATACCCCCTCCGCGTATATGCACGCCATCTCTTTAATGGCGCGGCCCTCAGCAGTATTAATTTCAGAGGTCACGCCCACAGTGCGTAGGATCTCACGCCGCCGGTGTCTGTCGCGAGTTATGTCTCAGAGGCAACGGGGTCGTTGTCGTACCTTGCGAAATCACGTGCTAATATGCTCCAAGGGCGAGGACTGCAATTGATACCAGCTCCCGTCCTCGCTCCCTCGCACGTCCTCACGCCGTCAACACTGCAATCTCATCCTCCAACATCGACACCCGCGCCATTATTGCTCTTGTGGATGTCACCGTGTCCGCTGCCACCGCTTCCGTTACACCCTCTTTGTTGCCCCGCTTCTTTGTCTCCGACTCCGTCTCCACCTGCACCTGTCTCTATATCCGCCTACATTCTCGGCTTTGCGTCCTCCGCTGCCTTCACATATACTGCCTCTTCACTTCTACCTCTGCCATCGTTACCGATAACATTACCTCCCCCTCTTCCATCCTCACTTCTATTTATACCTCCATATTAATATCTGCCTCCGCAATTCCATTTCTACATATCTCCCATTCGGCTCGCTGGTGGGAGACACTTGGATGGGGAAAAACCCGTTAGTAGACGTTTGGGTCGGTGTCGGATCTGCTTATCCCGCAGAGAAAGAGTGCCGCCAGTTTCTGAGCCGAAACGTGCCAAACACCGGAGTAACGACCACAGAAAATAACGCACCTGGAAACACGAAACTCTCAAGGAATTCGCTGACACTTCTAAACCAGATTACCCTCACCATCGCTGCCTCTGTTTTCGCCTCCATCATCTTCTCCATATCTTTTGCTTGCTCCCATCTCCGTCGGTTCCTCCATCTCCGTCCTTGCCTCTACACATGCGTTTTATTACCTCCATCTCAAGAATGTCCTCCGTCACCTCCTAATCCTTTATTTCCACATCCATCTGCATCTAGTCTGCATTCTTCAACCCAACGTCCACCACAACCTCCTCTTTTGCTTTCGCCAACACCTCTGCAACCGTATCTAGATCTGATTTACCTCTCCACCTTCGTTTCACTTCCATGTCCATCTTCATATGCTTCTCCCTCACCAACAGTTTCTTCTTCTTTCCTCTTTACCGCCTCCAGTTTCATCTCCTCATCTACCTTCATCGCTACATACATTTCTTCATCTCCACCTTTTCCGCTTTTGCCAACACCACTACTACCCAAACCACAACCGCCTCTTCCCCCCCTTTAATCATCATCTTTCTTCCCAATGTTGAAGAGAACTACGGGGATGGTGTTTGTATCTTGCAACACGATCGAGCAACTGTACATACTGCACGGCCTATGGCGGAGTGGTTACACGATAATAACATCCCTATACTAGACTGGCTCGCACAGAGTCTTCGGAACGCGTTTGGTGCGCTTTAGTAGGCGACTCCATGCCTCACGGACCTACATTTATACCTCTCCTCAATGCAGCACTTCGTGAAGAATGGGCTGCCATTCCCCGAGAAACCTTCCAGCACCTGATTGAAAGTATTTCTACGAGAGAAAAAGCTGTCATTAATTCTAAGAGTGGGCCAACACCCTATTGAATTCCAGCATTACCGATGGAGGGCGCCACGATCTGGTAAGTCATTTTCAGCGACGTGTCCAGATACTTTTGATCACCTAGTGTAGATACCTACGTTTCCATCTTTGTCTCCGCCTCCGCTTTCACCTTAGCCTCGACCTTCTCTAGCTCTTGCTCTGCTTTATAAAACGCCACTACTACCCCCCCACATCAACTGAGCCCCCACTCTCTCACCAGGATATCAGGATACCCTTATCTCCACCTCCACACCGGGAGAAGTGACTCAGGGCATCAACTGAAGTCACTGTAGTACCTCTGACTAGAATCGAGACCCAACTGTGGCAATATTTTCGACTCTAGCTGTGATTTCTCCGATCAACAGCACGCGAATGCCGGAGCGGTACCCTAACAAACGGGTCACTGATTGCGCGCGATGTTTCCTTCCTCTTCCTTTTCATATCCTCGCCCCTAACACACACACTTGTTGGGAGTTCAGTCGGGTGCTTGTTTCGGCTGAAGAGGTGCCGCGCTAGTGAGAAATACGTGGTTGAGGGAAACCCCGACAAGTTAGCCGACAGTAGGTGTGCGCCAGATCTCTTCATCCGGCGGGGCAAGGTCATAATCGCCACTCGCCATAAAAACATGCTTTTCTTTCTACCAAACTAAATAGTTTATCAAGCGACGCGCCCAAAATTACTTATCAATCACAAAAATGTCAACCTCCAAATCGGCGTCCACCACCCTTTCAGCCTCCGTATTCCAGTTTGCCTCCGCCATCTCCACAATCTCCATTGCTTCATCTTCACCTTCACCTCCAACTCCGCAGTCGCCGACGCCACTACTTCCCTCTGAGTCACCGTTGGCCCTGCTGCCGCCGCCCCAGATTACCCTCACCGTCCGACACCTCGGAGGCGCGATAACGCCCTCAGTTGGCGCCGAAGCACAGAGGGCAGAGAGAGAGAGAGAGAGAGAGAGAGAGAGAGAGATAGAGAGGGGGGGAGAATGGGGCTGTGCTCATGAATGCGGGCGTGGCCAAGGGAATAGACTACAGGACGGTCAGGCTGTGGGATAAGATGCGGGAGACGGGATGGGGGCAATGCCGATATGCATCGTGGATGCGTACGTGGCACAGAGGGCATCTTATTAATTACGCCCTCGTTACAATATCCCGCGCAATACAATTGGAGCAAGCAATTGGTCCGGAGGAGTGGATGACGTAATATTTTAGTACTTTAATACAGTTCTCAATAGTGCACCCAATTAATACAGTCATAAACTCACTGACTTTCATCGCAATGCAGTTGGAGCAAGCTATTGTCCTAGAGGAGTATTCTAGATTATGATTAAGCGGAGGAAGTTTTCTAGATGACAGTCTGGATGTCGAAAAGAAGTGATATTGAGAGTGAGGTTTTTATTCCAGTATTACGATATGCGTATTGAGTCGTATGTTGATTTAATTCATTTAGATGAAATTTCAAACACGTTTTTCTATGAATTCCGTTCCAGTATTATGCGATATTCCACCACATAAATGAAGAAAGTATTTTACGTATGAAGTACCTAGAACCAATTAATACACCATTGATCATGCTTCACTCATGCACCCATTCCACACTGTTTCTCCGCAAAATATAGACAAATTGGGAATTGTATTAAACCAGATTTTGAAAACAGTATATTTAAAAAAATCGAGGTGGAAGTATCACACTTTACTTTGTAAAGTTAACACTTGTGTGCAGCAGTTCTTATATTTTCATGAAAATCGGAAAAGGATGTTCTTTTGCATGCATTTGATTAATTAATTAATAATAATTAATAAAAAATACTTAAAATATTTTATTTATTTATTTTCCTTTTCATAATTTCCATATATAATATATTCCATTTCTCCGGAATTAAAAAGGGTTTTCGACATCAATATATTATGAGGTGCCCACGTACAAAATCGTTGAGCAGCCATGTGGCAAAGAGAGTTAACGGCAAAGAGCATAGCTGAGTCGCCAGGGCACGCTCTCCTGATGACCGTGACTGCCCAGGACAATGTACGGTAGTGTGCAGTGGGCTGGGTGTTACGACACTTAGAGAAAAAATGAGATCCTGTGCCAGCGTAAGAAAAAGTTACACATCCACCGTTGAGGCAGAGTCGAGCCAATCAAATGCTTTATTTTATTTAACCCCTTCACCCATATTTGATTATTACTGTTGAGAGTAAATGTAATAAATCATATAGATTGCAGGAATTTTTTAAATAAATTTTGAGGAAACATGGGCTTCCTCTGATGAGGCAGTGACGGGATAATCAAATACATTATTTTATTTTATCCCTTCACCTATATCTGATGATTACTGTTCGGAGTAAATGTAATAAATCATATCGAAAGCAGGATTTCCAAACACAGGACGTTCGTCCGCCTGTATCTGCAAATATGTATGCAAACATTAATTCATACTTTCATTAATGCAATTTTCTTGTACGTAACATGAGATTTTAAAAATATGTATGAGCTTATCGGCTTACCGGAGGAAGACCCAAAATGGTAGGAGATAGCTTTGGATGTGGTGGAACAGTCTCTGTTAGAAGGTAAAAAACTTGTCAAAATTCATACCATAAATACTTTTACTTTACGTATATACTTTTACTAGACGTATACTTTTATGTTAATATTTTTTGTTATTAAATAGATTGTTACATGTTTACTGCAATTTAACATTATCACTGACACATTATAGTGTGGTTATCACTAGATTATTCCTTTTGTTACTATTACCACATACTTGTAGATCGTTTTTCTTGTTTTCTTTAATTGTAACAGAAATGACAGGTTCTACTGATGTAAATGATCTTGAAATGCAAGATGATTTGTAAATAACGGGAACTCGGCCGATGAGGTGCAACTGTTAACTTGCTTCCATTAAAATCAAAAGATTGATATGTGAAAGACTGTAGAGAATTTTGTATGTGGTGAGATTCGAGATGGGTAGGAAGGGTCACAGAAAACGTGCTTCCTACATTCTTTTCCAAATTGAGTGAAAAGCGCCGACAAACAGCTCTTGAAAAGGTTGTTAAATTACAATTTAAAAAAGATTTCAAATAAAATGTCAACTGATAAGTTCATGTTCTGGATGAATAGAAAGATAACTCAATTTATTTTGACAAGGAACTTCTGCTTTGTGCCTTGCTCATAACCGCAGTTTGTTTCTTAGCTTACATTTTTAAAATAATTTATTTATCATTGTTAGATAACATATCTTCCAAAGGGTTTAAGTAAATTCAATAGCAATTCGAGGTAAAACTTATAGAAGTAACCTCAGAAGTTATTATCATAACATATAATAAATTTGAAAAATTATAAATTGAATCATTAGATATTACAGTACATTCAAAGTAATAATACATTTCACAATTTATAAATAGTATAGTTAGATATTTTAGGAAGGCAGGAAGAGATAATTGTGGGAGTTGTAACACGTCTTTGTCAAAACGTGAACGATTACGTGGATAAGGGTAGCTGAGTTGCCAAGAGTAAACATGTGGTGAGTAGGACAATCAGAGAGACTGGAGAAGAATTTAGTTCAGAGAATATTAATCCAGGTTTTTAATGGAACAATGCTTAGTTCTTCTAAAATTTGATTATTTCGAATAAACCAAAGGGCTTTTAAAATATTTCTTAAGTATCTACTTTGTATAACTTCTAGTTGTTAAAAATTACTCTTTGTAATACCACCACAAATAGGGCAGGAGTATGTTAAATAACTATGAATACTGTATTTTAATATAGATAAGGCTGATTATGTAGATAATTTAGAGTTTTTGTTAAGAAAGGGAATAATGGTAAAATTATTTTATTAGTTTTATGAGCTGTGGCAGATATATGTGTTTTTCAAGTTAATTTGATACCTAATTGTAGTCCTAAATATGTTACCGCTTTATTCTACGGAAGCCAAAGAATTGTTTTAAAATTAATAATTAGGGCATAAGTTGCGGCAATTTGTCTTAAGAAGAAAATGTTTGCTTATGATTTCTGTAGATTAATTAACATTTGCAAGTTGTTTTAGCAAGAATTTATGGTGTTTATGTCATACTGTAAATTGCCTCTACCTATGTCTTTATGAGAAGTTAATATTGCAGTATCATCTGCAAACAACGCTATTTGACGCTTGGATAGGGGTGATATATTATTATTTTTGATATATTGTGAAACACCTCCTTTCTTTACTTTGATATTTAATTACTTTTTTACCCGAATATTGCAAATAAATCTTGATAAATATTTCTTTCTGATTCGTTAAACTATCATGAAAGATTGTACCTTTCTAGTTTTATTAATATTATTTATTTAATTTACCTATCCTGCTATGCTCATAAATTCTCTCAGTCTTAAAACGTTACTATCATTATTCTACTTCTATTTTTGCTTATCGACATACAGCACGTTATCTTCTGACCTGTCGTATGTGGACGAACTACATAGAATTAAGATTCCTGTATGTTCTGTTGATTGAAATCAATTATTTGAATTGATGGCAACTAACTACATATTATCAGCCTTTTCTTTTTCAAAAAAATAACATTTATAATAACATTATTACACTTGTCAATGAGCTCATCCACGATTTGATGGTTGAGGTAGACATTTTTTTGCAAAGTACATATGAAGTAGAATTTCAAGGACAATAATTGTGAAGTAAATTATAAATTAGTTATTGTTTTAATAGCTTCACTTTTAAAGCCTAGGCCGAGAAGCCAAACCCATGAGGGCAATTTTGACATGCTACCAGTATATGCCAACATTACAGAAAAGTATTTAATATGTTTATATTGCATTTGCTACCCAATTGCAGTTTAAATAAATTTATCTTTATCTGTAGCATTTTTTATTTTCCAGATAGTTTTGCTGTTTTTTGAGAGAAAACTACATATGTTACTGAAAGGGAGAAATATTAATTTTAAGAAAACGAGATTTTTTATTAATTAAAAGAATTCGAGGGTAATGTTGGATTTTCTAGCGCACATCTGATTATGGGGACTTTCCCTCGAGTTGCCTGTCAAAGCATCATCATAGCCCAGTGTGTATTTTTTATTGTGGTTTGATACTTTTCAGTACAGAATGGGTGTTCTTGCTTCCTTAGTGTTTTTTGGGGGCGGGGGAGGTAGGAGTTGAAGGATGTTGACCCTTATCGTAGCAAATCGCCTTCGGCATCCTGCGATCTGTGAACGAATGCGATGGATATGTGGTGCCACTGAGAGTATTCTTCTTCGCAGTTCTAATGAGAATATCGCGTTTAAATTGATTTTTTAAAAATTTCAACGTAAGTTGATAGGCTCAAAGATGTTTTATATAATTCGCATTGGCCGGAACATTGTTATGAACTTGGACACGAAGCGTCAATTCGCCCTAAAATATGGGGTAATAAACGGGATGTCTTTCCGCTCGCACGTGCGTGTTGAGTTGCCCTGTTTGAAATAAATAAATAAAATAAAATAAAATAAATTAAAATTAAATATATAAATAAAATAAATAAATGTCTTTATTGATAGCGAGACTCAAGCCATTTAGCCTGCTTTTCAGCCTGACCATTTAAAAAAATAGTACAATAGTTAATGATAAGAAGGTCATTGAAAGAGAAATACGTACGCAATTTGGATGAGGGGATTTTTCACATTGAAGACACGAATGTAAGCGAGGAAGGAGTAAATAGAAATGGGAAAAATCTCACAGCATTGATGAAATGAAATTTATGAATGAGATGAAATTTATTTATTTAAGTTAAGGATGTGTTAAAGTTAATGATAAATATATTAAAAAGCTATGAGAATTTATTCAAATTTAGATAAATTGCATTTTGAGACTCAACATATTATGAAGAGAAAGGATTGGACGGATCTTGTATAAGTCAGTTAAAGGTTATTAAGTACTACTAAATGTTTCTCGCAGAGGTTTTGAAGGAGCTAAGTTTATGCACGTATTATTGAATTTCCTGTAAAGAAGGCTAGAAAGGGAAGAAATATCGTCAGCATACGAGCGAAAACACATCGAGTCAAGAGTTCAGGCCCTGAGAAAAATGGAAAACATTTGGAAAAAAAGTATTTCGTAATGATAATAGATAGATAGATAGATTTATTAGAACTGCAAATGGGTATGACCCGGTGGCAGTTAAGTGACAATAATTACAAAAATTACAACACTTACATTAATAATAATAATAATAATAATAATAATAATAATAATAATAATAATAATAATAATACCGTACAATACAGTACAAGACGAAAAGCAGCATTGAAAAGAGCATTGATCGCGTTCACCGCACTTCACTTCACTACACTTCACTACACTACACTTTTTTGCTTTGAATTACACTGACCATCACTTCACAGCACTACACCGCACTATACAACACTTACTCATTTAATATCAGTTACTGCTATCTTGTTCTAACTTATTTCTAAAACTTCGGAGGAAAAGCTTTGAAAACTGCTGCAGGTAAACTGTTCCAATCTCTAATTGTTCTGTTACAAAAGGAAAACTTCCCAAGATCCGAATTTTGTTTCCTTGCTCGAATTTTGTGGGTGTGATCGCTTCGGCCGAAATAATTTGGTTTTTCTAGTCTAATCTGAATTTCCTTCCAAGCTGGTTGACCTACGTACGATTTATAAAGAGAGCAAAGCCTCGCCTTTGTTCTTCTCGTTTCTAGAGGTTCTCATGACTTTTTTGTTACGTTACTTCTATAGGTAAACTTATTCGCTTTTCTCTGTATTCTATCTAGATTTTTCCGGTGCGCCTTTCTGTATGGATCCCAACACGCAACTCCGTATTCCATGAGAGGGCGAACCAGCGTAAGATATGCTAATTCTTTGGCGCTTGCAGAACTTTTCTTTAGAATTCGCATTACAAAATGCAAAGACTTCCACGCTTTTCTTACTGTCTGATTTATATGCACCTCCCACCCTAATTTACTATCTAGATGAATGCCAAAATACTTGCAAGATGAGACTCTTGGGATGATAACCTCACCTAAACGATAGTCTGGTTCCTCATAATTTCGTCCCCGCCTGAACGTTATTGTTTTGCTTTTAGATCCATTAATTCCCATGCCATTTTTTTCAGCCCAATCACGTAAATGCTCTAAATCCTGCTGTAATATTTGTTCGTCAGCGCTATCTTTGATTTTTCGGTATTTAACACAATCGTCTGCAAATAAACGCACCTTTGATTTTATGTTCACATGGAGATCGTTCACGTACGCTAAGAAGAGTAATGGCCCTAACACACTTCCCTGTGGAACCCCTGAAGTAACATTTCCCGTAGTCGAAAACTGATTGCCAATTCGAACTTTTTGTTTCCTGTCCCTAAGAAATTCGCTTATCCACCTCACAACTCTAGCGTCAACTCCTGAGGTTAATACTTTTCTAATAAGTAAATTATGCGGTACCACGTCGAATGCTTTCGCGAAGTCGATTACTACTGCATCCACCCTCCCACCCGCGTCAACTACGTCAGCTAGATCTTGAAAAAGAGAAACAATTTGACTTTCGCACGAATGTTCACTTCAAAACCCATGCTGTCCGTGGAAAATCCAGTTCGCTTTCTCCCATTCGCGACGAATGTACCCGGCTATTAAATGCTCCATTATTTTGCATACTACTGAAGTGAGGGGTACAGGTCTATAATTACATACTTTTGTTTTATCACCATTTTTGAAAATTGGAACCACTATAGCTGCTTTCCAATCGTCTGGTAAACTTGCGGTAATACTTGTATTTCGTGACCATAATAACAATAATATTAAAAATATTAATAATATGAGAATGTTTTATAAAACTATTCGGTTTTTAAATGAAGTAAATTGAAGGGGATTAAAAACGATGAATTCATATTGTAGGAAAAATTTTAAATTTAAACCCCACACCAAAAAAGCAGATATTATGGAAATTTAGGAAATCTTTACCAATTAGAATATTCCCAAGACCTGAAAACCCTACCCAACATCTCCCACCCGTAAGTAAACGATATATACTACATTTATTCCTGGGACTGCAAACAAGGAACCAACCCGTCATTCACCTTAAGCGATTGAGTAAACCCAGGTAAACCTCAGTCAGAATGGCGGCTTAAGGCCAAGACACAAGTGTTCAGTTTTCACAGAAGTGTGCAGATTTCTTCACGCTCGTAATGTCAAGGTTGAATGTGACCATTCCATTTTTCCTGTTTCGTTCTTTTTTACTGTATATTCACGCGGCAAGCAACACTCCAGTTGCTATCAGCGCTGAAATGAACATCTTGATTCTTTTCTAACAAGATCTGCTCTAGAATCAGCAACATTAGGACGCGTTAATTCAGTATTGGCAACAACAATTTCCATTTGCCCCAAATATTTTCTTATGAAACAAGTTGATACTGAATTCTGCTGTATATTTTCCAGCACAATATTTCACAACACTGTAACGATTTTCAATGAGGAATCAGATGATTTCCTTTCGTAACTCAGTCACGCAAACGACGCAAGCAACCGTTTGTTTTGAAAGTGGTCATGCCGTGACATTTCTATTGACTTATAATGAATGAAAAACTGACCTGATCTTTCAACACATTGAAAATAAAGAACAGGTAGACTCTACGAAAAGAGAAATGCCTTTGTTTAAAGAAGTCCTAATATATTTCTCCAAAATAATATTAATAATAATAACAATAATAATAATTTTAATGAGTAAAAAATAGGTCATTTAGGAGAAAATTTTTAAACCTTCTGGCATCGTGAATACCGAAAAGTAGCAATAATTCGTTCTAATTCGGAAGGCCACGAATTCGGTCAGGTTGATGGTAGAATATCAGTTTTGGGGAAAATTTTCTGAAACGTTTGGGCTCTAGCGTTGCACATACATGGACGGACGTTTACCGTCAGCCAGGTTTTCGTTATGAAAGACCCATGGAACGTGCATTTTGACTTTACTACATGTCATTTAAAGTAATTTACTACATGCACGCAAAAATGTTTCTTCTTTTTGATGTCAGTGAATATGACGTCTGTCCAAACATTGCAGGTTTGGCCGCAGCCTTACAACACTTTCTCTATGTTGCGTGTTTTGTAAATTTTTTTGCGAGATATAAAAATTAAAGTAAAAATAATTTACTCCCATTATGTACAGGATCTAATTATAATTTCCATGAATAGAGTTGAGTGTGCGAATAAATATGACGTCAGTGGAAATTACAGTAAAACTAGGAATTTTGGATTTTCCAAATTTTCAAAAAGTGCCATATCGAATCTCCTGCGCTTCCTTTGGTGTACTGAGTACTTAAATAGATGGCTAAAGAATTATGTCGATACAATTTGAAAAGCATTAAGTAATAATAATAATATTATTAATGATAATAATAATAATAATAATAATAATAATAATAATAATAATAATAATAATAATAATAATAATAATAATAATAATGTCTTTATTAATGGTGAGGCTCTGGCCATAGGGTCCGCTCTTCCGCCTAACCACTGAATTTACATACATATAGAATAGTAACATTTTAAGAGGTGAGGACAAGCTGTACTTGTACGTCTGGGAGAACAAATCTAGGGACCATCCCGGCATACGCCTTAAGCAATTGAGTAAACCCAGAAAACCTCAATTATGATGGCGGCTTAGGGCCGATCATTAATAGTACTGAGTAAGTTGTACATAGTAGTGGAAGGGAAGTTTCGTGAAAGAGAAAAGAAAAGACTTACAGGGGAAGGGGTCAAAAAGTAAAAATAAATTGATAAAATTTGTGAGGGAGTGGAAAGAGAAAAGAAGGGAAGAAAAGGACGAAGAAGAAGTAGGCGAAAAAAGTGAAGTTATTTGTGGAACGTTCCAGAAAGCTACGTTTGGTTTACAGTAGCACTTTACATAAATATACAATAATTTTATCACCAGAGAAGCACAATACACTATAAGCAAATAACAACAGTTATTTTAAACACAATACTGACAGTATTAAGGAACAATACAAAGAATTCTGGTATCTTAACATCAATTTTTTTATGTCAATATATTGTAATAAATACCATGATGATGGTACAAAGATAGCTACAAGTATATTTTATCTGGAACGTCACTAAAAATTTTGTATATTTTATTGACAATTTCATTAGGGTACACAGAAAAATAGTAATGCTAATGATTTAGGTGTGAGGGAATGGAAGATGAGGATAGAGCAATGAGGTATGGGGTAAAATATTGAAAATAGAGAGGGGGGAAATAGAGGGTGTTTAACGGGGTCAGTGACCGGGCCCTTAGAAGTGGGAGAAGTCTGTAGATTGAAGAAGATATTAACGCCGTTCTATATGTCGTTATTCCTTACCCATGTTGTTAATTCAGTTTTGAATTTACCGAAAGTATTTGAATGTTTTAGTGTCGCTGGTAATTTATTCCAGGCTCGGATAGCTGTAGTGGTGAATGATTTACTGCATGAAGTCGTGTTGTGACGTGGTACACAAAGCAGTGCTGATTCACGAACTCGATTTAGTTTCAGTGGATTGAAGTTACTTATGAAGCGTGTTGCATGAGAACCGTTTAAAACTTTATAAAGAAGAAGTAGAGAGTGGAGTAACCGTCTTTTGTCTAGAGTAAGCATACGAATTCTGTCAATTAATTCGGATACATGGTCGTATTTTCTTAGATCAAAAATAAAACGTACGCATGCGTTCTTGGCTACTTGAAGTTTACGTTGTAATTTGATGTCATGTTGGCCAGAAGAAAGTCGCAATAGTCGAAATGTGTCATGATAAGTGATTTGATGAGAGTCTCACGTGTGCAACCTGATAAAAGTGCTCGTAGGCGTTTCAGTGAATGCATTGCAGCAAAAACTTTACGGCAGTTTGAATCTACTTGCAAGTTCCAGCTGAGAGAATGGTCGATAACTACACCTAGGTTCTTGACTTCAGAACACCAAGGTCGAATGGTGTCATTTATATAAATAGGTAATAATATAAATAGGGTCAGGTAAGTAAACTGCAAGAAAAGAGTTTCTCAGGAAGATCAAACTAGTCAAAATTCGAGATTTTTGAGGAAGCACCAAGTGCACAATAATGTGTTTATGATTTTTCTGCGCCTTATATTTTTCAATGTGTTCGAGAGTTGCCGAAAGGAAATTTCTCAGCAGATAACGATGTGTACGGAATATTTATTTGAAATATCTCAAAATATGGGATTTGAACTTGAACCCTTAGGGTTCTTAGCTTGCCAACGTTTGGAATTATTTTTCTTTATCGTCAAGACTAATGGTACAGAATAATACAGTTTAGGCTTTAAAAATTGTCTGTCATATATGAACACAAAACGAGATATTCTGTCAAAAGATCGCCGTATTTTGCTGTAGGTTTAAAAAACTTTTTCTTGTGCACATTGAAATTGTCAGATTTTTATTAAACAAGTGAATTCTACCACTACCACCTAATGACAGGCCTTGACAGCCTCGTTAGTCGTCAGACGTAGCAGGCTAGCAGACCCTGCAGCAGACCACCGGGAAACTGCACTCATCGCCGAATCTCTGTGTCTAACAAATGCACTTTATACGTACCTAGGAGCATGGCAAATTTTTACTAGGCTATGAAATCCTTGAAATTATATTTCGAGGCCAAACTATTTGAACAAAGAACTGTAGATCATTGAAGTCAGAGTGAAACTTAGTAGTATAGCGTGTTATATTACACCTTTGGGTGTCTCTCGCATCCCAGCTTCTACGTCTCTCTATCGGTGTAGTCTTCATTTCTCAATCCTCTCTTCACCATTGCCTCATCTACTCCCTCTTCCCATGTATGTCTAGGTCTTCCTATTTGACGATGGGTAGCTGGTTGCAATTTCCACAATATTTTCGGCCAATGTTCTTCATTCATTCTTTTCATGTGCCCATATCATTTTAGTCTTTTCCCTTCTATGGTGTGAATTATATTAAAAATTACTTCCGATTTACGTTTAATTTCTTCGTTCGTAACTTTGTCCATTAAGGTCAGTCCGCAACTTTGGCCCCAGAATTCCATTTCCATTGCTTACAATTTCCCTACCGGAAGCAATACTGACAAGTTTACCAACCTGCCAGCATCCTTGTCCCGTTATGCTCTCGATTTCATTGGAGTACGCAAATCTCCTCGCCCGCACGGGCTACTTTAATGCGGTGTCCCCTGGAGAAGGAAGTAAAACTTTAAACTTAAAAATTAACTGTATTGTTTTTATTAAAATTCATAAAATAATAGAATGTTTGAACGTTACTAACTCTGCAGTACCAAATGCTGGCATTGGTTTCTCAATTGTGTTGTTTTGTAATTGTTAATCTAAAGTACGCGATGCTTAATGGACCGCAATCTGTCGTTTTATTAATTAATTTATTAATTACCTTATTTGTTTATTTTCTTAGTTATTTATGTATTTATTTACTAATTAAAAGCCTATTCATCCCTACTAGAGCAAAGCCCTCTGGCGGGACGCTGAATTCTCCATGCTACCTTGCTTAAATTTCAGGTGACAGTGGAAGCTGGTAGTTTGAGTTGTACAATGTTACATTATTAGTTGCTGATTTTCTAAATTTTATTAGTAAACATGACACAATCAAAGCCAGTCTATTAGTTAAAATTACACAATCCATAAACACTGACTTTTACTTTCCCGTATACATGCGTATATACGGAGTAATATACGTTGTACAGGGAGAATTGTGTAATGCGGCGGAAAATCGAGTTCAAGATTTCAACGGAAATACAGGTTTTGGGGTCTCCAGATACAGAAAAACTGTTTACTTTCCAAAACGTCCGTCCGCCTATCTGTCTGATGTATGTGAGCAACACTCGCGCCTAAACCATGCGTAGAATGTGTTTCCAAACTGAAGAAACCCCTTTCCGTTTGGCCTGAGTCGAAGCTATGGGATTTGGAAAATTATTCATTAGTTTTTGGAAGTACTTTACATGAAGCCTCTGGAACTAATTCAATATTTTCTCCAAAATGCCTAAAATTGATTCTTTACATTTGTTTTAAGAATATAGTGAAATACACTTATAAAGGTGGCATATGTCCGATTTTCACTGTTGCCAGAATTTTCGAAACTTTCAAAAGTTTAAAAGTTTTCTCACATTTACAGAATTAAAAATAGATATTTTTTCTTGAAAACAATTTTTTTTCATGACTTATTTTTCATTAAGTTCATGTACTTTGTTAGAAAATTTGAGTACTTTTTGCGCAGTATTAGGTGCAATTTGTGCAATTTTTTATTCAACCTTTTGTTAGGAATTGTGCACAATGCACATTATGAGATGGACATATTAGTCTTTGTATTTGTTTTCACAAAAATTACTTTTTTGACTTTTCTCGCGACATTAACATTTATATTAGCGGCATATTGTTCACATTATTATATTTGTGTTTTAAATGGTGTGCTTTAAATAATAATGTATAAAGCTTGTCGAAAACTCAACCGTTTTCTGTCCAATCTAGCTCAAAATTTCGTAATTTCAGGAACGCTCAAATGCCATTTTCTCGAAAACAGCTGCAAATTGTTTTCTTCAAACTTTTCGAAAGGATGGTGCTAATTTCCATTTTTAATGACATAAATTTCATTCCAGTGTATTTTTTTGTTTTTTCCTGAAAAAAATATTGAATTTTAATTTTTTGAGAGATATCTCACGTTGGTAATATGCACATGAGTATATGGCAAGCTCGAATAGCTAGGAACCAAAGGAAGTAGAACACTAGTACCAGAAAGTCTGTGGCATTCTGTAGCAGCATAAGTTCTATGTTATACTAAAATGAATGCGCCTCAACTCTTGTCTTTCTTTTGGCACTTTGGACCACAATGCCCCGCTGACTTTCCAAAGCAAGATTCTCATCTTGTTTCTTGTCGGCCTTTGTGCCTCCAGCCAGCCCGAGGTTCCCACACCGTTGCTGTTTGCGCCCAAAAATGTTGCTCTTGTATTATTGGCAAACCATAGTGATTTGTAATTATTTTTGTTTTGAATATTTTTACAAAGAAACCTACTTTTTGGCACGTGTTATTTACCTGTTCCATAACGTGTCTCAGCCCTTTTTGCGTTTTTGCCAAGACAACAACGTCATTTGCAAATCTCGGGTTAGTTAATTTTCTTCCTCTGGTCAAAATACTAAATGTCTTTCCAGTTAATTTTCCTTAATAAGTCTTCCAGAATACATGTGAAAAGTTTAGGAGAGATGCGGTCTGCTTGTGTGACGTCTCTTTGTAATGGGAAAGTTTCTCTTGCTTCTGTACGTATTCGAGCATTGCTCGTTGTGTATATTTTGGCTAGTAGTCGTATATATTTCCTTTTATACTCTGTTTATGTAAAGCCTGGAATAGTACTTGGTGCTTGTCATGATGTTAGGTGGTGTAGCCATCTAGCGCAGCATCACCAGCATGAGTATGCGAAAATACTCCTTGCGCATGAAAACGAGTGCCGAACACGGCAGTTGAGAATGAACTTCAGACATGAGCCTAAAGAGCTCCTCTGCGTACGACTCTTCTTCAGTGTATTTTCATAATAAAAAGTTCATAAAGTTAATAAAAAGGCTTTCATTAGAGAGCTCTACTCAGTCGAACGCCATTTTAAAGCGTATGAATACTACATAACGTTTAAGGTTCTCTGGTCTTTTCTCTGATTTGGTTTAATGCTTGGAGGTGATGTGTTAAGGAAAAACCAGTTCTGAAGCTTGCTTGCTCAGGGGTTGTTCCTCGTTAAACTGTTGGGTTAGTCTTCTTGGTATAATTTTTGAGAACAATTTATACATATATATATATATATTCTCCAGATGATTGACGTCTTTATAAATGGGACTTCGTAACATGTGAGAGCGCCTGTTGAGGGTGAATGTTTTTTGTTTTCATATCGTTATCTTCATGTTGTTAGCCTCCTGCATCGTCGAGATGCATGAAACTCCTAAGGGCGACCGTGTATGCAACTGCTTCTTTTCCAGAAACGTGTTGCTCGAGGTCTTGGACGCCTTCATCAACGGAGGCTTCGTGACTCGAGAGAGCGACCTCCGAAGCAACTTCCTGTTCCTGTTGCTGAGTGCATTCGGGATGGTGATTGTGAATGCCTTTACCGGGACCTTCTTGGGCTTCCTGGCTGTCCCTCGGGAACCCCGACAGATTCAGACGCTCGAGGAAGCTGCCAGCTATGTCACCAAAGTCTGCGGACACTCATCAATCAAACATATCTGCATAAGGTCGACAGAAGTGATGTGTTGTGGAAACTACTTGATAAGTAAATGTAATTTTTTTAATTTTCGGATGTAGTAATTGCACCATATCTTTTCAAGAGAAAAACCTTTGAATTGCGAGCGATGCACGTGAACGCCAAGTAAGTGGAGATAGCAGTGGCACAGAAATGTCTTCAAAAGTGTTCTGTAGGGCAGTGTGAGCTTGGGATTCTAATCGCCGCACTGCATGTTTAGTCTGATATGACTACGTTATGTAATACAATCCGCGTTTCCGGGACGCCAAGTTTATACCGAAATGGGTGAAGACGATTAATTTTTCAGTGGAACTCTCTCACCTGACTTTCCCGTGGTATTTTGTCACGGATAGCCGGCTGCTCTAATACAGTTTTGAAATGGCCGAATACGGGACAGATCTAAGGTGGAAAACGCAGTTAAACTTCTTCAGACCAGCAGAAACGCAGTGAGGCTTACTCAAAGCAGCTCTCTCGCATCCGGCGTTGCTGCAACACTTCGGATCGCTCTCCCAAGAGATCATTGGCACGCGGAGTGTTGGCGCGCCTCGGCGTCAGACACGGCGCCAGGGAACAGCGACTCAACAGGCTCGTGTTCCTCAGTCCACTAGGGTCCTCATTGTCCGTTCCTGATCGGCTTCCTCAGAGCAGCTCTCTCGCATCCGGCGTTGCTGCAACACTTCGGATCGCTCTCCCAAGAGATCATTGGCACGCGGCGCGCCTCGGCGTCAGACACGGCGCCAGTGAACAGCGACTCAACAGGCCCGTGTTCCTCAGTCCACTAGGGTCCTCATTGACCGTTCCTGATCGGCTTCCTCAGAGCAGCTCTCTCGCATCCGGCGTTGCAGCAAAAATGCGGATTGCGAACGTGGCACAAGCGAACGTGGGCACGCGGGGTGGCGACGCGGTGTCTTCGGGTTATGTTCGAAACATACTCGAATGGCGTGGACGCAAGGCGAGCTCTTAACCATACTTATTGGGTGCGATCTGAAAGGTCGACGTCAAGCACAATCTGGCGGCGATGGTAGTATCCATTACTGGCAGTATCCATGAAACGAAGTCTTAGCGTATCTATTGCGCAGAGTGTTAGGCTGTGCAGTTTGTCTTTCATTTTCGTTTTTAAATGTTTGGGTTTTTTACATTAGTGACTTGGTATAGTGAGTTACGTAACAAGGGCGTGAAATTTGCGCACTAGTTATTTGTCGCCCGTGCGAATGCGGGTCTCAAAAGTCTAATCCGGAAATGATATCATGCATGTGTTACTTGTACTAGTTTTGCTTTCTTGCTAGTAGCTAAATACAGTTGCTAAAGGTAGAAAAAATCCTCGAACAGGTGATGTAGCCAAAATCAATATTTTGTGGTTTATCAATACCGAAAAATCGAATAAATCCAAACAGATATCTGTCCGTCTGTGAACAATGCTAGCGGCTAAACTGTTCATGCGATTTTCTCAAAAATTGATGTTCCGCATTCGATCTAACTGATGGCGTAGCCCCTTCAATTTGAAACCAATTTTTCAAATATTGGGGTACTTGATATGAAGTTTCTGGGACATTTCCAAATTTTCAAAAAAAGTGCTTCATCGTTTTTCTTTAATTTTTGTTGATGGATAGGGTGAAGTTTGTTGATGAGGATGGTGCAGGTATCATGTTTTCAAAACATCGTCAGTGATGATCTAATAACCAGAGGATTTCTTTGGGAGCTCATGCAGGATTTCTTTTACTTCTGTTGCTGTAGTAAACTTGATAGGTGGAGATAATTGTGGTGGCATTTCCAGGAAATATGTAGATTCTTTGGTGGGAGTTTTCTTTCCAGCTTTATTATTCTTAAAGATTCTAGATGGACTGCGAATGTTTTAGTTTTCTCTTTGTCTGTTGCGGGTCACTGACCGGCGGACTTGAGTATTGGTGGAAGTGGTAGGGTTGTCATTTTTTTTGCTTGTTTACTTAGAATTATTTCAAGTTTCTTAACAGAAGAATTCGTTCAGTTTTAACTTTAGGTTCGCTTTCATTAATATGTTCTTCGAGGACGGTACATTAAGACATTTTTTTACTGAAGGATGGCTTAGTGTTGGAATTTCAGATTCAAAGCTACATTTGGTGTAATGTTTAGATGACTTGTTTTGTTACCTTGCAGGTGTAGTATTTCGTATCGTTTTACGATTTCGGAGTCTCTGGTGGACTTCGCAGCCCTTGTAATTAGCCTTCTCAAAGAGCGCATTTTGGAGGGTGGCCGTATTATCGTTGGTTGGGGCTGTAGGCTTGACATTTTTTGCATTGAACTATGTCAGGTTTTATTCATTTAACTTCAAATTTTACTTTAGTATTTAAAAGATATTCAATTTCATAAATTTCTTTATTATTATTGCTGTGTTTTGTATCAATTAAGAAAATTGGCCAAGGAACTTTGATCACTCTATGTTTAATATCATAGATCTGTCGTATACGTATTACGGCCTTTATTTTCAATAGAGTCGTTTAGTTGCTTGCTCTCTGTAGAACTGTTTAAATATCTTAGTACTTTGCGAATAAGCTTATTAACCTCCAAATGATATTATGAAACATGATTTTTCTTTTATCTAAAATGTGTCACTAGCTTCCTATACGCATCTGAATTTTCTGGCATTATTCTACAGTCATTGTTAATTGTGAGTTTAAAACAATAAGCAGACTTCGATAAATTTTCAAATGAGCTAATCATATTTTGTACATTTGTAAAGCCAGGTACAATTACAGTCGGTGGTTTGTGTTCAGATTCATGTTAATCGTTATCGTTATATTTAAAAGTTAATCCTTTTATATTGGATTATAGTAATATTTCAGGATGAATACGACAAAAAATTTGGTCACGTTTTGCTTTCCTCTATGGAACGAGAAAAGAGAAAAATGACGGTAAGCAGAGTTATATGCCCAAAGACAGAAATTGTAACAAAATATCATATACAAGAGAAGTTTCGTTGTAAAATTTTGACGTCTTGCTATGACGAGTAGGAATTTACACGGTCGTAGAGAACGAATTTAGAATTTGGATGCGACAGATGTAAAGATTGAATTCAGACTATGGCATAGACGGATCGCTTTTTGTGATACATGTTACCTTTCTTCGGATCTTCTATGTGGTTAGATTATATTTTTTACTTACGGAGCAACAAATGGACTGGGCTATAAAAACACATACTTGACGTTTGATAATTTCGAAGTAGTTCGTGTAGAAACGCGAACAAAATGTATCGCGATAAAATGGCCACCTGCGTTATTACCATGGTGAACTCTCCTGTCTTATCTTGAAAAGTTCGAATTTCTTGCCTTGTGATATAAAATATTATTTCTTGACACTTAAACTTCTGTTTGCTTGTGCAGATACGAAACGTGTCAGCATATAGATAACAAACCACTGTGGTGTGGAATATCAAGCCCGTCTTAAGAGCGCGGCCTTGCGCACATGATGAATTTTTTACGAACAAGCGGTTTGTCTAAGTTCCCCCTTGGTATGGGATAAATCTTCAGAGACTTCCTTTGCGCATATCGTCCCTGAATGCTTCATCACTCCGACATTCGTTTCTTTCATGGTGTAAATGAAAGACGGATGAAAACAAGGTTTGAACGCCATCCTTCAGGGCATTGTGGAAGCGGGCATCTACGCCCAGATCGAAAGGTACTTAACCATAGCGGCTATCTCCTTTGTTACTTACAGACGTATGCGGGTAGCATGGCATTTATTTACTGTTCTCTTTGACCAGATGTAAATAATTTGGAGATTTAAGTACTTTTCAGTTTTTAGTGGTACCCACACGCATGTAAATAGCGAGGCGTCATAACGGTTGCTCACTTTCATTTATTACCTGCAGCCATATATGGATGGCGTGGCGTCTTATAGAATTCATTTTTCCATTGAAGCCCACAACCACATGTGGATGGCATGGAGCCTCTATAATTGGCCAATTTCCTTAATTTATTTTGCGTTCCTAGTCGGACTTTTCTTCTTTTACATTTAAATTGCGCAGTGTTTTTCTAAGTACTTCCTTTTCTTTTGTAACCCACTTCGCTGTTACTTGTGGATGGAATTTCGTCCACACAACATCATTTCTTTTCCCCACACATTCCGTCGTTACCCGCAGAATTATATGTTTGTCATGGTGCCGTTATATTTACTCATTTGCTGTTTTCTCCAAAGCAACTTGTGGGTGGAGTTTTTCTAGCTGAATTTTTTTATGTTTTTCACAGTCACATTTGAAAGATGTGGAATATTGTTGACCGATTCATTTCTTTTGTTCGCAGCAAAGATTGTATGAAGTGGAGATCTTATGGACTTGTGCGTCGAAGACCCGCCCTGTCTTCTGCATTTCCCACCGTGCCTCCCACCCCCACCTACACGCCACGACCCCTAGGCCTCTCTTCGCTGGTGGAGCCCGCCGTTGTCCTGGGCGTGGGGTCACTGGCTGCGGCCGTGGCCTTCCTCGTGGAGGTGGCGCTGAGCGTGCGGGCCAACAGATGCTGTAAGTCGGGAGGGCGACTGCTATGCACTGCACGCCCGTGGTGTTCGAGGACACAACTTACTCTGCCCGAGGCGTGCGTGAAGTTAATTTAGTGACTTTTAATTTGATTTGTGTCTGTCGCCAGTCAGCCACCGTACCAGACACTTCGTCCGAGACCTCGCCACTGAGGTTGCCCATCGCAATCGTGGGCGAAACGTTTGGCAGTTCAAAGCCAATTGGACCACGGTCCATCAACCCGGATGACGTGAAGAATGTTGAGTCCGGCCGTGAAAGACTTCAATACTATATATGTTTATGATTGTCTATTCTCCCTTCATCATCATCACTGTCTTATTCTTAAATACCTACGGCTAAATGTATAAAATAAGGAACTAAAAAGCTAAAAAAGTAACTAAAATAATAAAGGGGAATGAGAAATATTAAAAAATAAATAAAAAATATGACAAATACAACGTACACTAATACAAGAGAAATAGGTACTTTATTTAAATTAACTTTGAGCTAGGGTCTTGGATTCTACTAAATATTGAAATCATTATAGTCTGCCAGCTCGAACAGCACTGACTCTTGTTAAGCGTTACAAACTCATACACCCATGTAGCTGGTTCAATTTTCCACGTACTGTTTTAAAGTTTTGTTGTTAACCATCACTACTCGACACTGGTGGGGCACACGCATCGTTGTACCATCAAAGGCACAGTGGGTGGCGTCTGTAGGATCGGCGGTGCACCTTGGATCGTGCACTAGTTCACGGCGCCAGAGGGTGTGTGCGAGGGAGGGGAGTATCAGAGCGTGCCAGAGCTAGAGGTGGCCAAAGACATTGATATGTCCAAAGACAATGGTATAGAATGGTGGGGGCGCGGTCCCGATTTTCGTATGGTACCAGGTCGTTTCTTTAGACGTGATCGTAGTAACACGCACAACTACCTGAATATTTAATGCTTAGCTCAAGTCCATATTCTTCTAGCGTGGTTGAACTTACTGTAACTTGAACCTATTGAATCGATTAAAGAACAAAATCTATGGCACTATCTACAATTCATGTTCTTAGTAAATGAAGATTAAGGTTTTTGACGATACGTGTAGGTGATTTAAGTTTGTGCCGAAATAGTGATACAAAATAGCCAGAAAAGAGAAACAGAATTCATTGCAGCAAAAGTATGACATTTGCGGAGTAAATATATTCTGTAGAATGTACAACTTCATTAAAGGAAGAAGGTTTGACAGTTATCTTACACTGTTTGAAACTGCTATCACTCACCTTTTTGTGTTTCCATTGGACAAAATAAAATATGCATATAAGCAAATATATGTTTTCATAAAGTATGTAATTATGGCAGGCAGCACATCGCACTTTTGAAATCATTCACGCTCGTTAAAAATCACGGACTGCTTAAAAATTGCTAATACATTTGTAGGGTGGTAATCATCAAAGCCAACTCCACAAAGGCATTTTCGCGTAAGGGCAACAAGGAATGATTACAATCGTGCCGTTTTATGACTTATTTAAAAGTGTTGCATCAACAATCGGGTCAATTACATCCACATTTGTCGGAAATGACCCTAGGAACTGTATTTTGACATAGATATAATTTATCCACGTCAGTTATTGGGTCAAAATACATCAATTAATACAGTAATTTAATTACATGGTATACAACTGAATAGCAGAAAAGAAACATGATCGATGTACAAGAGTTTCACATTTTGAAGACCAAGCAAAAATATTTTGGTTCTGGATATCGATTATTTTTTCTCAAAATTCAAAAGTTGAATGACACTCTACAGGTGTAATAAAGTTCACATAGATCGAACTTTTATCCATAGGTAGTTGAATTTTTATTTTAGAACAGTTTCTTACAGTTAACTCTAAACCGGCAAAAAGTGTCATCGAACCTGTTTTTTGCCGCTATTCAATTGTATAAATAGTTATATAATATAATGACTTTACCTTGTGTTGCTTTAAAATATAACAAGTTACATAATATGTAAGGTTGCTTTGCTAAACTTGAATACACGAGAGAGGAATTTATTGCCTCCAATATTTAGTGCTTTCCGCACAATTATTCAGTATTGTTACTCAGCATTGTGTCAATAGTGCAGCCATTTTGTGTTAACGAATGCCGGATACAGGAGTACTCCTAAATTTTTATAATCTATTCTATATGTATGTTTGGGTGCTAAAACCCAAGTTTAGGTTTTGAATATTGTATTTTGACGTAGATATCTTGGGTTCACGTCAGTAATCGTCTAATAGCGGCTAATTAATCATGGAGAAAACATCAAATAACTTTCTTTTAGTAACGAAGTACGAATATCTGATAATTTTCGAACACCTACCGTGGTAATATTGTATAGTGATGGTCTATTTCTTTTTATACTGGAACTTACTTTACGAAATATTAATGATCATGTCTGACTTTTCTTTTATCCATCAAGTTTCCTTACAATTTTTTAGTTTTTAAAACAGAATGTGTCAGACGGTAGAACATATTGTTGCTAATCATATTATATGACAGTGTTGCGTTATACAGAACTTCATTTCTCTACGTTTTTCTCTTACACATTGATTAATTGAGAATGAACAGAATATGCAAATATCGCGCCCGAGTAAACATACATGTTTCTTCCGAATTCGTGAGTAACAGTGTATTACTCGTAATAATTTTACATCATTCGTCATAGTCGTTTTCAAAAATTGGTATGAAAAAGTGGAGTGAGGCTGCGCTCTAAAGGTGAGAGATATAATAGGATGGTTTTTCCTCCGCTTTAGTCAAATATCCAAAATATCACCTTTCAGCTTGCTGCAGAGACACAAGGTACTGTCAAAACATTGATGAAATATATGTCGAAGGGAAAAGTGTCTGAAATTGTACCTCATGAAACTTTGCTGTAAAATTTTGAAAAATTTATAAGTGTTTAATTTTCTTGTTGTGTGTATTTGACAGGTAATTTTAATGTTGTGTTGAAAGGTCATAACGATTGTATTATTTGTGTATATAATTCTTTAAGTTTATTTCATTAGAAATTGAGATTAGAAAATTCAGTAGATGTTAAATTTGTTTATAAGTGCTTTAACTCGAGGTAATGAGAATTATCGTTCCAAAAGAAACTATTGAGTAATTAAAATATATAAAATATATAAATAATTAGATAGGCGAAGAGCAGGAGAGTGTTTTGGAGAATTGAAAGAACTTAAACTATTGAGTGAGGAAATATGTTCATGTCTAAATAGTTTTTTATGCAGGTTTGATGGTGTCATGAAGCAGTGATTGCACAATGTTTGTTGGTTTATTAAATTGTTGATTTGTTATACAATCTGTCTACGTACAAACGACCTCTGCCCTTAGTCCTTCCCTTTTTCACAAGGGAAAATAAAATTTGCATCTTCGTAGCAGCCTATTGTGTGTCCTTACCCCTGAGAAAAAGTGGGAACCACACAAAAACGTCACAAACTATGCAAGTGAGTCACGTAACTTTAGCATCGCATTTGCTAACTGGATAAGAAATGTCAGACGTGATGAAAATGACTTGAGAAATGACTTTGTGGTGTTACTGGCAACATGAGTAGTAATTCTTCGATCCTAGTTAAATTTATTTCTCTTTTGGTAAGAAAGGTTTCTTTTTGTAGATACTGGAGCAATGGTGAAGTGTTTAATGTGTGCGAACGAACTGCAGTAACTTCAATCTACAGAAGCATTACGTGTGTTTGCGCCTCAAAGTTGTCTTCGAAATAAAAATAAATTATGAGATCTGACATAGCCCGCGATCATGTAATGAGTAAATTACTTCGCAGATGGAAGATAACAAAAAAGGAACTGAAGATCACGAGGATTTAAAGCATTCTTGAAGAAAATTGTACATCAAAAATTACCAAGTCTTGGGTCTCATATATATCTCACGTAACCTCTAACGGGTACCAATTTATCTATTTGTAAACAAAAATTATCCCCCCACTTCCGCCCCAATATCGGAACTATACGCTCACCGCCGAGTCGAACGCTTTCTTTGCTCCGCAGCTCGGTTGGGATTTATGTGACGTCACAAAGCATTCAGTTGGCAACACTGGCTTTCAACTTCACAATGAGACCAAACCTATTCAAATTGAGAACACACACTTTCAGATTTTGAACAAACTAATGCCAAAAAAATTAAAGCATTTTGTATTGTGTCATACCGAAAATAATCGGAATATTTAGGGACTATAATAATATTGAGAAGAGACAATATATAGATGAACCTTGAGTAATAATTATCCATGAGGACGCCTGAATGGTAAAATAAATAAGATGCTGTCAGTGTAGAATGGGGCCATGGAGCAACACTGATGCGAGGAAGATAGTGTCGGTGAAGTATAAACGAATGGAAAAATAGTTGGTATATCCGGAGTTTAGGGTGCCACCGGTTCATTTGGTTCACTGATCCGGTTCACTAGAAAGGAATCGACTCACTGAACTGAATCCTTGTTTACTATTCGCGTGTTGTATTGTTCACCATGTTATCGCAAGAATTATAATTTCTATTTAACACTCACATGCTACTTAAACTATCATTACTACTCAATGCCGATATTTTATTGCCAAAAAAGCATCTTATCTACTTAACACTTTTTGTATACTCTCTAGAATTCACAGTATTATTCACTAACACTTTCAACTTCAACTTTTTTTTATTATTGGGGGGCTATCACCCCCAACCCCCCCATTTTAATAATATAAAATACACCCGATCATGTTTTTCAAACAAACACTATATTAAATATAGCAGTATTTGATTAGAAAAAAACTCACATAATCGTTGAAATTATAGAATTTTAATAGTATTAAAAATACAATGGTAGTAAAATTAGTGCAACGTCTCTACTAATTACGTATAACATCCTTATAACATGAAAAACTTCAATAATTCATCAACGTATCACCAAATCTGCTTTTATCTTAAAAAATACACTCTTTACTTTTTATGAACTAAAGTTCAGTAAATTTATAAGAAGAGTCCTTTCACAGAGACATTTTTACGCTATGGCCATTATTCTCAGTTAGTAGCTGCTTATGACAGCTGACGTCACGCGACAGCAAATCTTAAAGGACGGGACAGCTTGCCATTAAATACTACTATACAGTTTCTGTGTTATGAAACCGGACCTTTATTTCCATACTTGGTAGAATGTAAGAATGTAAAGAAGTAGTAAAGTAAGTATGTAAAGAAGAAGTGTAGTATGTTATTGCGGAATTCGTTATTACTATTATTATGATTATAAATAAATGTATTGTGAATTCCTTGAACAAAAGCACTACTTATTTTCCTAAGTGTAACACTAAATTATTTTAAAAAGAGTTAAAATATATCACTTTTCAAAGACATGAGTCAATAGGAGAGTCACGATATGACGAGTGACAAAACAAACGGCTGTTTGCGTACTTTGCGTGAGTGACTCAGGAAGGGAAATCAATTCATTCATCGTAGAGAACCGTTGCATAGTTATGAAATAAATGTCCAGGAAAATGTATGGTAGAATTCGATATCAACTTAAAAAAATACTTTCTAGACAAAATATTTGTCGAGAACAATTGTTGTTGCTCGAAACAAAAACTGTTGCTCGAAAACTAGTATTTGAGGAAAAAAGCAAGCTCTTATTAAGGATTTTCAAAATAACTCAAAATTCATCAATTGCATGTAATTCATGGTCTTACAGGACATAAAAGAAGATAAAATTACGTACATTTAATATTAAGATTTGTTTCTCCAATAGACGGTTTATCCCTGAGAGACAGCGACTAGGTGATATAAGCAAAACATATGATGAAACGGGAGTTATCTCAATATATCTCATTATAGTTTAAAAACAATCATTTTTTGTTGATGTTAATTATATATGAAATGAAAGAGAATAATTGTCTTCATTTTATGTCAATGACGTCATCTTCTAGGATTAATGGCATTGACGTTAGTACGCGAAAGATGTGTGGGTGTACTGTAAAAACGGCACTCTATCTAATTTTTTGTGGAAACTCACGAACTTCTACACTTAATTTACATACAACAAAGTTGTATTTAAATAATAAGGCGCGTCGTACATTTTATTTGAAAAACGGAAAGTAGGTAATTGATAACGTGATAAAAAATTAATATTTTGGAAGGCATTGGTGCCTTCAGCGACGCGTTATTTGGAAGGCTCTGATTTTAATAGGCCTCTGTACATTGAGAGCAGTAGCGTTTTCTTCTGGAGGAATTGGTAATTATTTTCTAAAAAATGAAAAGTTTGTTTTTTACTTATTTTTTAGTTAAAAAACGTGTTTCCAGGAAAGTTTATTGTTGACAAACCTGAACACTCTCTTTAAAGAACGCAAACTAATAACGTACAAAAAATTCAGTGTCCCCGTTCAAAGCGTCATAAATGATGGGTTTTTATCTCATACAATTTACAACAGTCTATAAAAGGAGAAACAAGACTCTACAACGTTAAGTGTATGTATTTTCATCTTCTTTTATTTCATCTAAGACCACGAATTACAAGAAATGGATGGTATTTGAGTTATTTTGAAACCACTGTGAACAGGCCTGATATTTTGCTTGAAATAAGTATATCCAAGCTATTTTGTTGATGTACCTAATATTTGTGTATAATGGATGTGTCTTGAACACAAAATTTAGTAATATTTTTATTCATACTGATTCTATTGATCCTCTAACATTTTTTAATATTTTTTGCAGATAGTAACCTATATGATGAACTAGGATATCTCCCGCTACACTACCCATTTAATGTAAACAATGCTCCTTGTATAATGAATCCGTTTTCATTAATTTATCGCTCATTGAATCATTTAAATAACAACCCTTACAAAATCTAAAACAGTTTTATTCATTATAAAAACATGAAAAATTGCGGACTATTTACCTGACTTACAAAACAAGTCGAAAATACAATTCACTAAAGACAAAATAACACAAATATTTCTACAATCTGCTCCTCTCATATACACTGTTTATATCAGACAGTCCTTGAGTCAGGGGTGGTGGTAGTGGCGGATGTGGTCGGGGTAGTAGTGGTGTTGGCGAAAACGGAATAGGTGGAGATGAAGGAAAGGCGGAGGTGGTGATGAAGAAATGCATGTATTGATGAGAGCAGACAATGAGCTGAAATGGTAGGCGTTGGAGAGGAAAGCAGAAACAACTGTTGGTATCGGAGAAACACATGAATACTGTAATGGAAGTGCAGCAGAGACGGAGGGGAGGTATATGAGGTGAATGAGCAGTTGCAGGGGCGTTGGCAGTCGCTGAAGGGCAATAGTTAATGTTAGCGACAATTAAGAGGAGATTGTAGGGGACGTTGGGTAGATGAATTCATCCTGGTTGAAGATGGATGTGGAAATAAAGGTTCAGGAGATGACGAAGGACATTTGTGAGGTGGAGGTAAGATCACGCATGTGTGGAGGCAAGGACGGAGATGGTGGAACAGACGGAGAGGGGCGGAGGCAGATGAAGAGATGGAGAAGGAGAAGATGGAGGTGAAGACGGAGGCGGCGAAGGTGAGGGTAAACTGATTTAGAAGGGTTGGCGAATTCATTGAGAGTTTCGTGTTTCCAGGTGCGTCATTAGTCCAGTAAATGTTGGTCATGTTTTGACTCAGTAGGTGGCGGTACTCTTTCCTTGCTGGATGAGCAGATCCGACATCGACCTAAACGTCGATTAACGGGTTTTTCCCCATCCAAGTGTCTCCCACCAGCGAGGCGATTGGGAGATATGTACGAGTATATTCGTAGAAATACGAGATATGCTCGTAGAAATGGAATTGCGGGGGCAGAGATTAATATGGAGGTATAAATAGAAGTGAGGATGGAAGGGGTGGCGGTAGTGTTATGGGTATCGATGGCGGAGATGGAAGTGAAGAGGGAGTATATGTGAAGGCAGCGGAGGACGCAAAGGCGGGAATGTAGGCGGATATAGAGACAGGTGGAGGTGGAGACGGAGTCGGAGACAAAGAAGCGGGACAAGAAGAGGGGGTGACGGAAGCGGTGGCAGCGGACACGGTGGCGACCACAAGAGCAATAATGGCGCGGGAGGCGGTGTCGGAGGGTGAGAACTCACTGTTGACGGCGTGAGGACGTGCGAGGGAGCGAGGACGGGAGCTGGTATATATAGTAGTCCTCGCCCCTGGAGCAGGTGCACGTGATTTCGCCGCGTACGACAACGACCCCGTTGCCTCTGAGACACAATTCGCGACAGACACCGAGGGCGTGAGATCCGACGCACTGTGTGCGTGACCTCTTTGAAATTAATACTGCTGAGGGCCGCGAAAGTAAAGAGATGGCGTGCATATACGCGGAGGGGGAATATTGATTGTCTTAACTGTTGTGGATTATCTCATATTATATATAAAAAAAAAGTCCTTGATTCATGAAACTTTAAAAAATTCTGTTGGGTCATAAATAGGTTGATGTAGACATTTGTTTGCAAACTACAAATGAAGTAGATATTCAAGGGCAATAAATCTGAAGTAAATTATACATTATTTATGGTTTTAAAAGCTTCACATTTAAACTCTACGCTGAGAAGCAAAGCCCGTGAAGGCAAGTATTACAGGCCACTACCGCTGTATGCCAACATTACTGAAACGTATTAAATATGTACTAATGAAAAAACTTATGAAAATATATACAAATTTGTTTGTTATGTTGCAAAACGTATATGGTACAAAACTTATATAGGTTTGTTTGAATGAGAAGCAAATACGTTTTAATAATTTCCAATGAGGAAATCGACGGTTCCTGGAGCTAGTACTTCCTTGAACTTTTTTCTGGGCTCGTAGTGCAGCTCGTTTAGTATGTCTTATTTTTCCTCTACGGAGAGACAAGGTTATGGTTTTTTACTGCTAGCTGGCCTAGCCGGGGCAATTGATCGATAGTAATTTTTTTGAGCAATTGCGTTGTGGAACAAACAAACCGCTTGCTATTCATTGCGTAAGCGTGCTCTTCTACACCGCAACGCCCCTGGGCACAGTTCACCTCACGCGGCCAGTGAAGACGTGTGGAGTTTTGTGGGTTTTGCTACACGTCTAGGTGTGCGATCGCGTTGGCTTAAAACCACGAATGATTTAAGTGTTGATACGTTGGTGTAACCGCTAGTGTCATAGAATGCCTATTGATTCGTTAGCTTTTTTCTAGAACGTGTCACGATGATTTCTGTGACAGGAAAATAAGTAGTGGTAGCGTATACCGACAGGATAATAAGTAACGATACTCTCACAAAGAAGGACTTGAGTTTTTTGTATAAATTTTGATTATTGCAACAGCAACTCAACAGAGTTCCAATCATTTCTTACTAGAATCACACAAATAGTCCGAATCCTCAGCCAGAACGTCTAAGAAAATCGGGAGACAGTCCAGTTTTTGACATGGTTCACCATCTTGAGTCTTTCTTAGTTTTCATTACGATGGTTTGTTCGTCTTTGGGCGCTGGTACACCTACCCCAAGACCATCTAGTGGACGATTTCTGCTGCTGCCCATTAATCCAGAAAAAAACTTGAAATTTTCGAGACTAAGAGGAATGTCACTCATTCTTCTGAAGATGAGTTAATCGTTGCGTTTGATGCATGCGACAACGAAGACATGGGCGCTATACCACAGGAATTATTAATGACTGTAAGTCATATTTATATTCCATAATTGGAATAAGTCAAGTATATAAAGCTACAATCAAAAGGTTTCTTAGAATAATCAAACTTGTCCAAATTCGAGATTTTTGAGGAAACACCAAAAACATCGTAACGAAGACGTGCATAATAATGAATTTATGATTTTCCTCCGCCTTACACCTTTCAATGTGTTTGAGATTTGACGAAAAGAAATTTCCTAACAGTTAACGATAGATCTACGTATTATTTAAGTGAAATGTCTCAAAATATAGAATTTGGACATTTGGCTCTCTCTAATAAACCTTTCCATTTGCTAGCTTGCCAACGTCTTGAAATGTATTACTATATCAACAGGGCTAATGGCACAGAATAATACAGTTTAAGCTTTAAAATTTATCTGGCAAATTTATCTGTCAAAAGATCATCGTTTTTGCTGCAGGTTTACAAAATCTTATCTTATGCACCTTGAACATGTCAGAGTTTTTTATGAAACAACTGAACTCTACCACCTAATGACAAGACTTGACGTTCTTGTGCGTTTTCACCCGTAGCAGGCCGACAAACCCTGTAGTAGACCACCTGGGAACTGCACTTAACGCCGAAATTTTGTGTGAAAAAAAGACAATTAAATGCAAATGCACTTTATACGTACTGAAGAGCATTGAATAATTTTACTGGGGTATAAAAATCTTGAAAGATTAGAGTCGAAATATTGAAACAAAGAACTGTGGATCATTGAATGTAGAGTAAAACATTAAATACTTGAGAATAACAATGACAAAACCACACAATGAAAAAAACCAATGATTGCATATTTTATAGCACAGTTAATAACGTTCTAACTTTCTATTATTTTATACATTTTGATAAAATCTTGAAAAATGAAAAATCTTGAATTTTGTTTATCTTGAAAAATAGAGGAAGATATCCGAGGTTTACACTGAATAGTATTTATTACCTGAAGCCAAGTTTTAATACACAATATAACTAACCAAGTAGTTCTATTAAGACACAGCAGTGCAGGAAAAATTACAAAATAAAAATCCGTTACTTAATTAATCTTGTTAAATTTAAATAGAAATGTTAAATCGTTTGCTGAATGGAAATTAATTCAAAGATCCATTACAACACATATCGCATTTAGCATCATCAGTGGTATAGTTCAAATTACAACACTAAATTAGTAACGTTACCTTGCTCTGTAGGTAAGGAGGTAGGTATTTAATATCGGGACATTGCTGTCGTTTACGATACGCGTCACATACCCCATCTGTCTTGCGCATTATTTATTTATTTATTTATTTATTTATTTATTTATTTATTTATTTATTTATTTATTTATTTATTTATTTATTTATTTATTTATTTATTTATTTATTTATTTATTTATTTATTTATTTATTTATTTATTTATTTATTTATTTATTTATTTATTTATTTATTTATTTATTTATTTATTTATTTATTTATTTATTTATTTATTTTTTATCGTTTGTTTGCTTCTTTTTTTGTTTACTTACTACAAGCCTACTCACTCCTAGTTGGGCAAAGGTCTCTGGCGGAACGCAGGGAAGTTAACAATGATATTTAGATTAAATTCCAGGTGACAGTGATAGGTGGTAGTTTGAGTTGTACGATGTTACGTTATAAGTCTCTGATTTTCTAAATTTCACTAGGCAACATTAGACAATCAATGCCAATCCATTAGTTAAAATTACACAATCCATAGTCACTGATCTTTACTTTACTGTATATATACACGGCATAATATACGTAGTATTGAGAATGTATGCTGCGGAAAATCGATAAAAAGATTTCAATGGAAATACGCGTTTTGGGATCCCCAGACACCAAAAAACTGTTTTTCTTAATCGTCCGTCGGTCTGTTCGTCCGTCTATCTGTTCGTCAGGTGCCTGGTATATGTGAATAATACTAGCACTTAAACCATTTGAAGACTTTTTTTCCAAATGAAAAAAAACAACTTTCAATTTGGATTAGTAAAACGATTTTGAAGATCATGATTTAGTTTTTAGAGGTGTTTTCATGAAGCCCCTGGGATATATTCAAAATTTTCTCAAATAGTCTAAAAATTGATTCTTCAAATTTGTTCTATGAATATAGCAAAATACACGTAAATGGCGGCATAGGTCCGATTAACATGGTTAACTCTAAATTTTCGAAAATTTCAAAAAGTAGTAATTATTTTGGCTACCACTACAAAATTAAAAATAGGAATTGTTTTTGAAATGAAACTTTTCTTCATAATGCATTCTTTCATTAAGGTGATGTCCTTTTTTGAAAATTATATTAGTTTTTGCGCAATATTGCGTTATTGCAAATTTGTACAATTTTTTCTTTAAACTTTTGGTAGGGATTGTGCTAAATGCATAAAGACCCTATTGTGCTTAGGATAACATAAAGGTCCTATTGTCTTTTTAATTTTTTTCAAAAATAACAAAACTTTAATTTTCTGTCCTGTCTCTTACCACGTTAATATTTATATTAGTGCCAATTCGTTCACATTATTATACTTATAAGTACACGTGCTTTAAAAAATGACTTATAAAGCTTCTCGACAACTTAACGTTTTCAGTCAAAATCAGCCAAAATCTCGCAATTTCAAAAACGCTCAAACGCCATTTTCTCGAAAACATTTTGTCCAGATTTTTCGAAAGTGCTAATTGCCTTATTTAATATGACATTAAGTTCATTTCGTTTAATTTTCTTCCATTGATCAAAATATCAAATATGTTTTTCCAGTTCATTTTCCAAAATAAGTCTTCTAGAATATATGTTAATTATGGGGTCTCCTAGCCGCATATCTCTTTGTAACGGGAAAGCCTCTTCTATTTCTGTACGTATTCGAGCATTGCTCGTTGAGTATATTTTGTCTAGTAGTCGTATATATTCCCTTTTATACCTCGTTCATGTAAAGCCTCGTTCATGAAATAATAATTTATGCTCTACACAGTCGAACGCCTATGTAAAGGCTATATAACGTTTAAGGTTGTATTCTTCAGTCTTTTCTACGATTTGGTTTATTGCCTGGAGATGATCTGTTGTGGAAAACCCAGTTCTGAAGCCTGCTTGCTCGGGGGTTGTTCCTCGTTAAACTATTTGGAAAGTCTTCTTGTTATTATTTTTGAGAACAATTCTTGTATTATACACATTAAGGATATTGGTCTTCAATTATTTAAATCACTTATAGATCCCTTTTTGTTAATTAGTGTGATTACATTTTCCAACCACTGCTTTGGAATTTCTTGTAATTAAATATTTTTTTAATATAGTTTTGTGATTTACGATGCGAGTGCTGGTAAGCGCATGTTTGACATCTGTTGTTACGTATATTTATTTTATTCACAAGAGGATGTTTAATTTTAATACTTTAAAGATTACGTTACTAGAATCTAAAACTTATTCTATAAGTAATTACCAAAATTTTATGAATAAATCGATGATATTCCTGTGTGCACAGTTGCTGATGAACCGTTACAAAAAGTTTAAGTGTGTGGACGTCAGTTTGCAAGATATGCAACAGGCCATTATCGACAAGTCTGTAAACATCATTTCAAATGCCGTGTGGGTGTCGCCCATGACAACAAAATACTCGCTCTACCCACACACACGCAGCGATTTGTGTCTGATGGTGAAGAGGCGTCAGCCAGTGCAACAGACCATCCTGCAGTCCTTCAGCGGCTTAACATGGACGGCCATTGCTGTCAGCCTCGCCGCCTTTGCCGGAGCCCTTCGCATCATTGGTCGCAGGTACCTTCCTCTTCATCATCTCGAGTTCAACGAATTCCCTTATAGAATCATTCTTTACATTATAAAACTAAGGAAACTCGATAGACACAGAAACAAGCACTACCTATTTCAGTGGCGCCCTTCTATTCATCGACCGGAGATATGCAATCGCAAGCATGTAGAATCCTAACAAAACCTGTCATGCACACGTCTACCTGCAATACAATTAAGACACCTAGAAGGCCATAGGTAAATGCCTCACCTTCTTCGCTTAATCTCTTTGCCTCACAGTCCGCAGGTGCGAATTCTTCATTTCGAATCCCAACGAACTCTTCTACACCCTGAATTTGTCTGCAATGATATTATGGCTCCTGGAAGGCCATTGGTAACTTCTTCACCTTCTTCGCTTAAATACCTCGTCTCATAGACCAGAGGTACGAATGATCATTTTAAACTCCAACGAGTTTTTCTAATCTTCCATTCTTTCTGAATTTATATAAAGGCATCTGAAAGGCCACAGTTAACAGCTTCACCATTTTCGCCTTAACGTCTGGCGTCATAGACCGCGAAGTACGCTTTCCGGACGACCACCGCTACCTGCCGAACATGCACTACATTTACGGGACTAAGGAATTCATTAGTTTCCGCGCCCAGAATCACTAACAATTAATAATCTAATCCAAACTAACCCTTCTAATCCTTCTTTCTCTCTGCAAAATATTGAAGAGCCTGGTAGGCTACAGGTATCACCCTTCTTCTTCCCCATCTTCGCGTAAATTTATTGGCTCAAAGACCGAAAGTACGCATTCCGGATCGTAACGAACCCTTCTAGTAATTCTTTCTCTCTGCAATAACATTAAGGCACCTCGAAGGCCAGACCGTAACAGTTTCACTATCTTCGTCTAAACTCCTCGTCTCATAGCACGCATTTTCTCATCCCTTCACCAATTCAAATCCACAAGAACTGCAATCCCCATCCACATCCACATGCGAATCATAGGGCATACTCTTACAGCAGAGCGAATGAAAGTATTTCAGGGTTCGTTGGCATTCGCAATCATGACGGGATGTGTACTTTACACTATAAGGAGAAGGGTGCAGGCAGAAGAAGCGAGGCTAGGAAGTAGAATCAATCATTGCCTCATAGGTCACAGGTACCAACACTGTCATTAATTCGAATCCAAGCAAACCATGTCATCCCCAAACTTTCATTGACATCTGTACTTGCGCCAGGACTGCAACAGGCACCATTTTTACTACCTTCGCTTTCACACATCGTTTCATAGGTCGCAGGAATCTGTCACGTAACCATTTAATTCAAACGAAAGCCGAGGCAACAGCCAGTTTTTGATTCTGAAACATGTTTCTCCAAGTCTTAAACATGTTTATAGTTGTATGCGTTTTGCGTTTGCTGGGTGACTGCCGAGGTAACATTTTTTTATTTGAGAATTTTGATTAAAAAATTGCACGCATGTATTTGTGGAAGTTTTTCAGTTAGGAGGGCGTCTATCGAGGCAATATTTTCTTTTTTATAAGAATCAGAGTATAAGAATCAAAGTTTATGGATTAGGGAGGGCTACCGCTGAGTCAACATCCTCAATTCTTTCCCGTATATGTACGTATCTACCGAGTAATATGCGTAGTGTATAGAATTATGCGGAAAATCCAATTCGAGATTTCAACGTATATTCACGTCTTGGGGGTCCCTAATGCCTAAAAAGGTTTTTTTTAAAACGTCCGTCCGTCCCTCTGTTGTATGTGAACAGCACTGGCGCCTACCCCATGCAGAGGCGTTTATCAAAATTAAAAAAAAAATATACTGTCCATTTCATCTGAGTCGAATTTCTGATGAGATGATTTTGGAAGTCATTCATTCGTTTTAAGGGGTAATTATATAAAGCTGAATAAAATTGATTTCAAAATTTCAACGTATACACGTTTTTGTGTCCACTGATACCAAAAAATTGTGTTTTCAAAACTCTCCGTCCGTCTGACTTTACATTAAGCCCCTGGTACATTTTCAAAATTTTCTCAAAAAATGGCTGGAAATTTTTTTCTTATAAGAATAGAGTAAATGCACTTACATATGAGGCAAAGGTCGATATATGGCTGCTGGCAAGAGTATGTGGCAAGTTCGAATAGATAGTCGACACTAATAAAAATAGAAAACTAATACGGGAATGTCTGAGCCACATATGTAGCACCACTAGTTTAAAATTGTTTCTCTAGATGATTGACGTCTTTATAAATGCGGCTTTGTAGCTTGTGAGAGCGGCTGTTGAGGGAAGATAATTTCCATACCGTTATCCTCGAGTTCTTTGCCTCCTTATCGTCGAGATGTGTAAGGGCGACCGTTTATGCAACCATTTCTTTTAAAGGAACGTGTTGCTCGAGGTCTTTGATTCTTACATCAGTGGGCGCTTCGTATAGAGGGCGACTACCGAAGCAACTTTCTGTTTCTTGTTTCAGAGACGTGTTGCTCGAGATCTTGAACGCCTTCATCAATGGGGGCTTCGTGACTCGCGAGAGCGACCGCCGAGGCAACTTCATGTTCCTGCTGCTGAGCGCATTCGGGATGGTGATTGTCAGTGCCTTCACGGGGACCTTCATGGGCTTCCTGGCTGTCCTTGGGGAGCCCCGACAGATTCAGACACTCGAGGAAGCTGCCAGCCTGGTCACGGCAGTTTTGGCACACCCCTCGATGAAATATGTGTTGCAGCACGTAGATAGAACAGATGTGTTGTGGAAACTGTTTGATAAGTAAATGTGATTTTGTTTATTGTCTCATGTAGGGTTTGCGCAAGATGTTTCTGCTCTTAATAGCTTTTGAATTGCGAGCAATGCATGTCAACGCCAACTAAGTGGGGAGATAGTGCGCTTGCGCAGTGGCGCAGAAAAATTTTCACAAAATGTTCTGTAGCACAATGTAAGCTCGATGTATTATTCGCCGCTCTGCATGTTTAGTCTGATATGGCTACGTTGTGTAATATAGCCCGCGCTTTAGGGACGCCAAGTTTTAACCAATAGAGCGGGACGATTCAGGAGTACCCACTCACCTGACTTTCCCGTGCTATTTCTTCACGGCTTGCTCGGCTGCTCTTAAACGCGTTGTGGAATGGCCGCATGCGTGATCAGTCTGTGCGTGCGAAACACAGTTAAACGCAAATGAATGTTTGAACCTAATTTTACTTTGAAAATTCACACATACTTAAAGCCAGATGTGTATTATCCATAAGGAACTATTATTTACTCTACACGTAACCTAGTTTTTCCGCTGGGCGGTTGACCTCAGGGTCGGTGCACGAAAGACACGCCTTGACCGGGCTTCTCGCGGTGGTTGTTCTAGAAGGGTGGCTGATACCCGCGGCAGGGGTGGCAGTGACGGCGGTCGGGAACAGCGACCCAATAGGCCCGTGTTTCTCAGTCCACTGGGCTTCTCATTGTCCGTTCGTGATCGGCGTCCCCAGAACAGCTGTCTCGCATGCGGCGTTCACCAACACTGCGGATCGCTCTCGCCAGCGATCGTCGCCATGCGCGGTGTCTCTCGGTTACTCGTACTTGTTCGAATCATATTCGAATGCCGTGCACGCATCTCAACCATACTCATTGAGCGCGTTCGTCCGACGCGAAAGTTCGACGTCAAGCACAGTCTGGCGGCGATGATAGTATCCATTACTGGCCGTACCCTGAAAGCAAGGTCGCAGCGTATCTATTGGGCAGAGTCTGTCAAGACTGTGCAGCTTGCCTTGCATTTCCTTTACATATTCTTTTTGTCTTTTCTCATCTTCTTTTCCCAGCCTCTTTTTCTTTTGCATTCTTTTCTCATCTTTCTGTTTCCATTCCTCCTCTTGTTTTCCTATATTTCTGCTGTTCTCCTTTTCATATATTTGTATTCTCCTTCTTCTATACCTTAAGCTTCTCAAATGTCATAGTTTCGGGCACTTCGTTTTTATTCTTCACTTAGTTTCCAATTATCGCTGAGGGACAATGTAGCATACCAAGTGAGTGCAGTTGAGATAAACCTTAATTGTTAATTGTTATAACAAAATAGAAATAACGTGAGTTTTTGACATTACATGCCAAAAGAAAACTATGTCAGAACAGTTTGTTAGTCGGCGGGCAAATTGACAACGATGTATTCGTGACAATAAAACGTAATGTTATATTGACAATTTCAGGACTAAAGTCTGATCAAGGCTGAAATGAACTTCATATTTCGAACGTAGATCATCATATTTTATTTTTTAGTCATTTGTGGGATAATATTATGTATAATGGAAAGTTAATCTTTTTTGTACGATTAAAGTAATAGTTCGAGGAAGAATATAACAAATATGGTCACGTTTTGCTTCCTGTATGAGAAAAGCGACGTTGTTAGTGTGTGAGCAGGGTTATATTCCCAATGACCCAAATTGTTACAAAAAATCATATACACAAGATATAGAAAAGTTTCGTTTTAAATTTTTTCCGTTATATGTCGAGAATGAATTTAGATTTCGGCACTAATTGGGTTCCGACTACGAGGGATTGATAGAGGGATCGTTTTTGTGATTCATGTCAGATTGTTTTCGGATCTTCTAGGTGATTAATTTATATTTTTTACTTATGCAACAACAAATGGACTAGACTAAGAAATACATCACATTTGATAATTGGAGTAGTTCGTTTAGAAAGCGAGGATAAAATGTAACGCGATAAAATGTCCAGCTGAGATATTACCGTAGTGGAGTCTCCTGTGTAGTCATGAGAAGGTTAATTTTGATGCCTTATGATGTAAAATATTATTTCTTGATCAATAAACGTCTATTTACTTGTGTAGGTACGAAAAGGGTCGACATAATTCATTAGAGGACATGCACGAGAGGTATGAATTATCAAAGCGACGTCAGGATCCCGGTCCAGCGTACATCTTGAATACTTACGCACTTGCATATTTTCTAAATTCCCGATATATGTGGGATGAATCTACACAGACTTCCTTTGCATATATAGTGCCTGAATACGTCATCTCACCAACCTTCATTTCTTTCATGGTGCAAATGGAAGACGTCCAAAAGCAACGTTTGAATGCCATTCTCCGGGGCATAGTGGAAGCGGGCATCTACGCCAAGATCGAAAGGTACTTAACCATAGCGGCTGCTACGCGTTCTACATTTCCTTCTCACAGGGCTCACACATTATCTTTTGGACGCGCTTCTCCTCGCCTTTGTCGATCCAGGTAAGTATTCCAAGGCAGGAACAGTTCTCAACCATAGGGTCTTCTACGCTTTCTACATTTTCTTCTCAGGAGGCCAATCCATTGGCTTTTGGACGGTATTCTCCACGCCAGTGATGTTCCATGTATCTACGCCAAGGTAGGTAAACTTCTCAGAAATAGCGGTTGATACGCGTTGTAAATGTCCTCTCAAAATGCCTCTCCATTACCTTTTGGACGCGCTCCTCCACATCTAGAAAAAGATGTCTACGTAATAATCGGCTGCTACTTAGCCTTAGCGACTGCTACGCGTTCTTAATTTCTTTCCCATGAGGCTCACCCATTGCCCTTTAAACGCGCTCCCCCATGCAATTTTTAGAAGAAGGTGTGTAAGAAATTAACCATAGGCACAACAGCCTTAGTGGCATTTTTGCGTCTTAAATGTCCTTCGAAAACCCAGTGATTGCATAATTTGCGGTGTTCCTTGCAGCTACATTTATGTAAGATGGTATCATTGTTACTATTTTTGCCTTTAATTCCCTATTGATAAACAAATCAAGTGGTGCCTTTCTTATTACTTTATTACCTTTCTCCCTCACAGTGACTTGTGATTGGTTTAAAGTCTACATGATTGCCTCATATCTCTGAATCTCCACAGCGGTATGTGGATAGCGTTCGGTCTTCATCACTTCTTAATTCAAACCTAGTGACTGTTTCGCGTTATAAATTTCCTACCCATGAGACTCTCCCATTGTTTCTTAAACGGGCTCCCCCACGACATATTGAGAAGTATATTTCTAAGTAATAATCAATAGGCATGTCACTATAGTGGCTGCTTTGCATTTTCAATGGCCTTGGATATGGCCGATTCATTGCATAATTTTCTTTGTTCCTTGCAGTTACATTTAGATAATATGGTATGATTCTCTTTCATGTCTTTTGTTCCCTATAGATAACATAAATAAAGTGATGTCTTTCTTACAAGTTCATTACCTTTGTCCTCCATAGTGACTTTTGATTGGTTTGGAGTCTACAGGAGTGCCACATTTCCCTGCATCTCTACAGCGGTATTTGAATAGCGTTTCTTTTTCATCACTTCTTAATTTCTTTTATTCGGGTTCTTTGCGTGACAACTTGTTATTCAGCCATATTTGGATTGCACAGTGTCTTTCTGCGTTTATCGTCTCCTTTATTATTTACAGACTCATACGGATAACATGACATTTATTTACTGTTCTTCTTGACGATGTGTGAATAATTTAGAGATGTAATTACTGTCCAGTTTCCGTTGGTTCTCACAGCCGCATGTGAGCAGAGAATCCTCTAAACGGTTGCTCCATTTCCTGTGTTACCCAGAACCACATATGGTTGGCGTGTCGTCTTATAAGCTTTTTTTATTGATACCCTCAACCACATGTGGTTGGCATGGAGTCTTTATAATTTCCAATTTTCAGTCTTCATTTTACTTTCCTGGTCGGTTTTTTTATTCATTCTCAATAAATAGCGCGATATTTTCTGAATACTTTCTTTTTTTTTTATAACCTACTTATCTGTTACGTGTGGATGAAATTTCGTCTGTACAACATCATTTTTTTTCCACCACATCAACATGGAGATTGGGTTGCGTTTCTCTGACTAAAACATTTCTGTTGTTACCCTCTGAAGTATACGATTGTCCTGGCGCCGTTATATTTGATCATTTGCTGTTTACTTCAAAGCAACTTGTGGATGGTGTTCTTCTACTCGTAGCTGCATTTTTTCGAATGATATTCACATTCACATTTGAATGATGTGGAATATTACTAACCGATTCATTTTCTTTGTTCACAGCCAAGTGTGGATGAAATGGAGGTCTACAGAAGCTGTACGTCGAGGACCTGCAATGTCTTCGGCCTTTCCCACTGTCTTTACATCCTCCGCTCGCACCTCCGCCCCACGCCCCTTGGACCTCTCTGCGCTAGTGGAGCCCGGCGTCGTCCTCGGCGTGGGGACGCTGGCTGCGACCGTGGCCTTCCTCGTGGAAGTGGCGCTGCGCATGCGAGCCAACGGGTGTTGCAAGTCGGGAGCGCGACGTTTTTGCTGCAGGTGCACTGTATGCAAATGTCACCGGCGGAATTAAGTTAATTTCCTTAAGTTTATTTCATCGGGGAGCCTTTCACGATGATCTTTGCTGGTGCTCCACGCCCCCTGGACTTCTCTGCCTTCGTGGTGCCCGCCGTTTTCCTGGGCGTGGAGACGCTTGCTGCGGCCGTGGCCTTCCTCGTGGAGGTGGCTCTGCACATCTGAGCCAACGGGTGCTTCGAGTCTAGAGCGCGACTTTTATTCCGGAGGAACGAATTCAATATCCTCTAATTTACTTCACCTGGTTGGTTAGCACTGAGCCATTCTCCGCTTTCTCTACTGCTGTGCCTTGCCCCCTGGGTCTCTCTGAACTGGTGGAGCAAAGGTCGTCCTGGGAAGGTGTACGCTGGCCGAGGGTGTGGCCTGCTTCGTCGAAATGGCGCTGCTTAAGCGAGCCAACGGGAGTCGCGAGTTCTACTGCTATGCTGCTGGTGCATTGCAACTGACTCTGATCGAGGCGTGCCTGAATTTTATTTTATGCTTTTTAATTTATTTATCCGGGTGAGTTGCTTCAGAACTTTAATGTAGATTGTGCTTTCAGCAACTCTAACCGGCCTGTACTAAGGTTTTAGCTGTGTTTCGCTTAGCTAGTTTCGTACGCAGGCCGAATTCGGTCGATATGTGTAGGAGAGTTCTAGCGCCCCGCTTGTTTCCTCGAAAATTTTCCGTGATGCCTTTGAATAGTACAAGACAAATGCCCAGGACTTAATCTAAGCGAGGAATTTTCTCGCAAGGGCAACAAGGAATGACTACAATCGTGTCTTTTTATGACTTATTTAAAAAGTGTGGCATCAACAACAGAGTCAATTCCGTCCCTCTACAGGTCGGAAATGACCTGAGAAATGTATTTTGACATAGATATCATTTGTCCATGTCAGTGATTGGGTAATGCTACATCAAATATTACCGTAATATAATTACAAGATATACAATTGAATCAGAGAAATCAAAAACGTTCGATGTCCAAGAGTTTCAAATTCTGAAGAGCTAGCAAAAAGATTCTAAGATCTGGTCATCGATCATGTTTTCTTAAAATTGAAAAAATGAAGAACCCTCTACAGGTGTCAAAAAGTACACGGAGATCAAACTTTTATGTATAGATTGTTCAATTTGTATTTTAGAAACGTATTCTACCGTTAACTCCAAACTGGCAAATACTGACAACGAACATGATTTTTGGTGCTGTTCAATTGTATTAATACAGAAATATAATATAACATCACCTTAATAACCTAATATGACATTAAATTTCACAAGTTACATAATATTTAAGGTTGCTGTGCATAAATTTGTATACACGAGTGGAGTATTTATTGCCTCCGAAATTTAGCACTTTCTGCACAATTATTCAGTCTTGTCACTCAGCAGTGTGTCAATAGTACATCCCTTTCGTGTTCAAAAATGCCCGATACTGGAAAAAACTGCAGAATTTTTATCATCTATTCTATATGTGTGTTGGGGTGTTGAATGTGAATTTCAGGTTTTCCATTCTGTATTTTGACGTAGTAAGTAATCGTCTAATACCGACTAATTAATCCTAGATAAAACAACGCCATTCACTTTTTTTCAGAAACGAAGTCGTAATATCTGATAATATTCGAACCCTTACCGTGGTATTATTTTATAGTAATGGTCTATTTCTGTTAATACTATAACTTAATTTAAGAAATATTAATGAACTTCTGTGACTTTTCTTTTATCCCTAATGTTTCCTTATAAGTTTTATTTTATTAAAATCATAATAAGTCTCACGATAGAATATAATGTTGCTAAAGTTATTATATGACCATATTTCAATATACAGAACGTATGGCCAAAATGTCGCCAGTTTTCACCTTGCTGTAGAGACGCAAGGTACTGTCAAAACATTAAAGGTATATATGTTGTAATGAAAAGTGTCTAAAATTGTCCCCATGAACATGAAACTTTGAAAAAACTTAAGTGTTTAGTTTAAGAATGTATTTAATTTTTTTCATGTGTTTATATGACAGGTAATTTTAATGTCATCACGGTTGTATTATTTGTGTGTATGATTCTTTATGGTTATTTTATTACAAAATGAGATTAGAAAGTTCAGTAGATGGTAAATTTATTAATAGGTGCTTTAAATAGAGTTAATGCAAAACGACGGTTCAAAATAAATTATTCAGAATTAAAATATATTATTAACAATATAAAAGTCATAGAGCAGGAGAGTGTTTTGAAAAATTGAGAGAACTAAAACTACTGAGAGGGGAAATAAGATCATGTCTGAAAAGTTCAATTTAATGCTGGTTTGATGGTGTCATGTAGCAGTGATTGCACAATGTTTGTTGATTTATTAAATTGTTGATTTGTTATACACTGTGTATACGTATATACGAGCAATAACGAACCCCCCTTCAGTCCTTCCCTTTTCACTAAATGAAATGAAATGAAAATTCGCTTCTTTTGTAGCGGTCTATTGTGAAAAGCAACTGTCGTTACTCGTGCGCGTCTGCAGATTTTGGGAACCAAGCAGGTACGTCACAATATATGCAGATGAGTCACTTAACTTTAGCACAGCGTTTGCTAAGTGGAGAAAAAATGACGTCAGAGCCGCCTTTGCCTCTATGGTGTTTCAGGCAACATGAGTAGAAATTCATCGACACCCGTTAATTTTCTTTGGGTTTTGAAAGAAAGGTTTCCTCTTTTAGACACTAGAGGAAAGGCGAAGCGTTTAACGTGTTCAAAAGGACGGCAGTAAATCCAATCTAAAGAAGTATTACGTAGCTTTGCGCCTCAGAGTAATCTACGAGATAAAAATAAATTATGAGGAATTATATAGTCGGTGATCATACAATAAATAACTTAATATTCTCATTAGTGTTTATGAAAACGATACTGAATATCACGAGGATTTAAAACACTCTCTAACAAAATTGTACATCAAAAATAACCAATCCTTGTGTCTGGGATCACTCACGTAACCCCTACCGGTTATATATTTATTTGTAAGCAAAAATTATTTTTTCAGAACGAATTAATTCGTCACATTACATACCATTGTACAAAATATTATTGCTGTTAAGTGTTAAAACTGTCTTTTCCAAAAATGATATCTCATAGAAGAATGGAAGTGGAACTACAGTACTGAATGTGATAAAGCTTCATATATCGTTTGAATTATGTAATAATGTATGTTATATTGTATAATTCTTAATATTGTCATTAAAAATTAATCATTATAAATTAATATTATCATTTAAAAACCGTACATATCAATTTTCATAGCAAACCCTTTCCCCCCACTCCCACCTCAACATTAGAGCACTATGCGCCCACCGCCGCGTTGGACTCTTCCTTTGCTGTGTGACGTAGTGTAAAGAAAATAAATTCACATAAACAAAATAAAAATAATATATTGTAAAGTTACAGACTAGATACAATAAATTGCATAAATAAAACACTCCGGCAACCTTTCTTTTCCCAACACCCTGCTTTACCGCAGAAAAACAAGCTACGCGTGATGCGAGCCTCCGGATCATTACCGTCCCGTGGCAATTTACCGACACATGGCCTGATGCCAAATTTAAAACCGGTCGCCGTCTGGCGAACTACGTGCACGAAGCACCCGAGATGGTCTGGCCCTTACTCTCCGGACATCTCGCCCCCACTCTTACTCTCCCTGTACCTACACGTACGAGGCCCTCGGAAGAAAACTGAATGACAGCGCGAGCGCAGCTCGCGCCGCGTTAAATAGCTGGTGGCTACACCCCCCACCTCACGAGCTCCCTAGATAGGCTCGCCCGCTAGCTTAGCGAGGGCTCGTTTGCCACTGTCTTTGGGGGGGGGAGATACGCCCTCACCACACCAGATTCCCAGATAGGCTCTCTCGCCGGCTGTCTTACAAGGAGTTTACAGTCTAGGGTTATTTTTGGCTCTGCCACGCTACCTGCGCGCCACGCTGCCTGCACGCTGCCAGCGCCAAATCCCGGATGTACAGGCTCAACCCCTTTCTCCCCCGCAGAGCACTTTCACCGACCTAACGGCTCTGGGCCTGGTATTAACGACGCCACAGACCCTCCCATGCTCGGGGGTAGAATTTTTTTCGCAGCAAAATGTGCACAGAAAAAAAATTCTGCTAACTAATTAACCTGGTGTTGACCTCACATTCTAAATTTTTACGTTAAACAATCAGAAAAGTACAAAAAACAAAACCTGTCTAAATTACAAAAAATTAAATCTATGTGCTGTGCCCTCTTTCCTAACTAGGTTGCCATTTACCTTAATTACTATACACATGTGAACAGACAAAAATTCTTTGACATACAACTGAAAAAATCTTGAATACATACATAATAAATACCCTTTTATATACAAATCAGTAGTACCATGATAGCTCTTGAAGTACAAATTAATTCTGAAAAATAAAGTACATGAATTTTCTGCTATATACAATTACAAAAATCTGGACATACATCATGTGCCTCATAGACTGGATTTATTGGCGCATGTATGCATTTACATATGAAAACAATAACACAAAACAAAAATGAAATACCCTAGAATTTACAATTTATTTACATCAATTTTCACCGACATTTATACAGTGTCACGAACGTGTGAGCTCTCTACACCTGTCAGCGATTAATTCATTTATCGTACATGCGACTAAGCGCATCTGCATTTACGTTCTCAGAACCCTTTTTGTGAATGATCCTTAAGTCAAGATGCTGAATTAATAAAGACCAGCGTAATAATCTGGGATTTTTGCCCGCCTTATTACGTTACCAAACTAAAGAATTGTGGTCAGTTTCAATTTGAATCGTGGCTTGCCCGTCGAGATATAATTTCAGTTTGTCTAATCCCCAAATTAGAGCCAAACACTCGACTTCTGTCGTCCCATAATTGGATTCAGCCTCATTTAATTTACGGCTCAAAAATACTACAGGTTGTTCTATACCTTCGTCATTAATTTGATAAAGAACTACTCCTATAGCTCTCCTCGATGCATCAGCTTGAATCCTAAATTCTTTAGAATAGTCCGGTGCATACACCACAGTCTTTTCACAGAGCGCCTGCCGCAGCTCATTGTAAGAAGCCTCACATGCCTCCGTCCATACAATTTTTCCTTGGCGCTCACGCCCCCGCAGCGCATCTGTCAGTGCCGCCGCTTTGTCCGCGAAACCCGGTATCAATCTACGATAGTACCCAACCAATCCGAGAAGCGAACGCACCTGTTTCTTAGATTCTGGTCTGGGAAAATTCTGAATAGTCTGAACTTTGGCCTCGGCCGGCCGCAATTTCCCGTTCCCGACTACGTATCCCAAGTACTTCACGTCAGCGCGCGCGAACAAACACTTGCGTGGCTGTACCGTTAATTTGGCCGATTTCAAGATTCGGAAAACTGTCTCCAGATGCCGTATGTGCTCAGTCCAAGAATTGCTAAACACGGCAATGTCGTCGAGGTACGGCACTGCAAATTCCTGACAATTTTTGAGTAAAGTGCCCATAATCTTGCAGCATTGATAGGGGCCGTTTTTAATCCCAAAAGGCAACCTAAGCGGCCGATACGTGCCGAAACTGGTCACGAACGCGGAATATCTCTGCGCCCTATCGGTAAGACCTATCTGCCAAAAGCATTTACTCAGATCTAATACACTAATGATTTTAGCTGCTGCTACCTGTTCAATTCGTTCTTCAAGATTTGGCAAGGGAAAATACTCGGTCTTTATAATTTGATTGAGGCGCCTATAATCAATGCAGGGCCTCGGTTTCTTCCCCGGTGCCTCAACTAAAATCATGGGAGACGTGAAGTCGCTTTCTGCCTCCACAATGATATTGTCGTGAAGCATTTTCTCTACTTCTTCCCGCAGTATCTTTGTCTGTCTAGGCGACATACGGTAAGGTACACTGCGAACAACTTTATTAGTGTCGGTCAGTTCGTTATCCATTGTAGTGATATCGGTTAAACCAGGCTTTTCACTAAAGATACTTCTGTACTTACATATGACATCTCCGAGTGCGTCACGGAACTCGGGTTCAACCTCCGTACCGTTGAGCATCTCCTCCGCGTCAAGGTCGTCGGAATCTAATCTTAGCGCGTAGTGGTCTAACGCGTCTTCCTCACTTGCGGCTGAGACCGTCGCAGAACCGAGAAAATTGACATATTCAGTACGCTGGTGGTACTTTTTCATCATGTTTACGTGGTATACGCGTGGTTCTTTCCGCCCTGGCATCTGTACCACATAGTTGTGCTCGGACAATTTCTCGCGGACCTCGCCCGGCCCTATCCACTGCACAGCTAGTTTCCGTGTTTTGTTAGGCGCTAGAACCAGCACCTTCGCGCCTATTTCAAAACTGCGCGAGACCGCCTTCCGGTCATACCACACCTTACGTTTTTTTTGTTCTTCCGCCATTTTTGCATGAGCGAGTTCACGCGACCGCTTCAATCTATTAATCAGTTTGAATACGTGCTCTACTACCGAGCTACCTTCGCTTTCATCTGCCCCCGCAAGTTTTTCGTAAAGAAGCGTCATGGGTGTGCGGAGATTTCTCCCATATACTAACTCCGCTGGGGAAAACCCTATAGATTCGTGCACGCTTGTGCGTAGAACGAACATAATCGCAGGGAGCTGGCTCTCCCAATCCGTTCCCGCCTCTAAACAAAGAACCTTCATTAAGCGGTTCATGGTTCTGTGCATTCGTTCTACGGCATTTGATTGCGGATGGTACGGCGAACTTCTAACTAATCTGATGCAAAATCTTTCGGCGAATTCCGCCATCAGTGTACTTGTAAAACAAGTTCCCAGATCCGTTTGAAGCTCTCTCGGAAATCCAATCCGACTGAACAACTCTAATAAAGCTTCAATTACAGTGACCGTCGTCAGGTCACGTATGGGAATAGCCTCAGGGTATTTTGTGGCTAAACACATCGCAGTGAGTATGAATTTATTTCCTGACTCAGACTCTGGAAATGGGCCACACGCGTCGACATTTACTTTCTCAAACGCCTCGCCCGTTATTGGTACAATTTTTAAAGGCGCTCGAAGTTTTTCGCCGCCGTTACCTACACGTTGGCAACTATCGCAGCTGCGTACGAAATTCTCCATATCCTTGTAACAGTTTGGCCAAAAGAAATATTTTGCCATCGCGTCTTTGCTCTTGGTAACCCCTAAATGGCCGTGGGCAACTTCATGGCAGCGTTTCAATATCGTGCCACGATACACACGCGGAGTTACTAACATCGAAAATCTCTCACCGCGCTTGCTTTGCCGGTTCCGGAACAATAGGCCGCGTTCTATAAAATAATCGCGCCGTTCCGCCTCCGTGCCTTCCGCTAGCTCTATTAGCGGTGTGAGTTCTTCATCCTGCCTCTGAGCTTTTTTAAATTCGGCCGGGTATAAACGGGCCAAAGCAACACTCTCAGAATCTATTTCAATTTCCGCGGCGTTTCCAACCGCGTGGTTGCTCGGTTCGTTAACCCCACCTTGAAATACACTATTTACCGTGTTCTCGCCCGGCTCAGGTGCTGCGTCCCGCTCCTCGCCGGTGCCTGCAAGCTCGCCTAGCTTAACCGCCCCCACACCTATTGTTTTGTCCCTGTCCACAAAGGGTGTGTCGTCCGGCGCCGCCGCTACCTGCTCTGCCCCATCTACCTGCTCGGCTGCCGCCTGGGCTCGTGTTCGCACGGCACAAAGCAACTGCGGTTCTAAGAACCCTTGCTTTATTTCCGACAACATAGTGGCAGATCGATTGCTTAGAATGTAGTATTCTAAATCGCAATTTTTCGCGACTGCCGCCTCGGTTACAAGCTTACCGAACGGACCTAAAATTTCAACCTTGGCCACCGGTAGATTTCTAGGCGCCTCGTCCAGGGGCTGCTTAACCCATACGGACTCGCCAGTATATTGATTAGGCATGACGTGCTTTGCGTTGATTAAATCTACGGTAGCACCAGTATCACGAAGAATGGTAATGCTCTTCCCGCAAACCGTGCCGACAAACGTGTGAGGAAGCAACAATTCCTGCGCACTGTCGTTAACCACGTGACACACTGTCTCACTCTGCTTAAGCTGAGGGCAGTATTTTTTTATGTGCCCCGGTTTTTTACACAAATAGCACGTGCGTTCCTGCGGTTTGTCGAATTCCGCATTTCTATCTAATTTAGGCGCTGCGGGTTTAGAAATGGACGGCACGCTTTCCGTTGCCTTTCTCCATTTCTGTTCACCCACAGGCTCTTTACTATTGAATTTGGAAAATTCTTTTTTGTACACACTAGATCGGTTGTTCTCGTATGTGTCCAGCCTGCGTGCCAAATCTTGGGACTGCGAAACCTCGCCCCAAACATCTAAGAAGTGGGCACGTACGTCCGCCGGTACCTTCCGTTTCATCTGGTCGGTAACAATCAGATCTAATAATTGTTCGTACGTTTCAACTTTTAACCCTGAAATCCATTTTTTGCAATAATTCGTCAGTTCGCGAGCATAAACATTCCAGGTAGTTTTTGCTCCTTTTGCGTGACTGCAAAACATCTGACGACATTTTTCGGGCGTGAATTTATACATGTCTAGCAACTGAGTTTTGATCTGGTCATAATCCTGTTCTGGTGAATCGGATCCTACAACTAACCAGGTATTGATTTCATTGGGAAGCAGTCCCATTAATTGACTGACCCATTCGACTGGCACAATGTCGAGCTGACGAACATGCGCTTCGAAGACACTTAAAAACAAGGAGATATCCTCACCTTCGCCTTTAAATCTATCCATTACCTGATTGATACGGATTTTGTTTCTGTTTCCCGAATTTCTACTACACAAAGATTCGCGCGAGGTAGCCTGATTCGCTAATTTAAGCCTTTCAAGATCGTAAATGCGTTCACGCTCCTTTTCCTCAAATTCGCGTTGTCGTTCTCGCTCTCTTTCCTCGAATTCGCGTGATTCAGCGACCTGTTCCTTCACCTGATCGGCGAGTTGCTTAACAAAATCTTCATCGTACTGCTCGCTTCCCGTGATTAATACCTTTAACCTTACAACAGTTTCGTCCCCTTCCAAAGTTTCCCCCATCTCCATCGCGACCCTCACAAGTACCTCTTTCCGATACCCCGCTAGAAAAGACATGTTGATTGAATTGATCACCGACTGATATAAAGAGCTCACTTACGTTCTGTTGACCTCGGTGTCGCGTGCGCTCTTCCTGGATCGGTGTCCTTCCGTCCTTCCTCTCGTTCTGGTCGTCCGGGATGTCTTCTTCCAGTTCCAGTACCACGTACCAGTACCGTACACTAGCACCAGTTCCAGTTCCAGTTCCAATTAAGAAAAAAAAAAGGTTCCGAGTCGGACAGTACCGCCCCGAAACTTTCGCACCGAAATACCGCACAATTCGGTTTCCCGTGGCGTGCACGACACTGCCGACGCCACGTGAATACGACGCGAGTGCACCAACGCTTCCGATGCACAACTCCACGCGTACTGTTCAGCTATGTCCAGCGCGCACCAAAGACTCAGGCGCCGCACTGAGAGTTCCTGCGGTTGCAATAGCTACTTCCGCGATCTTTGCCGTGGGCTTCGTAAAACCCCTGCCACCAACTTAGAACTTGATGGGTACACTTAACCGCCCGTGAGTTACGTAGAAACAGCTGCCACCAATTAAGAAAACTTGGTGGGCGCACGTTACAACCCCGTGGGCTTCGTAGAAACCGCTGCCACCAATTAAGAAAAAAAAGGTTCCGAGTCTGTGACGTAGTGAAAAGAAAATAAATTCACATAAACAAAATAAAAATAATATATTGTAAAGTTACAGACTAGATACAATAAATTGCATAAATAAAACACTCCGGCAACCTTTTTTTTCCCAACACCCTGCTTTACCGCAGAAAAACAAGCTACGCGTGATGCGAGCCTCCGGATCATTACCGTCCCGTGGCAATTTACCGACACATGGCCTGATGCCAAATTTAAAACCGGTCGCCGTCTGGCGAACCACGTGCACGAAGCACCCGAGATGGTCTGGCCCTTACTCTCCGGACATCTCGCCCCCACTCTTACTCTCCCTGTACCTACACGTACGAGGCCCTCCGAAGTAAACTGAATGACAGCGCGAGCGCAGCTCGCGCCGCGTTAAATAGCTGGTGGCTACACCCCCCACCTCACGAGCTCCCTAGATAGGCTCGCCCGCTAGCTTAGCGAGGGCTCGTTTGCCACGGTCTTTGGGGGGGGGAGATACGCCCCCACCACACCAGATTCCCAGATAGGCTCTCTCGCCGGCTGTCTTCCAAGGAGTTTACAGCCTAGGGTTATTTTTGGCTCTGCCACGCTACCTGCGCGCCACGCTGCCTGCACGCTGCCAGCGCCAAATCCCGGATGTACAGGCTCAACCCCTTTCTCCCCCGCAGAGCACTTTCACCGACCTAACGGCTCTGGGCCTGGTATTAACGACGCCACAGCTGCGTCTAGATTTGGATTTCGGTGACGTCACTGAGCAAAGGGGTTGGCAATGCTGGTTTTTAACTTCACGGCGGGGTAAGTAAAATTACGAATCTGACCCAAGTAAATTGGACTAGTAGAGCAAAAAGAGCAAAATTTGAAACAAATAAAATCGAGAATACATTGCAATATTCATTATTAAGTATGAGCAATAATTTTTGCACATTTATTGTATTTATATAAATTTGTAACATTTATTTTATTGATATTGTTACTTAGAAATTTTTTAACCATTGGAGCCGAATCGTTTTTTTAATACTGCATCTGTTTTGTTTTCTCCACCAGTTAATATATCTCGCAACTGCGTGGACTGATCTTTCTTAACGGCAGATTTAAAAGATAACCAGGCAAGTTCAATTGGATTGAACATGGGATTATAAGGGCTTAATGAGAAGAAGCATTGACAATTACTAGTACTATAACGGTCGTCTGTTAGATACTTTCGTCAGCTACGAAACACTGACGAGCAAAGTAGTTAGCATTTTCTTCCTCAAATAAGCTCTTTTTACTTGATGAATTATTCCAACATTACCAACACAACCGATAACATGAACACTCTATCCACGACTCCGCGCTGCTATATAACTACATCAAGTTTCATTCTTAGGACGTCCTTGATTTCGGGAAAGAAAGAAATTAACGTCGTTTCGTTCATGAATACAATAGGAGGATTGTCTGCTTGATAACGTAATAGCTGCAGAGCATATTCACGACGTTTTATTTTAATTTCATCAATGAGATTTTTTCTCGATTTCTCTCTTCTCGTGATCTCTATCTAAACAATCTAAATATTTCCGTAAACATTCTATGAACGTAATAATTTCATGATTTACGTGAAATTTCAGTGAAAGTTCTTTTGATTCTTCAATTCTTCTCAATATAATGAACAAATAATTCAATAATATGAAAATGAAAACAGAGGGAGAGGTAGATGAAGCCCTGGGAAGAAGTCAAATAGCGGAAGTCGCAGGATCTGATGGAAATCCCCCAGAAATGATAATTGTGGAAACCAGAAGAGGTATTGATTTCGGTGATATGCCAAGAAGCATGTAATGAGGGAAGAGTACCCGAACATTGAGAGGAAAATCGAATGGTACCCGTACATAAAACGTGAAGTACACAAAAATGTGAAAACTACTTGCACGAGTAAAATCTCTTCAGGATAGTAGGATGTAAATTGGAATGGATTGTAGAGTAAGTTATAGAGAAGGAGCAGAGTGTTTTTAGATCATACAGACAAACACAAGACCAAATATTTACCATTCAGACCATTATAGAAAAAATAATGGATAGAGAGAAAACTATATATTCTGCTTTTATAGACCTTCTGTCTTCATTTGATACAGTAGCTAGGGAAGAAATATGGTTACTTGATATAGCAATAGTTCGAAAATAACTGGTACAAGAAGTAGTTGAAAATGTATATGCTACTGTAAGATTAAATGGTCAACATAGTGAGAAATTTAAAATCAATAATGGTGTGAAGCAGGGGACTCCCTAAGCCCAGTATTGTTTACAATACTATTAATTAATGAATAAACACACCAAGAAACATATCAAGAAATGTACGGTAGGAAATTTGCGGATGAGGCCGCCATGGATGCAGTCTCTAACTTATTTAGATGATATATTGCTCATTGCCAAAAACACAGGGCAAACACAATATAAAGGGAGCGGGGACACGTGTTGGAAGACAGCTATGAAAGTGAATACTAGCGAGTGTAAAATATTGTGATGAGGCCTTATAGCCTCTACAAAACACACTCAATTATTTTTGCCAACAGATAATTCTCATTCCCTCTTATTTATATAAGTTTATTTTACCTGTTGGCAAAAAGAATTGTAACAGGTTCAGAGTTATGAGTACTTGGGTACAATTATATCAGTGGTCGGCAGGTATGAGGATGAAATACAGAGTTAAGAAGGCAAATTCCGTCTATTAATTAAGTAAATAGTTCTTGCGCATGAATGTTAGTACTAAAACTAAGTTACAAATCTACAAGTCGGTATATGTCGACCTTTTACTTACGGAATGGCATGTCTTCCATGCATTACAAAACAAGACAGAACAATACGAGCTAGCTGGTAGTGAAGAGGCGTCAACCAGTGCAACAGACCATCCTGCAGTCCTTCAGCGGCTTAACATGGACGGCCATTGCTGTCAGCCTCGCCGCCTTCGCCGGAGCCCTTCGCCTCATCGGTCGCAGGTACCCTGCCCTTCATCGTCTCGTGCCCCCAAAAAGCCTTTCATAGCATTATTTTTTTACATTATAAATTTGAGGCACCTGGATAGACACGGGAACAAGCCTCACCACTTTCAGGGAAGCCCTTCTTCTCTTAGACCGCTGATGTGCCATTGCCAAGAATTCGAATTCTAACAAAAGCTGTCATGCACACATTGTATCTGCAATAAAATTGGGACTCCTGTAAGGCCACAGGTAACAGCCTGTCTCCGTCTCCTAGACCGCATGTACGCATTTTGAACACCATTTCGGATCCAAACAAACCCTTGTAATCCCTCACTCTTTCTCCAATAATATTGAGGCATCTGAAACGAAACAGATAACAGCTTCAACCATTGCCTCACCATTTGAAATCACAAGTAACCAGTCTAACATTTCATTCGCTGTCCAATGTTATTAAGGTTCCAGGAAGGTCACTGATAACAGCCTCACCATCTTTGCCTACTCGCCTCCTCTCATACTCACAGGTACGCATTCCGTCACCATTTCGAATCCCAACAAACCCTTTTAATTCTTCATTCTGTCTGCAATGATATTAAGGCTTCTGGAAGGCCACAGGTAACAGCTTAAACATCTTCGCAAAAAAACCTCGTCTCATAGACTGCAGGTACGCATTCTGTCACCATTTCGAATCCTAACGTGGAAGAGATGGCTCAGGGCATCAACTGGTGGTACTGCAATCATTCTGACCCGGAGGCCCTAGATTCGAGTCCCGACAGTGGCCAGATTTTCGACACTAGCCTATCAGCTCGGTCCAATTCAGTCGGTGTCTGGAGAAGAATTTTGTAATATAATGTGCTACTAACGTGCACTACACAACTCACAAGCCAAGAAACCGGTTGGGAACTTAGTTATTGTCCCAGCTAGGGCGGTACTCCGTTGGTGGGAGATGTCTGGTTGGGGAAACCCCTGCTAGACAACAGTAGGTCGTCACTGGTTCTCGCCATATAGCGGGGGGAGCCCACCGCAACCTTCCGAGCTAAAAACTGCACTACACTTCCCGGTAATAAGTAATTGAGTAGATGACGCGCCCAGAATCACTTATAATTTTTGAAATCCCAATTATTCAATACTTTTAATCCCTGATTCTCTCCGCAATAATATTAAGATTCCTGGAAAACTACAAGTAACAGCCTCACCATCTTCGTCTGATCTTGTATCATACAACGCAAGTTCGCATTCCATCACCATTTTAAATCCCAATGAACCCTTCTAATCCTTCATTCTCTATGCAGTATTAGTATAGCATCTGGACAGCCATAGGTGACTGCCTCACAGCCTTCACATAAATTGTTCGTTTCATCGCATGAAACGTTGTATCGCTTCACCAATTCAAATTCCAACGAACCTAGATATTAATTTTATTCTCTCTGATATAATATTCCTGTTTCTGGACGGTGACCTGACATACTTTCATTTTTGTACTGTATTATTATGCTACCTGAACTGTCACATTTACCAGACTCGCCTCCTTTGGCTACACTCTTCACCTTACAGTGGAAGGTACACATCCCGTCATGAATTTTAATCCAAGCGATTTCCGAAATCTTTTAATTCTCTCTATTATAGGATTTTGCCTCCTGGTCAGACACAGGTACCATCACGCCCCCTTTCTCTTCGCATCACAGGCCACAGGCATCAACGCCGTTACCAATTCTAATCCAAGCCAACGTTGACATACTCTTCATTGACATCTCCGCTGCAACAGGTAGCAGAGTCACTACCATCGCTTTTACTCAACCCATCGCCAATTCGATTTCGAACGAAAAGCCGAGGTATTTCTATTTATGTCAACTGTCGAAGCAACACTCTGCTTTTGATTGAGAAACGTGTTTATCCAAGTTTTAAATGTCTTTATAATTGAATGCTTCTTGCGTTTGCTGGGTAACATTTATATTTCTGATATTTTTCGAACTTTAAACGTCTTTATACGTGGAAGCTTCCTCAGTTGGACGGGTGGCTGTCGAGGCAATATTTTGTTTTTATATGTCAGTAAATTTGGGGGTTTTCTTGATTAGGGAGGGCCACTGACGTGTCTCTGTTTCAAAACTGTTTCGCGAGGGGGGGCTTTCTTTTTTGCGAGAGAGTCTGTTGAGAGAAATTATTTTTTGTGCTCCTATATCGTTATTCTCGAGATGTTAGTCTCCTTAATCGTCGAGAGGTATGGATCTCTTAAGAGCAGCTATTGATGCAGCTATCTCATTTTCAGAGACGTGTTGCTCGAAGTCTTGGACGCCTTCATCAACGGAGGCTTCGTGACTCGCGAGAGCGACCGCCGAGGCAACTTCCTGTTCCTGCTGCTGAGCGCATTCGGGATGGTGATTGTCAGTGCCTTCACGGGGACCTTTATGGGCTTCCTGGCTGTCTTTGGAGAACCGCGGCAGATTCAGACACTCGAGGAAGCTGCCAGCCAGGTCACCAAAGTCTGCGGACCTATCTCATGGAAACATTCCTTGTCAAGCGTGGACAGAAGCGATGTGTTGTGGAAACTTCTTGATAAGTAAATGTGATATTGTTTATTGTCGCATGTGGTTTTTGCGCCAGATACAATTCTGCTCTTAAAGGCCTTTGAATTGAAAGGGATGCACGAGAGGGGCAGCTAAGGGGGCGGGGATGTATCGCTTGCGCAGTGGCACAGAAACCGTCTTCAAAAATGTTCTGTGGCGCAGTCCGAGCTAGGGAATCTAATAGCCGCTCTGCATTATTAGCCTGATATGTCTATGTTATGTAATATAACCCGCGCTTCAGGGAAGCCAAGTTCTTACTAAAAGAGATTATTAGGGGACGATTACCTGTTCAGGGGGACCCACCCACCTGACTTTACCGTGGTATTTCTTACCGGCTTGCGCGAGTGCACTGAAACAGGGTGGGAATGGACACTTGCGTGACTTTACTGTGCGTGCAAAACGCACAGAATGCAATAAAACTAATATAAAATTTAATAAACCGTCATTCTTAGGAAGAATAGTACGTAAATTAAATAAAAGTTACTCGTTTTTACTTTTTCGCGCATAAGAAGGAACTTCATGAGAAGAGAAAATTATGTAATGCAACGCGAAAAAACGGTCAATTTTCTGCAGAAAATCTGTTGTTACAGGGCCCTTGTAACGAAAAGACAATAAATCCTGATGCTAAATTTAGAAAAATACTAACATACGGTGTAGCCAAAATCCCAGTTTTGAGGGTCGATGATATCGAAAAATTGATAGACCGCAAAACGTCTGTCCGTCAGTCTGTGAACATCGATAGCGGCTAAACTGTTCAGTCGATTTTCTCTAAAATTAATATTCCCCAATTGTCTTGGCTGATGTAGCCACTTCTTGAATTTGAAATCGATATTTTAATTTTGGGTTTATATACATGAAGCCCAAGGGCCATTTTCAAAATTTTCAAAAAAGCGCCATAATCGATTTTGATTAAATTTTGTTGTTAGATAGTCTAAAGAACGTTTAAGGGAATGCCACAAGTCTCACATTGGTTGACAACTCTCGATTTTTAAAAAATAAGAAAATTAAAATTTTTTTCGTCTTCCTACAACTACAATTATGAATATAAAATTTTTCTGAAAGAAATATTTTCAAAAAAAGATTTTCAAATAACGTCAAGTTCACTTTTTCCAAACGATGAGTATTTTTGGAGTAATCAGGCGTCAAAAGTAGTCACCCGCCCTCAAAATACTGCGCTTCTTGATCGTAATTTTAGGTGTTTTGAGGTAGTTCGATGCTATTAAAAATAGAATGCATATTTCTTTGTTCGATTCTTACATTGGACCTTTTCTTAAATGGCTGCCAAAATGTATTTGTAAATTATTTAAAACCTCTTTGAAATCATCATGAAATAAAGATTGCAAGCCTTCAGTCGCCCGTTCCCAATTTACGCATTTGGATGCTACGTAAGTTAATATTTGTATATTATTTCATATTTCTTTTTTTTAAATATGTATTAATACTTAAGATATTTCAATTTAAATTGCGTTCTTTAATTGTGTAAAATTTGAAAATTAATAGATGAGCGGTCATTTTTGGTTGTTGTTACCTATTGTTGTAACGTCACCCAGACAAACGATAATGGCGGCTACTTTTGGTTCGCGGGAATAAAAACAAATACGTTTATGGATTTATAGAATATTACAATCCCATAGTGTTGAATAAGTACTGTTATATATTTTTCGTCTATTTGTTTCCCAATGCTATCAGTATTGTATTATTTATGATTTTTTAAATATGTTTCTTTCTTTTATTCTGCTTATTTTTTGAACCAAATGTTTAAAAATTTCAAATGAGTTTTATAAAAATTATTTGGAGAGAAATTATGGTATCAATAGTATTAAATAACCATCGTTAATGGCGAGAGAGTACGTGCTGATTTAGCATCGCTAGTTTATTAGATTATAGTACTATTTCCAGGAAGAATTCGACAACTTAATATGTCACGTTTTACTACCCTGTATGGTAAAAGAAAATCGAAAAGCGACAGTCAGCAGAGTAATACGTCCAACGAACTCAATTGTTACAAACGATCATATACAAAAGAAATATAAAAGTTTCGTTTTAAATTTTTGGCATTTTGCTATGATGAGAAAGAATCTCGACTTCAGTAGCGTCGGACATAGAGAAGGAATTCAGAATTTGGAAGCGACCGATGTGAAGATGGGTTTCAGATTACGGAATACTCCGATAGGATATTGGTACTTGTGATACATGTTAGATTAGTTGCGGATTTTTTAAACGATTAGTTTTTATTTTTACTTTCCCGAGTACGTACGAATATTCGGAGTATTATACGTAGTACAGAGAAGATTATGTAATGCTGCGGAAAATTGATTTTGAGATTTCACCGGAAATGCACTTTTGGGAAAAACGCTAAAGTTTTTTTTTCAAAACGTCCACCTGTCTGTCTGCTCTTCTGTCTGTCCGTCTGTCCGTCTGTCCGTCTGTCCGTCTGTCCGTCTTTCCGTCTGTCCGTCCGTCTGTCCGTCCGTCCGTCCGTCTGTCCGTCCGTCTGTCCGTCTGTCCGTCTGTCCGTCTGTCCGTCTGTTCGTCTGTCCGTCTGTCCGCTTGTCCGTCTGTCCGTCTGTCCGTCTGTCCGTCTTACTATTCTTCTGTGACAACTAACACCTAATTGTACGTAAGATTATTTTCCAAATTGGAGAAAACCTTGTTCTTCCGGCAAAAGTCAGAGGTTTTGAGATTTTAAAACAAGGTTTTAAAATTTGGGAGTACTTTACATGAAGCTCCCCCGACATTTTCAAAACTTTCTCAAAAACTGCTGTAAGAATGGAGTAAAATACCCTAATGACGGTGGCAAAAACCAATTGAATCGTTTATTTCAGAAACCCGTCAAACGCCAAATACCTCATTTGGAGAAAACTGAGAAGTCTCCCAATTTTTCTGAATTTATTTTTTATTTATTAAAGCAGTTGATAAATAAATGTGTTTGATATAAATATGCCCAAAACGATGTGTCTGTCCTGTTGGAACAATAACCCGCCGCTAATACAGATTTTAGATTTTTGGATTTGAAGGGTTTCTGAAAAAGTAACGATTCAATTTTCAGATAATACACTAAATTTTCAAAAATTTGAAACCACCAAACTTGAAGATAGAGATTTTCCTTGAATAAAAATTGTTCTCCAAAGTCAGTTTTTTAATTTAGTTCATATACATTTTCTTGCGTATTTTAATAGTTTCCGCACAATATTGCGAGCAATATCTTCAATTAAAAAATACAAAAAATCCTTTTTCTCGAAAACGGCTCAATGTTTTTTAAACTTTCGATAGAGTTAGTTCTTAATGCAGTCTCTAAGAAGATATAAACGCCCTTTGCTTTATTCTTTTGTTTATACAAAATTTAGAAAAATGTAATCTTCTTGTCTTGTCTCTCAGTACGTTATTATTTGTATTCGCGAGAATGTTGTATTTATGAGTACACAAAATGTCAACGCGCGATATTACAGCGGGGAACTCTCCTGTCTCGTCATGAAAATGTCGATATTTTGCCTTATGATGCAAACTATTATTTCTTGACACAAACTTCAGTTTGCTTGTGTAGGTTTAAATCCTGCCCGAATATGGATGACAAACCTGAGTGGTTTGATTTATCAACCCGACCACACGAGCCCGGTCCAGCGTTCATCATGGGTGAATACAAACAAGCACTTTGTATAAATTCCCCATTGTTATAGGATAAATCTTCAGAGACTTCCGTTGCACATATTGTGCCTGAATGCATCATCATGCCGTCGTTCTTTTCTTTCCTGGCGATAATGGAAGACAGACAAAAAACCGTTTGGACGCGATCCTACAGACCATTGTGCAAGGAGGCATCTACGTTAAGATGGAGAGGTACTAAATCATAGATGATACTACGTCTTTTAAACTTCATTCAAGATTCCTATCGGTTGCTTTTTAGATGCGTTCTTCCAAGTCGTAGAGAATCAAGTATCTAAGCCAAAGTAGGAAAAGTACTCAATCGTAGCGGCTTCTTCGCCATCTACATTTCCATCTCACGAGTCCCATCCACTGCCTTTTGAACGCGCTCCTCAAGGCCATTGTGGAAGCAGGCATCTACGCCAAGATCGAAAGGTAATCAACATGAGAGGCTGCTACGCGTTCTACATTTCCTTCCCACGAGTCTCAGCCATTGCAATTTGGACGCGCTACTGGACGCACATGTTGATTGAGATGTCTACACCAAAGTATAAAAGATCTCTCTGAAATTGGCTAGCCTAAAATAGTGGACGAAAACAATTAACATGCCATCCTTTAATACTAATTATTTTTTTTATTTTATCGGATTTTTACTGGCATGTAGTTTGTTGTGGTTCGCTATCTGGGGATAGCTAGCCTCAGAGAGGTTAAAAGAGGAACTCCGCAATAAAGGTTACGAGTTCTATCCGCAGAATTATATGACTTTCCCGATCACAAATCCGCTTTTGTGATTATCACACTTTCGTTGTTACTCGCAGAATTAGGTGATTGTCGTGGCGTTGTTATATGTGTTCATATGCTGTTTTATCCCAAACAACTTGTAGTTGGGGTCTTTCTGACTGCATTTTTCGTATGATTTTCACATTCACAATTGAATGATGTGGAATCTTTCTGACTGATTCATTTCTTTTGTTCGCAGCAAAGTGTGTATGAAGTGGCGATCTAGGGGGTGGGTTCATCGGGGATCCGCTCTATCTAAGGCATTTGCCACTGTGCCTTCCCCCCCACCTCTACGCCACGCCCCCTGGCCTCTCTGCGCTGGTGGAGCCCGGCGTCGTCCTGGGCGTGGGGACGCTGGCTGCGGTCGTGACCTTCCTCGTGGAGGTGGCGCTGCGCATGCGAGCCAACGGGTGCTGCAAGTCGGGAGCGCGACATCTGTGCTGCCGGTGCACTGCACGTAAATGATTCCAGGGCATTCATTTAATTTCCTCTAATTTAATTCATCTCTTTAGTTTGCACTAAGCCATAGCACTGAGCCACATCTCTGCTGCTGTACAACGTCCCCTGGGCCTCTCTGCGCTTGTGGAGCCCGCCGTCGCCCTGGGCATCCCGTCGTTTTGACATAGATACAATTTGTCCACATCAGTGTTTGTGTAATAATACATTCAATATTACAGTAACAGAATTACAAAATATACAATTGAATCGAAGAAAACAAAAACGTTCGATGTCAAAAAGTTTCAAATTTCGAAGAGCAAGCAAACATATTTTAATTTCCGGAAAACGATAATTTTTTCTTACAATTTAAAAGTTAAAGACACTCTACAGGGGTAGAGTTCACGACGAACAAACGTTTATACTTAGCTTGTTGAAATTATATTTTAGAACACTTTCTTACCGTTAACTCAAAACCGGCAAAATGTGACATCGAACTTTTTTTGCACCTGTTCAATTGTATTATAACGTAATATAATATAATGATTATACTTCGTTTTGCTTTTAATTTCACAAGTCACATAATATATAAGGTTGCTTTCCATAAATGTGAATACACGAGTAGTGTATTTAATGCCTCTCAAATTTAGCACTTTGTGCACAATTATTCACTATTGTCACTCAGCATTGTTTCAATAGTGCAGTCACTTCTTATTCAAAAATTCCTGATAAAGGAAATAAAATCCTGAATTTCTTTTTCACGAATTCTATATGTGTGTTGCGGAGCTGAGAGCGAATATGAGATTTTCCACCTTGAGAATTGTGGTAGAAGAGAATTGTCGTAGATATCTTTTCTTCACGCCAGCAATTGTCTAATAGCGAGGAATAATAATGGAGAAAACAACGTCAAATAAATTTATTTTAGAAAGGAAGTACTAATATTAGATGATATTTGGCGAACACTTGCCATGATATAGTGATGGTCTATTTCTTTGTATACTGAAATTCACTTTACGATGTTCTTCTCTGATGTTACCCATTTCTTTCGTAACTAAAGTTTCCCTTTTAGTTTTAGTATTCCTTTTACAGCATAATATGTCACACAGTAGAAAATATTGTTGCTAAAATTATTATATGAGCGTGTTGCATTGTACATAACGTATTTTGGCTTCTCTTTTCTCTCGTGTCCGTCACATGATTATTGATTAGGGGAGGGATATGCAAATACCGCGCGCTGGTGTAATCGTTTCTACCGATGTTGTGAGTATGAGAGTATTAATTATTGCACAAAGCGAATAATTCATTCGTCATAATCGTTTTCATAAATTGGATTTTTAAAGTAGAGCTCGGTTGCCATGTAATATGGTGGAACGCAATAAATAAATTAATTTGAAGATGGATGATTATGGAAAACCAAACGGATTTAAAACATTTTCAAACAAAACTGTACATAAAAAATAATCAACCATAAGGTTTAATATATCTCACGAAAACCCTACTGGGCACCTATTAGTTATGTATTTGTTAATAATTATTATTGTTTCAGAACAAACCAATTAGTTTTATTATATACCATTGTATAAAATATTCCTGTTTTAAAATGTTAAAGCTCTCTGGTAACAATGTTATCTAATAGAAGAATGGAAGTGGAATTACAGTACTGGATATGATAAAGCGTAAGATATTGTTTGAATTATGTAATAATGTATGTTCTATTATATAATTCCTAATATTGTTATTAAAAATTAAACATTATAAATAATTATTATCATTTAAAAACTGTAATTATCAATTTTATATGCGACCCCTTTCCCTCCACTTCCGTGCCAACACCGTGTGAACACAATGCGCCCATCGCCACGTTGGACTCTTCCTTTGCTCTACAGCTAGATTTGGATTTCGGTGACGTCACAGAACATTGAGTTGGCAACACTGGTTTTCAACTTCATAATGAAACTAAACCCATTCCAACTAAGAACAAGCATCTTCAAATGCGGTAGAAACCCTTTCAGATTAGGAACAAGCACATTCATATTGACATTCAAACATTCTGGAATCTAGACCGAACACGTTCAAATCCAGACTTCAAATTAAGAAGAAACTTCCATTTTGAATTCCACAGCATCAAAATAAAAAAGGTAAGGAAATTAAATAGAAAAAGAACGTGAATTACGAATTAATTTATTGAAATGAACAAAACAGAAATATAACAACTTGGATTAATGATTTACAGAATCATATCAATTAAACTTAAAGTATCTGGTATGAATCTTTGAATATAGCAATGAACTTGGCACAGTTATTGATATTTATTGTATTGATATTGTCATTTATAATTGTTTTAACCCGCGGAGCAAAATTTCTTTTTGACATTCTGGATTTGTTCTTTCCTCAGCAGTTACTATATTTTGCAACTGTGTGGACAGATCTTTCCTATTTGAGAGCAGTTGAGATTTTAAAGATGGACAGGCAAGTTTAATTGGATTGGACATAGGACTATAAGGGCTGAAAGACTAGAAACACTGACTAATACCAGTATCCTAGTCGTCTGTGAGATATTTTCAGCAGCACGGAACACTGACATGAAAAGTTATCATTTCTTTCCTCAATGCAGCTCCTTTTACTTGGTGATAAATTAATCCAACATTACCTGTACAACTGATAATATGGACATTAGATCGATGACTTCCAGCTGTTATATAAGTACATCAAGTTTCTTCCTCAGAACGTCCTTGCTTTCGGGAAAGAAAGGAATTAATGTTATCTTCGTTCTTGTATACAATTGGAAAATTGTCAACTTGATAACGTAATTGCTGCTGATCATATTCGCGACTTAATCGCTACTTTTTTTTCTCGGTCTCTTTCTCTTCTCAGGTTCTCTATCCATCTAAACCATATAAATGTGTTCGTAAACATTATGTAGGCCTAATAAAAATCATGATTTACGTGAAATTTGAGACAAAGTTCCTTGAATTCTTGGATTCTTCTCAATATATTCAACAATTAATTCACAAAGTTCTACTGTAATTTTCACCTTCCTCCTTCCACCCAGTTGTTTGCGTTCGTTCTGGTTCTTCACCCATTGATAAGCAGCAGATCGTTTTACACCAAAGGTATTCGCCAGTTTTCTCCAATCTACATCACTGTTAAATAAAGCAGATATTTGCTGGTTGATGCTTTCTGCCACTCTTTTTTAATAAACAACATAATTAATCAACAAGGAAAACTTGCATGAAATAACTAAACAGAACACAACTGAGCACAGAATCAATTTTAGCAAATAAAATAATTGCCTGTTTACTTCTCGTTTTGAAGTTGTTTGATGTCACTATGAAAATGATACGTGTCATGTTGAGTATGATTTGTCTCAATGTGGGCGAGTTTGAGAGTGTTTGTACACAATTGGAAAGTGCTTGTTATCGATTTGAATGTGTTTTGTCTCATTTTTAAGTTGAAAAGAATAGGCTGCGAGAGACGTGTATGAGTTTGTTAGATATCTAGGTGTTCTGGTAAAATTCAAAACGCTTTTTAAGGGGCTAGAAGACGCGTTGCGTCTATTCAGACGCAACAAACGTAACAAAAAATTCTTAAGGCAGATTTAGCAGACATATCTTCACTGAGTAAAGGCACATTCTTCGAACTGGAGTCCAATAGTGAAACCTGAAAAAGTTCACCAATGCCAGCAACCATATCATTAGTTGCGTTGGAGAGTTCAACAAGATTGGCGTTTATGATCTGTCGGAAATGCATTACTTCGCCAATGCCCAGGTTTCGCAAGTAATCGGTAATCTGCACAAACTCGTAGCAGCAAACGGCAAAATATGGGTAAAGTAACATTGTATTTCTCATGTTTTAAAAAAGACGTATTTTGCGCGCTTGCAGAGAGCTATCACTATTTCTAACATCTAATACATCTTCAGCAAATTTAATCATGGTCATTTTTAATCTGATATAATCTTGAATGGATTATGATTTAATCATTGAAATAACAACTCTCACAAAATCTAAAACAGTTTCATTCATTATAAAAACATTTACAATTTCTGACTCTTCTGACAACTCCCTAAATACGAGTACAACTCCCTAAAGACAAATAACACAAATATTTCAACATCTACTCCTCATATTCACAGTATTTACAATCAGACAATCCTTGATTTCTACATTCACATATGGCTATACTTACTTTTGTTATCATTAAATCTATCAGAACTTATTAAACTAATCAACTTGGTCTTCCTACAAATTGAAAATAATTATAATCAGTTCTCACTTCCTTGGTCGGTTCCTCAGCATACTTGACAGAAGGTTTTTCGTCGTCTTGCTTCGCCCATCGACGATGTCATCCCACGTGTCGTAAAAAAGGTCGTTAATAGAGTATAGAAATTTAACAAAAATACGTATTTCCAGACTAATCTGGGAGATGTTGATTTAACATTTTGGTTAATTTGAAATGTGTCTTATTTTGGGGGGGATGCTTTAACCCTCGATAATTGCGATGTTTTTGGCTTGACTGTGATCATGATGTCCTGGAATGTGAGTCCTAACGGTGGCAGATCTTGGTTACTAGGAAGATAGCTGGGCAGAATCTCGCTGTCTGCAGAAGAATTCTAGCGGCCGGATGTTCTGATCGGTAGTGTCTCTGATCAATACCATGCAAATACCGGAGCAGATTGTAAAAAAATGTTCCATGCACGACCTTTTCTTCCTTATCTTTGTCCTGACTTCATCCTGCCAGACAACTAATACCTTACCAGATATATCAAAATTTGCCGCTTTCCGGCGTACGATTACATTTTTTTCTTCTTACGAAGTACCTCAGTAAGGGCGAATGAAGGAACGGTTTTTTTGGCCATGTTTCCGAGCGAGTGGCGAATGGTTGGGGAGAGCAAGACCTTGAAATTCTCGGCAAGTGGTAATAAAAATTTCAATAATAATCACCGAGCAATACTATGTTTTCATACTTGGTTCCGTAAGACAGATGCATTTACATTGCCCATAAACTCAATATTTCCTTCGATATTTATAGAAGATATTCATTAAAGGAAATAACTTCGCCTGCTGAAGATGCGATGATTTTAAAAGCAAGATCAACCCGAATATAAATACCGACACTTTCAACTCGTGGTGCGACACTTGGATTCCTGTCGGTTCTTAGAAAACTGTAGCCAGGAGGTGAAAAAAGAGACGTATTAAGAGACGCCTTCAACCACGTTTCGCTGACAAGGAGTGCATGAAAATAGTGAAGTGAAACTAGCACTCTTCATCGATACGGCAATCGAGGGATGTACATTAACTTGACATACAAAAAATGATCGCGAAGGGAGCGTTAAAATATAATTATAGGAACAGTTGGAGTCTACTAGCAGTTGCGTTTCTGTTTCTGATTCAGAAGGATGAAGTAAGTTTGAATTCTTGTTACCTGTTAGTGTTTACGATGATCGTTCCATTTTCTGTTCACACGTTTATCAGTTCTTCATGCAAGAAATCCAGGTGGACTTTTGTTAGGTCTTCGCAAATGGTCATGCCAAAGCCTTTCAACTTTTTCTTTTCGCAAGAAAACATCCCGGCGATTCCTGCAACTGACAAATTTTACAATCAGTTGACGATATTTCTCAGGGATCCTTGGTCCGACTTTGTGGCATCTAACTATATCATTGCGTTTCAAGTCATCACATATCTTTTCTGCCACGCCAGTCACCAGCTGATGGGGATCTTCATTGCCATTTTCCCTTACCAAGGAGGACCGTCTGGGGAGTTCCGACGCGTGTACATTTCCAGCTGATCAGTTTTCACTTTCAGCTCTGCTTCAAGATTTTTTTATTTCGTGTTCACGTTTTGCAAGTTTCCTGCGCAAATCGTTTATCAAATCTTTGTTGACGGACATACTCTCTAACTTCCTAGCCTTCATTTCGGCCAGAACGTTCTCTAAGGAGTCGAGGAAAGCAGGACACTTCACTACCTTTTGCAATGCCGTATTCAACTCTACATTGATACTGACCGTGCTAGACATGGATTTATTAGCCCTTGACATGCTTGGAGATGTGGAAAGTAAAAGAGAATTGAATAAAAAAAACGAAAATAATTAACAATGAACGAGAATTGGTGGTGAAGGGGACAGGAAATAAATAGGAACTTGATGCAGAGGAGTGAAATAATTAGACACCAGATTTTAAAACGATATTTTAATTATTGAAGAGAAGAAGAAAGTCAAATTAAAAGAAGAAAACTGAAACACTGGGAAATTTGATAGCTACGTTAACAGAAATAAATCAAAAACAGAACATGCAATCGGCTACGTAAATGATGAAAATAAGCTAATAAATAAGACCCAAACAAATAGGCCAATCAATAAGAAGCGTGCAATGCTAATCTTCCTATCCCTGCGCTGTGACGACTTCGCCGACGCCGTGCGCTGAGCCTTTGTCCACCTGCGGGAAATCCACCTGCGCCTAAGCTCGGAGCGCCCCGGGACGGTCATCACTCGACGAGCGACATCCACTGACTCACGTTCATCTCGGAAGGTGCCGGAGATCCGCCCTCCACTGGATGGTGATATCCAGCACCGACCTACATGTGTTTTTGAGAGAATTTCCTCTTCCTCGTATCTATCTCAGAGACTAAGCTTCAGACGGGTCAGGCTCTTAAATCCATGATTTACAGTAGTGTAGTAGTCTTTTGTATGGGTAAAGCCATGACAAAGAAGAGTAAGTTGGGGCTTTAACTTTGTTATAACCTGCTCCGGTATTTGCTCGGTATTTATCGGTGAAATCACGAAAAAACTACCAATCAGAACAGCCAGACGCTTTATTTGTTCTTTAGTGAGCACGATTTAACCTTGCTGTCTGGCTAGTGACGAAGATATGCCACCACCTGGGCTCGAACTCTTGGGGCTCCCTGCTTAAACAATGACAAAACTGGGGAACTGTGAGAGAATTTGGAAATTATTCAGGGGGCTTAGTACTCCCTAAAACAAAGAGATACATTTCAAATAAAAACGGAACGTGAAGACGTCTCCCAGAACCAGAAAATACGTATTTTAATGAAAGTTCTGTATTTATGACCTTTTTCATTTTCTTAGGTATTTTTACTGATTTCTGAGAAAAAAAGTTACACATGTCACCGAGAAGGAGATGTTTTGTTAATAATAAAAGCGAGATATTTGTATACAATAAAAAAAGAAAATGTTGGGTTTTCTAACGCATGTTGTGTTATGATGACTTTTCTGTTGATTTCTGTGAAAGCAGCATCATAGTGCTATGTGACCATCTTCTCTTGCAGTGGTTTGCTACCTTTCAGTGCAGACTGCCAGTTCTGGCTTCCTTAGTAGTTCTTTTTGAGGGGAGGGGAAATTTTGGACGTCTCGTGATAGCCAATCGTCTCTGGCGTCGTGAACAAATAGGTAGGCAGGTGGCGCCACTGAAGGCATTCTACTTCAAAGTTCAAATGAGAATAGCGCGTTTAAATTTATTAAGATATTTTTTTGCCATAAATGCTTTGGACAGGCTCAAGGATGTTTTAAGTTAATGACCTAGGCCGAAACGCAGTTATAGACTTGGGCATACAATATCAATTTCTATTTAGGATACATCGTTGAAACAGGCTATTGCACACCGGTTACATGTTAACATGGGAGATAAAGAGGCAAAAAATAACAATAAAGATTGGCAAAATATCATGTAGGTTTGAGGAAAAGATTAGGATAAGTTCGGGAAATGGGATATTGCAACAAGTTTGGTGGTGATTATAAAAGAACAAAGAGACTGAGATAATTGTTTGGGAGGATTAAAAGTGAAAAAATTTGAATAATAAAAGTTATTCGTTGGAGGATCTGACATGGTTAAAAGTAGAAGGGATTGGTTTAAGTAAAGAATTGGTTTTCATGAATTACGATCAGTTTATGCAGGAGGAATATAAAGAGATAAGAAACTCAACTTATCACAAATGGTTCAAAATTATTCAGTTGGATATTCCAAATTATTGGAAAGGGAAATCTGAGGAAAATATCAGATGAAGGATAGCAAGATATAGCTTAGGATATCAAACTAGTGCGAGTAGAAATAGCCGCAATAGTGAGAGGAAAAAATGTGGGATCTGTGAGATGGAAGAGCAAGACGTAAAATATATATTTTAGAGAGATTTCGGTTTTTTGAGGAAGAAATAATGCGGGAAAGGTGAAATGTTGAGAATAAGGTGATGTGGATATTACAGATCAAATGTGAAAGAATAAATACGGTTGAAAAATAAAGAAAAGCATACTATTGAACACTACTAGCAATGTATTAAGACTTATTGTATATTATTAATCGAATCTAACTGTTTTATTTACAAATTCGTAAAAATAAATAAATTCACAAAGTGTCAATTCTCCTTTCAGTGTGGGATAATAAACAAGATGTGGGATAACAAACATTCCGCTCGTGCGTTCGTGTTGTGCTCGCACTGTTCTCGCGGAAGTGCGGACATTTCTTCTCACTCGTCACGATAAGGGAGAATGTCAGTTCTTTGTTTCCTGTTTGGTTTTTCTAGCTGTATACGTAAATGGATAGAGGGAAAACTATAGAATATGTATTTATAAACCTTTAGTCCGCATTTGATACAGTAGCTTGGAAAGAAATATGGTCAGCACTTGATCAAAATTAAAATTAAAGGCATGTACTTTGTATTTGTCTGCTGTGCGTGGCTATCCAGCCTAAGAAAGGTTAGAAAAGATACTCAGCAATAACGGCTGCTACGCGTTCTAAATTTCGTCTCAAGGCGCCTATCCATCGCTTTTGGACGTGCTCCCCCACGCCATTGTGGATGCATATGTGGAAAATAGTGATTGCTTCGTGTTATAAATTTTCATCCAAGAACCCTATTCATTGGCTTTATGACGTAGCCCACCAGGTCATTTTGGATGCAGGTATCTAATCTGGTAAGGTTCTCACCAAGAGCGTTGCTACGCGTTGTACATTTCTTCCCTTTGCCATTTCGACGCGCTCTTCCTCAACATTGTGGATCAAAGTATATACGCCAAGATAGAAAAGGGCCTCTCTGAAGCTGGCTGGCCCCCTGTAGCGGACCACAACACTTTACATGCAATCATTTAATATTAAATGATTTCTCAATATTTGCTGAAATTTTAAATTAATGGCATTTTAAAATTAAAGGTATGAAGTTTGTCGTGGTCCAGTATGGGTGGCAAGGCAACCTGAGGGAGGTTAAAAATACTCAGCAATAGTTTAGCGACTTATAAATTCCCCCCTCCAAAGATTTGAATCAATTGCCATTTTGACGCGCTCCTCCAGGCTATTTTGAAACCAGGCATCTACGCCTTGGTCTAAAGGCACTAACGCATAGTTGCTACTTCTTATTCAAAATTTCCTTCTCAGTGGCTCATCTATTGCTGTTTGGTCGCGCTTCTCCAGTCCTTTTAGATGAAGTTATGTGCGCAATAATCGGTAGATTCACAATGAAAGCGGTTTCTTCGCGTTCTAAATTTTCTTCCAAGAGGCCAATACATTGCAAAATTTTCTTTGGCCCTTGCAGCTACAAATAGACAATGTCGTATCATTGCGACTATTTCATATTTTTCCGTTATAGACAAATATATATATATATATATATATATATATATATATATATATATATATATATATATATACTAGCTGACCCGGCCACGCGTTGCTGTGGCTAAAGTTTTTGTTATATTACATTATAGTAAACAATCTAAGAGGAACAATAAGAGAACATCAGTCACGGAGTCCACTATGCTTTTTCACACAGATGGTATTTGTAAAAAAATATGGTGATCTCCTTATTTGACTTTCTACTACTATAACCCTTTAGTACAATGAAATTATTTACCAATAAAGACGAAAATATTGATGTTGGTATACAAATTCACTGGATTGAGATTTGAAGGGGAAGTACGTTGAACACAATTAATTAAAATGTTCTTACACTTGATATTAAGCAGAAATCAATAGGTACAAAATAAAAATTTATCAGATTTATTATTTCCATTTAATTTGTATAACAAATATAAGTACTATTCAATTATAAATACTTTCAAATTCAATTTAATTTAACACCAATCGGTGCACAATGTTTTTGGTTAACCTGTCTTTAGCTAACACAAATATATTAGACGGTTTCCCAACACGTGAACACGCAACATATAGTTGCCCATGAGAAAAACATGGATTTTCCAAATCTAAACCACAAATGGACATTGTTTGACCTTGAGATTTATTTATAGAAATGGCGAAAGCTAAACGAATTGGAAACTGTAGCCTTTTGAAGGGTATGGTAGAATCTGATGGTATCATCGGAATACGTGGCAGCAGGACCACTTTTCCTTTAAACTTCCCAGCCAAAATGGTTGCTTCAAGAATGTTTCCGGTGATCTTTTTGATGACCAAACGCGTACCGTTACATAATTGAGGTGGATTCAAATTACGGAGGAGAATAATAGTGGAACCAATCTTTAATCGAAGATTATGTGGTGGCATTCCAGGGATATCTAATGAATTTAAAAATTCAATCGGAAAATTTACACTTTCATTTTCATCAACAACAGTATCGATTGATTTAAAAGACATCATATCGCCTGGTAATAACTGTAGTATCTGGAAGTTAATTTCGTCAACATCAACGTTTTTGGCTGCCAAAATCGCCCGTTGACTAAGCCATTCATGATTCAAATAATTATTCTGTATATCCGGGAAAATACACTGAATCAATTCATTTTTATCCTGAACAACAGTGCAAAAATTGTCTGGTAGTTTAATGCATTGCGTATTTGGTTGCAGTTCTATTTTACCGTTCCCAATATCTAGTAGTTGTTCGGAAAATATTTGTGCTGATGGATCATTTTGCAATTGTACTCGCATATTTATGGTCAATCGAAGTGTTTCAACACTTCGCCATAAGAATGATTGTTTCAAACATGCATTAATCTCATCCGCGAAAGTAGAGCGAGGTATAACCGGTAAGGTCTGCCGGAAGTCACCAGACAAAAGTAAGATAGCACCACCGAAAAGTTTATTATTGCTGTTTAAATCTTGCATAGTTCTGTTTAATGCTTCAAGTGAATATTTGTGTGCCATTGTGCACTCATCCCAAATTATTATAGAACTCTTCCGCAACACTGCAGCTATTCCACTATTCTTTTTGATGTTACACATTGCATCTGGTTTATTATGAACGTCCAATGGCAGCTTGAATGTTGAATGTGCTGTTCGCCCACCATCCAGTAAAGTAGCCGCAATGCCTGACGATGCTACTGCTAATGCGATTTTTTGTTGCGACCGTATTTTGGCAAGAATCAACGATATTAAAAATGTCTTACCGGTTCCACCGGGTGCATCCAAGAAAAAAAAACCGCCTTGTTCAGCAGCAACAGCCAGCATAATCCGATCATAAATAATTTTTTGTTCTGCTGTCAGTAATGGTTCACTGTTCATGATAATTGTTGCTAAACTTTCATGGTCATATTGATTTTCTCGTTGTAAATCGGTATTGACTAAGTCGGTGGCTGGACGATTAGGTGATGGCATACCATAATGATTAAGTGGTAAATTTGAAATAAGAACACATAAATCCTCGATCAAGACCAATGCTTCATTGTACATCTCTGGTGTATAATCTATGTTTTGGCATTGATTTGTTTGTCTAATTCGGTGCAATATGTCTTCTGTCATACAATTTTTATATTTTTCCCACAAAGTTTGTGCTTGCGAGGGATAACATGTCGTCAAAATAATTGCAAACAACTGACGAATGTTATTCGGTGTTGATGTCAACGCAGCATCAGCAAGCGTTAAGTCCCAATGGTTATCGTCTTCTAGCAATTGCAGTTCACGACATGCATCCTGGTATGTATTGAATACTCGACCATTAACTGTTCGTAAAAATTCAAAAGACGTTGGTCCGGGAACATTCACCAATAACAAACGTAAATAGAAGCACTCACGTTGCTTTGGATGTACCGTGTAAAGTCTCCCCAATGTCTTAGCTTTGAATATGCCTGTAATGGAAGGATGTGGTTTTCCTTGTTTCCGTGGCTCCCATTTTTTACTGGATTTGTTCCATGTGAAATAACGTGGAACATCACCAAACACCAATGTCTTCGCGAATTGGCCAAAAACATCAGGTTTTTGACACAATGTAAAAAATTCAGTTAGAGTCGTTTTCGGAGCTTCGAACGCTCTTTGGAGAACATTTTTTTCAGTGAAGTATACACGTTGACCGTTTTCAAGATGTATTGCCAGATGTTGGACAGCAGGATCTCTTTCGTGGATGGGAAAGCTGAGAATATGCCAAATAGCTTCATTGCTGCTAATGTATCTGCCCATTTGATATCGTGCTATTTCGTCATTTTTATTTATGTTTTGTACTTCAAATATGGCCAAATCACTGCCTTTGTTTACATATTTACAAATATACTTAATTGATTTAACAGAACTGCAAAGCTCAACATTGATATGAGCTTTGTAAGTTTTTGAAAGTAGTGGTGAGTATGGTACCACCCACTGATTATCAAACTCAACTTGATTTGGAAAGTTCGGCAGTCGCATTGTAAATGTGTGGCCACCATTCTCAGTACTTCTGCGGCGATACATTGGATAACCATCAATATCCGTGATCGTGTCATTCGTATACGGCTTTGGGAATTTTTTTTTACATTTTCCATTTTCCATGCACGGTGACGTCATGTTGAAAGCACCGCATGGCCCATGGATCATGTGTTTGGTGACAATATCAAATAATTCTTGATCAATTAATGGGTCTGGAATTTCGGCTGAAATTATATGATCGATTTCTTCAGGACGGATTCTATCTTTAAGCCAAACCAAAATGTGGGCATGAGGCAAACCTCGCTTTTGCCACTCTATCGTATACAGCCAACAACGTGTGATACCAAAAATTGAATATTTAACAATAAAATCAATTAAGGATTTCAATTTTTGTTTACACACACGTGCAGTTAAATCATGACGATGAATGGCTTGTTGTTCTGGCAATAGTAAAGTTTGTATCTCTTCCCAATTCGGATTACATGTGAATGTAATAAATAAATCCGGTCGGCCGTAATGACGTACGTAAGTCATCGCATCTTGTATGTATTCCTGCATGTTCCGTGGACTGCCGATGTAGCTTGAAGGTAAAATGAAAGCATTACCGATGTCAATGGGATTTAAATTTCCATCGATGTTTCCAGCAACAGCATCTCGTAAGTGAATATATTCTTCCGATCGTAGTTTTGCCTGGTTGAATCGAAGGAATCGCAAGCGTTCGCTTTCGACCTTAGCATACATATCAACAATGTATTGATGGAACAGCTGACGATATCGAAGGATATAATTGTCTTGATGTTGTCTAACCATTATTCGGTGTGCGTAGTAGTTCATTGAGCTAACTTTATTATTTCTGTAATCACCTAAAAAAATAAAAAAATAAATGCAATACGAAATTAAAATCTATACATACAGTAAGAAAGTAAATAGATAATTGTAAAATTTACCGGTATTTGGATCATACTGTTTGATATTAAGGTGATATTCATCTTGTCCTTGCCAAAATATCAATGGATATTGTAGTGCGTCATATGAACGGTGTAGATCCGAAATCGTACTGACAGTGTTGTCTCGCCGTGTAATTTTTATAGATCTTTTGTCAACTGGATCACCAACCATGATAACAGCAACCTCATCAACAGTTGGAGCGTTGAATCTACCAGCATGTTCACCTAATGGTACTTTGTCGGCTTTTATGACGATTTGATAATTGTCATTTTGCAGTCGTGGCGAAACTCTTTTGATCAATTGAATTAGTTGATTGTGATCTTCTAAAAAATTTTCCAATAATATCACAATTGCTCTTTCCTCTGCTTGTTCAATAAAATTATACAGGCACCGAGTCGTCACGCGCTCTTCACAATCGCCCATAAAATAAATTTGAAGAAATTTCGGATTGTTATCAGGCATTGGCATCAGTGATCCGATTTTATGGTACACCTGGCCTTGAATTTTGAATGTAGTTTCAAAATTACGTCCATCGGATGCACGATCGCAAATTTTAGTTGCCCCAAATGACGTCATTTGGAAGCAAGAATTAAATTTGCGTATCTTACGCAAAAATAATTTGGAATCATCTGAATTGCCAGTAAGAAGGGATAATAAAGGCTCCGGCGGAGCGGGTAGAGGTGACAGCACAACTTTTCCTGATGCGCAGCACATGCCGGCTGCTTCATTCCGAAATTTCAATGCCTGACAATATTGACATACTTTATCCATTCCACCGATAGCAATTTTTGAATGCGCCGAGTAGTTAATATCTGGTGCATATTCAAAGGCAAGCCGAACGAATGATGCACGTGTTAATGAGCGGCTGATCCGTTGCCTTTGTCGATCTAGTCCTCGTATTGTAGCTATGTTTCGTTCTCGTGCCGCTCTTGTTCTCGTAATATTCTGTTGCAGACGTTCGTCACGCTGTTCTTGAGATTCTTGTGTACGACTTTCTGCAGTCCTGATTCTTTGAGCTGCATTTCTTGTTTCGATTTGTTCTGGTAATTGCTGAGCTCTTTCAACACGTTTGCGTCGTGACCCTTTGCTGCTCGCGTTGTTGAGGTTAGATTTTTTCGGTGGCATTTGACTGAAAATAATAATAATCGTTTAAATATTAGAAAGAGGAACTGAAAAACATGTTATCATAGCACATTGAAATAATAAGTGCAAAATAATTTTAAATGGAGGTTAAATAATCTTAATATATATAAATCTCGTGTCACAGTGTTCTTATGATATTCTCTTGAATACGTTCGTTACACTGTTATTGAGATTCTTGTGCATGACCTTCTGCTGTCCTGATTCTTGGAGCTGATTTTTTACCATAGCAGCGCCATCTATTGATTACTTACTCAACCCAGTCGAACATTCACCAATAACAAACGTAAATAGAAGCACTCACGTTGCTTTGGATGTACCGTGTAAAGTCTCCCCAATGTCTTAGCTTTGAATATGCCTGTAATGGAAGGATGTGGTTTTCCTTGTTTCCGTGGCAGCACAACGCGTGCAACGCGTGGCCGGGTCAGCTAGCTGATTGTTGTATTCTTAATATATATAAATCTCGTCTCGTGTCACAATTTTTGTCCTCAATGGACTCCTAAACCACTTAACCGATTATAATAAAATTCGCACACCATGTGCAGTTCGATCCAACTTGAAAGATAGGATAGTTTAAATCTCAAATTATAGTCGCAATTTTAATTTATTGCTAATTATTTGTCTGTTATTATTTGACAGTCACAATTATCTACAATTATTACAACAATCAAATTTGTAATAAATTAGCAATAAATTAAAATTGCGACTATAATTTGAGATTTAAACTATCCTATCTTTCAAGTTGGATCGAACTGCACATGGTGTGCGAATTTTATTATAATCGGTTAAGTGGTTTAGGAGTTCATTGAGGACAAACATTGTGACACGAGATTTATATATATTAAGATATATATATATATATATATATATATATATATATATATATATATATATATATATATATATATATATATATATATATATATATATGAAGTGTTGCCTTTCTAACAGGGAGACATATTCTTTGTACCACATAGTGACATGAGAGTGGTTGGGAGGCTACTTGACTTCTTCATTTCTCTGCTTTCCACAGCGATATGTGAATAGCGTGGGGTCTTCATCACTTCTTAATTTCTCTAATTCGGTTCGCTTTGAGACGCAACATTTTATTCCGGTATTTTTGGATGGTGCGGTTGGTGGTGGTGTCTTCCTGATGAGTGTTGCGTCTTCTTTGGTACTTATAAACTAATTTGCGTGTCATGGCATATTAAGGTTTGCTTTATTTACTGGTGCACACAGACATATAAGTGGCGTGGAGACTTAGCCACTGCTCTATTTCTATTGTTACCCACAACTACTTGTGTACATGTGAATGGTGCGGCGTCTTAATGACTTCCTTATTATTATTGGTAGTCAGCAATATGTGGAGGGCGTGGTGTCATTATAATTTGCTAATTTCTTTTCCCTACGCAGCCAGATTCTTATTCATTCGCAATGGCGTTTTTCTTGCTAAATGTTTCGTTTCCTTTATACCCACTTTGCTGTCACGAGTGGATGTCATTGCGTACATACTTATCTTCTTTTCCCCCATGTAGTTTGCGTAATGCGGCGTTTTCTGCATACATCATTTCTGTAGATACCCACAGACTTATGTGAATGTCGTGGCGTCTTTATTTTTGCTTCATTTGCTATTTCCTCCAAAGCAACTTGTGGGTGGCGTATTTCTGACCGCTTTATTTTGTATGTTGCTACAGTCACATTTGAATGAAGTGGAATCTTTCTGACCGATTGGTTTCTTTCGCGTTTTTCGCAACGCAAATTCTTGTCGAAGGTCGTCATAAATTTTGATTGGTCGCTTCACATGCTTAAGCGAGCGCTTTCACAAATCTATTCATCTCTAGTGGCGTTATCTACAATAGATTTCGTAACTTATTGCATCTTCATTCTTTTTAGTGGAAAAACCCAAGCAGCTTTACCAATTAATATTACGTAATGTAACTCGACTTTACCAGTTACACAATAATTACCTAATTTACTTTTTTTACTTGTCTCTCACGTTGTTATTATTTACGTTAACGACGATTTTTTCAAATTATTGCATTTAGGACAAAATGTGTTCTAAAATATATCTTATACTTTTTCGAAAACTCAAAAGTTTTTTTGTGAAAAGTAGCGATTTGTGTAGATTCCGGGGGTGCTGTAGGGTTACCCAGCCTGCTATGGGTGACAACACACGAGCGTGATTAGGCCTGTAATTTAGGTGATAGTGGTAGAATTTACTTGTTGAATATGGTATAAGTGAATATGATTTTTTATGAAACAAGAATACGAGAAAGTTTTGTAATGCTGCAACAAAAAGATGCCAACATTCGATAGAATAACTCGTTTTGTGGTTCTATGACACCAATTATTTTAAGATAAACTATATTGTAACAAATATTGCATCACCTGCCGAAGTCGCTGCGCGTGGATTGCGTCATCTGCCGCCGCCCCTTCCCTTCCCCCCGAACTAGACGGTTCCGGTCTATTCGCGAGCCGCGGGGGAAATGCCGAGAATGTGCCGGGCGCCTGGGGACAAGCGCCGGGCAGGTATAAATGCGCCGCTGCCGGCGGCCGCGAGTTCAGTTAACAGAAGTCAGAGTTAGCAGGAGTCAGTTAGAAGAAGTGAGTAGAAGTCAGTAGTGAGCAGTAAGACGTCAGTCCGTCAGTGTGTCCGAAGTGGAAGCTGTGCTGGGAAGTGTGCATTGCGGTGAAGAGTGGTGCAGTGGTTGAACAGCAGTCAGCAGTCTGAAGTCTGCAGTGGAAGCTGAGCTGTGAAGGGTGCATCGCGGTAAGCAGTGGTGCAGTGGGGAAACAGCAGGCAGCAGTTTGAAGTCTGCAGTGGAAGCTGAGCTGTGAAGTGGGCATCGCGGTAAACAGCAGTGCAGTGGACCCTGGTGTGCGCAGTGAAGTGTGGTCTGCGCAAGGAATTGTGGTCTGCGCAGGGGAATTGTGGTCTGTGCAGGGAATTGGGGTCAAGTGCAGTGGACCGTGGACAGTGCATGGACTGACTGATACTGTAGAAGAAGAGAACTGTTTAAATAAATAGTGTGTAAGAAGTGAACTGTGTAAATAAATCAAGAGAACGGAGTCGTGTGTAACAGTGTAAATAATTAAGTGTAATATATCTGTAAATAGACCAAGTAGAATTTAGTGTATTATTGTTCACGAATAAACGTAATTGTTTAAATAATATTTCGTTGGTTTTAATTCACCACGGAGAAACGTTACAATTGGTGTCAGGTGTGTGGGGTGTGTGTTTAAATCAGTATAACGTGTGGTGAATTAAAACCTTAATGAAAATGGATTTCACAAAAACCTTACGGGAACTGAGAGTAACCGAGTTGAAGATGGAGTTAGAAGACAGGGATCTGGAGACCACCGGAACGAAAACAATATTGCAAGAACGTCTTGCTAACGCGTTGAAGGCAGCAGGAGAGGATCCAGAGAGTTTTCGCTTCGAGATGTATTACGAGGGTATCTCTGTCCGAGCATTCGTAGCAGAAGTGCGAAAAAATGGAAGATAGCTGACACAACGTCAGAAGAAAAACTGACAGAAAATTCCAGAATTTCGGAAGAAAAGGTGTCAGAAAACCTGGAACAACAAATAACGCCGAATAATACATTGGTTAGAGAAGAAATCGAGGAGATAATTTTAAAGAACGAAGAGAAAGTTGACAAAATTGAAGAGAAATTTCTGAAGAGCGAGGAAAAATTACTAAATCCACTAGAAGCAGCAGCGAAAGAAGAAGAAGCAGCGAAAGAAGAAGCAGCAGCGAAAGAAGAAGCAGCAGCGAAAGAAGAAGCGGCAGCGAAAGAAGAAGCAGCAGCGAAAGAAGAAGCAGCAGCGGAAGAAGAAGCGGCAGCGAAAGAAGAAGCGGCAGCGAAAGAAGAAGCGGCAGCGAAAGAAGAAGCGGCAGCGAAAGAAGAAGCGGCAGCGAAAGAAGAAGCGGCAGCGAAAGAAGAAGCGGCAGCGAAAGAAGAAGAAGAAGCGGCAGCAAAAGAAGAAGAAGAAGCGGCAGCAAAATAAGAAGAAGAAGCAGCAGCAAAAGAAGAAGAAGAAGCGGCAGCAAAAGAAGAAGAAGAAGCGGCAGCAAAAGAAGAAGAAGAAGCGGCAGCAAAAGAAGAAGAAGAAGCGGCAGCAAAAGAAGAAGAAGAGGCAGCAGCAAAAGAAGAAGAAGAAGCAGCAGCAAAAGAAGAAGAAGAAGCAGCAGCAAAAGAAGAAGAAGAAGCAGCAGCAAAAGAAGAAGAAGAAGCAGCAGCAAAAGAAGAAGAAGAAGAAGAAGAAGCAGCAAAAGAAGAAGAAGAAGAAGCAGCAAAAGAAGAAGAAGCAGCAGCAAAAGAAAAAGCAGAAGTAGAAAAAGAAGTTTTTAAACGAGTGGTAGAAAATGAAGATGGCTCCCAGAAGAGGAGAAATGATTTTGTCTACCGAATTGAAAGGTTCCGGTATGAAAACACGCGCGTCATCCATTCCAGTCGGCTGGCCCCGTGCGCGGGAGGTAATGAAAATGACGGAGAAGACACCACAGGAGTTTGTGAGTTGGGCATGAAAATGTTCACTTTTGACGAGTTTATGTCTCATAATGGCGGGAATGATATGGCGCGTTGTGGTGTGGCAATGGAGGTGCAACAGGATCTGTTTACGGTACGCCAGAAATATTCATTAGCGCATTGTGTTGCCCAGGATCTAGATATGACCAGAGGTGTTGCTGCTGTATTCAGAAGAAAATACAGGAAAATGGAAGAATTGGAGAACCGGCGACCGGATATTGGGAATGACCTTCTTCTCCGCGACGTGAGTAAAGATGTGCATTTTGTTATCACAAAAAGAAAGTCACATCGCAAGGCCACCTTCAGAATCTTGGGAAAACTCTGCTTGAATTACGCCAACAATATCTGCATTATTTCACTAAACGCGATCCGGGACGGATCGCATCTAAGGAGGGGGCAATGTAACGAATATTGCATCACCTGCCGAAGTCGCTGCGCGTGGATTGCGTCATCTGCCGCCGCCCCTTCCCTTCCCCCCGAACTAGACGGTTCCGGACTATTCGCGAGCCGCGGGGGAAATGCCGAGAATGTGCCAGGCGCCTGGGGACAAGCGCCGGGCAAGTATAAATGCGCCGCTGCCGGCGGCCGCGAGTTCAGTTAACAGAAGTCAGAGTTAGCAGGAGTCAGTTAGAAGAAGTGAGTAGAAGTCAGTAGTGAGCAGTAAGACGTCAGTCCGTCAGTGTGTCCGAAGTGGAAGCTGTGCTGGGAAGTGTGCATTGCGGTGAAGAGTGCTGCAGTGGGGAAACAGCAGGCAGCAGTTTGAAGTCTGCAGTGGAAGCTGAGCTGTGAAGTGGGCATCGCGGTAAACAGCAGTGCAGTGGACCCTGGTGTGCGCAGTGAAGTGTGGTCTGCGCAAGGAATTGTGGTCTGCGCAGGGGAACTGTGGTCTGTGCAGGGAATTGGGGTCAAGTGCAGTGGACCGTGGACAGTGCATGGACTGACTGATACTGTAGAAGAAGAGAACTGTTTAAATAAATAGTGTGTAAGAAGTGAACTGTGTAAATAAATCAAGAGAACGGAGTCGTGTGTAACAGTGTAAATAATTAAGTGTAATATATCTGTAAATAGACCAAGTAGAATTTAGTGTATAATTGTTCACGAATAAACGTAATTGTTTAAATAATATTTCGTTGGTTTTAATTCACCACGGAGAAACGTTACAATATTATTCCGTAGCATAAGCCCGGGTTTATATAGTTAATACATCTGAGAACGTCGATAACGGGAGTCTTATGAGAACCAAACAAGTCCAAAATTTCATTTCATGAGATATTTATCATTGTTATTCCCTACAACATCCTCGTAGCTAGCCCTGGGTCATCGTGCTCGCTTTCATAACATCGCATCGGCATTATTATTTTGTTCGTAGCGAATTGGCCTTTCTATATACCACACGAACGTGCAGTAATACCCACCAACTCCAAATCATATTTTTTTCCTGGGCGTATGCACGTGAATCATTACTAGGAGGGATGAGCATTTCTGCTGAGTCCATATTACACTACAGGGTTGTTAGCCCTGAGGGTATGGAAGATGACATGATGATGATAGTGAGAGGGGAGAGGACGACGCACACACCAACTACACACACACACTCACACCCATGCCCGAGGCGCGACTCGAACCCGCGATATTCTCATCCGAGATTGCCAGGGCACAACTGACTTAACGATCTCGGCCTGACTCAGCGATAATTCTGACCTCTGACTTAGCGATAATTTATTATTATTATTATTATTATTATTATTATTATTAGAGAGAAATGTATTGGGACTTCCTTGAACAAAGGCACTACTACCTTTCGCATAAAATACCTTTCCATTATTTTCAATGTGTTGAAATGCCACTTGTTCACACTTTTAAAGTCAATACAAGTGTCACGGCATGACCAGTGTTAACTCAAACTACTGTTGGCGTCCTTTGCATGACTTAGTTAATAAGGAAAATACTGTGATTCCGCACTGAAAATTATTACAGAGTTGTGAAATATATGTATTGGAAAATATGTGGTAGAATTCATTATTATCTTGTTTCATAAGAAAGATTTATCGACACCGAAAAGTTATATATTTTTGCAATTGATTTTCGTTTTTAAATGTAAAATGAGCGTCTTTTACTAATTACTGTTTATAATATTTATTGTTTATGGTCGTATTATATTCATTGCTTTATTCATTTATGATTTTGAACCACGTATTTCTACAAATGTACTGCAATTTTTTGTTTTTCCTTCCTCGCTACTGCTATATGCAGTATAGAGAAAGTATTATAGTGCTGCGGGGCGAATTTTCAGATTAAAATCTTATTGTCGAGGCCTGGTAACAAAAGAGCGGATAACTCTTGTTAGTAAATTACTTTCCTAAACGAAAGGAATAGTTAAAGTTCATGTTATGTAGGTCCTTGTTACCGAAAAATCGATCGGCGGTAAAACGTCTGTCCAAGTGTCTGTGAACAATTCTTGTGGCTACACCGTAAGAATTTCACCAGAATTGATAAATGCTAACTGATATGGCTGTTGTAGCGGCTCTTTGAATTGGAAACCGATGTTTTAATTTTGAGGTTCTTTAAATGGAGCCCCTGCTACATTTTCAAAATTTAAAAAATGGCACCAAATCTTTTTGGTGCTTTAATCTTCAGGCGTTTGGCGCAAACGTTTAAAAAATGAAGAGACTTCATGCAAAGTACCCCCAAAATAATTAACAGTTGTTGGGTTCTGAGTTCTGAGGGGTTCTGTTGGGTTCTGAGTTGAGCCATATCGACTGAAGAATATTCATTTTGGAAAAAAAAAATTAAACTATGAATAGTTTATATGCTATTGTTATTCAGAGACGGACAGTCAGATGAACAGAGAGACGAACGGACTTATTGAGAAAAACCACAAGGTGTCGGGGGCCCCAAAACTTGTATTTTCGTTGCAATTTCGAAATTGATATTTCCGCAGCATTACACAACTTTCTTTACAGTACGTATGCGAGTATTCCGCATATTATTCCGTATATACGTACGTATACGAGAATGTAAAAAATGATTGTTTCCTCTCTTTTGCTTTCCACAAGGATCACTAAACTTAACTGCGTACTAGCGTCCACTTTACACCAAAGCAGTCATTTTTAGTCTAAATCTCTTCTTTTTTAACTGCTTCCACAAAAATCTTTCTTAATTTACGAAAACAAAGTTAAAGATGGGTGTAGCGTGTAGGAAACAGAAAAATGTGTTCGTTTTGTTGAGCTCCGAAATCTTCCCTCCCTTGTGTATTATAATAGGTTTTATTATCGAGAAAGATTGCACTTTATTTGCAAAATTTAATAACAAATGATAACTGCTACGAAGTTTATTCCCCAATTTAAAATAAGGAACATAATTTGTCGAAGTCGTCACCACCCATAGTCTGATTGTTTTCGACAAAGTTTTGTAGAAGTCAAAGTTTCTCTGTAGTCGTTACCGACGTTCCTCGTGTTTTTCGAATTCGTGTTTTACCCGCCTTCAGTGCTTATAATTCCCGACCTCATATATTCCTGCGCTTCGCATCGGACAGCAGATAACACAGCAAGAACACGTGTCGACCCTTCTTGCCGTCTCCTCCAACCAAACAGGGTGAAGAACTTGTTAGCCAAGTTTAAGCTACATTTCAAAGTCCCTTTGATAGCTTCCATTTGTCAACTGAGAGTCATGAAAATTAACATTTTCCATCCAGGTCCCAATATCATGATATACACAAGGTCTCACAATGGGTAAAGTTGATTATTCTTTATTATTATTTTTATTATTATTATTATTATTATTATTATTATTATTTATGGTAAAAAAGCGTCGTTTGAGATGTGTAATCTGAGCACGTTCTCTCGATCTTCAGAATTTCTATCCCGCTCCTTGTAGTATGTATGAATGTACTTGGCGCGACAGCCCGTGAACGGGCTTGGGCCTACCAGCATCCCTCTCCTTATTATACATAATTAAACTATGGACTCAAGTACGGCAAGAGTGATTGGCAATATTTGAAGTCTAGAAGCTTTCGCTCTCGTCGAACTTCAAACTACTTGCATAGAGAAATAAAAAAATATATTTATTTACTTTGACGCAATATCTCCCACTCCCTCCTCGCTCTTCCCGCATACAGCACAATGTGACCACGACTAGCCTTGCGTTGCGCAATGCATTTCACGGTGATAGGTGTGTACTCCTACCACTAGTACCGAGAGAGGTGACTCAGGGTATCAATTGACGCCACCACAGTACCTGAGACAGGGAGGTCCTAGGTTCGAGTCGCGACGGAGGCAGACTTTTCGACACTACTTAGGTAGGCCGAGTTCAGTCAATATCTGGAGGAGAGTCCCAGCGGCCGATATGCTCTGATCAGTAATTTTTCCGTGGTTTCTCCGATCAACATCAAGCGAATGCCGTAGTATCCTAACTAATGGGCCACGGACCGCTTGGAATTTTCCTTCCTCTTCATTGTCCTATCCCTTACTAACACACATTTACTTTTTCCTGCACTACACCACCACCCCACATGTCGAGCGACCGGTCGGGAGCTTAGAGCATGTTCCGGCTGGAGCGGTGCCTCACTGGTGGGAGATACCTGGTTGAGGGAAATCCGTTAGCCCACGGTAGATCGGCGCCGGATCTCGCCATACAGCGGGGAAAGATTATCACCACCTTTCGAGCAAAATACGCACTACATGCTGTCTAGGCTATCCGGGACGCTGGCCGAAACGTTAGCCAGCATGCCATTGACGCGGCTCGTCCCGGATAGCCTAGACAACATAAACTCCGGCCTCGGAAGCCTACGCAACCGACATGCACTACACTTATGGAACTATTAACCTTAGCTGATGACGCACCCGGAATCAGTAATCATTCTTACAACTAGTACTACAAAAGAAGAAAAAATGTCATGACTTAAATATTTTAGTGAGTGCAGCGTATGAAACAGTGAGTTTGCATCTCCGTCTGTGAAAGCTTGGGTTGGAAATATTCATAAAAAGTAAACAAGATGTAACAGTTATTCATTACATTGCTCAATTTTCCCCTCAGCCACAGTTTTAATGCTAATTCTTGGTTCTGCATATGCTTACTCTGCGTGTTTTACCGCAAGACCGCACAGTGACATTCTGTTGGGGACAGTGCCACAGAACGCAAGCAAAAACAGTTTACACTTCAGTCGATTTTGCTTTCGCGAGTGAACGGGTGGCCGCGCTGCAGTCGACGCTCTTTCTCGTAGTGTCGTACTTCAAGCAGGGAGGCCGGGTTATGATAAATGGAGTCGGGAGGAAGAGTGTTCTCTCTCCGTCCTAGATGTCCGAGATCGCTAAAGCGTCGGCAGTCTCAGATACAAGGGCTGCGGCTTATAATCCTGCCGTAGCTTTTTCAGAATACGTTGCAATGCAATGGGACAAAAAGTTCACGACAGCCTAATTTAATTTTTCTACAACTTCCTTTGGTTCCTATTCCTCAGCAATATGACCTTGCAAGTTATATAAAAGTACTTCCTTCTTTTTATTTTATAATTTATTAAAATCAAATTTTTTAAACAATGAAATGTCGGATTATTTTGAAAAGTATGTTTTGGAAAGACATTTTTAGTGGATTCAGTTTTCTACACATTTTCCTAGTGTATGCTAGATTGGTAGTCAGTTGGGAACCTCAACTACAATTACAGCGGCCTTTTTTGAAAATATTATTCACGACAAAATGCAACACAACAAGATAAACTGGTTGTCCTAAAACAGTTCGTACTTTCTCGCCCAAAATTTCACGCACATTTACGCGAAAAGTACTAAAAGCTTCGAAAATTGTATACGTCCTTACTTTAAAATCTATCTTTAAGCAACATATTTCATTAAGAGAAGAACTCTTTCTTCATAATTGTAGTTGTAGGAAAACGGAGAAAAACTTTTGAATGTTTGCAATTTTAGAAAAATCAGAATTTTTAAGGAAAACGAGACGTACACCAATCTTTTAAACGTCCTTCACACTATCCAACAACCAAATTTACTAAAAAAGGATGGTGCAATTTTTACTTGTGAAACTCTTGAGGCATTCTTTTTACACGTATAGGCCATTTTTCTCTATATGATGTTACTTTTTCATTGATGGCATATATATTAAGTTATTCTCTTACCCTATTCTTTGTCTTGAAGTCTAATTTTGAATATGTTGCCACTCACCTTTGGAATTTTATTTCACTTGTTTCTAGTTCTGGTCGTAAACGTGGTATTTACAATATTAATTAATAAAAAATACCCGTGTCTGCCAAAAATTATCGATATATCTGGCACAAAACGACAATTTGTTTAATTCCAGAGACAGTTTTATTCCACATAAAATGCGATTTTTTTGACCATATTGAAATACAAGTTATCACTTTATAATGTTTTATAACACAAAAGCGACTGCATTGTGTTGTGCCATGGTGAATATTCGTACCCGCTATACATAATTTTTGTGACACATTCCCTTCTTTCCTAGCCTACCTGGGTGGCATACGAGCATGAAGAAAGATCTAAACACGTCGCAGATAGCGTTATTCTTTAAGCGCTTGTGTCCCCGTTGGTAACAATGTTAAATCGGCCATGTTGGTAACAGTGAGAAATTGGTGTTGTCAGGTCGTGTGCTTTTTGGGCGTCCGAGACAGAGCTGTTTCTATCTCGATGCCCCTTATCCCTCTAATATCTTATTAACCCTCACCACCACAGATTCAATGTTCACTTGCCGGGCCACAGGTAAGCCTGTCAGACCCCCATCTCTTATACCTAAGAGATACATTATTAAATTAATTTTCTCTCTTTTCTATTCTCTAAAACCGTTTTATTGCAATAAGTATTTATATAGTTTAAATATAATAGTTAAGTACTTATATTTGTCTGAACAGAAATCAAAATCTGAATTAGTATCAACGTGAACAAAATAAATTTATAAACACAAAAATCCGAAGATCATTTAATGACACTAATAAAGGTAATTAAAGGTAGTTTTGTAAAGTGTGAGTAACTGGTTCTGGAATTTTATCTTCGTTATATGAAGGACCAGAGAGTTCCATGGTGATAAGAATGAAAGAATCTTTTAACTGACATATTTGAGCAGGCAAAAATTAACCAATTAAAATTTATTGTCAACTTAAAGTTACACTAAACTCTAATTTCTCTAGTTTCTAGAAATTGTAACAAAATCGAACAACATAATCGTAGGTGATTCTGATGTATCTTTAATGTTAAATTTAATTCAACTTTTCTATCACACAAACAGCAAGAACGTATAATGTGACTATTACGAGAAGTATAATTCGTAAATTTCTAGAATCCCTATCTCTGCTCTTTTCGTATAAGAAGTTGAAACGTAGATAAAGATATCAGCAAGCATGGTCGACGTCATTTGAAAACTAGAAAGTTCACTTCTGAGACGTTGTAAAAGTATTTGCCCTGGCAAACAAACTAGAAGTTTGGCTTTATAGTATTGCTAACAAAATAACAATTCTTGACTCCTCTTCTGCCACGTTGAGCGCAAAGGGAGATTAACAGACCGTGAACATGGAGAAGCTATCCAGTTGTAAAACAAGTGGCCATCTCAGCATTTGCTGAGTGGGTCATGATAACATGAAAACATGATGAAGGTGTATTCATTGGCCCAGCACCTGAAAACCAATATATCTTTATGTTACAAACATTGTTAATATTGTATAAACCTACAATACAAATGATAATTGATGCACTTATGTAATTAAAATAAACATCATTCTGAATTTTGATAGTACAGACCGCAATTGTTAAAAAGCAATAATGAATTAGTAACCTGTAACAAGTAAACAACCTGTTACAAGTATTCTACATCAACTTCTAGATCAATGACCCCCATATCGATCAGATTTGTCGTCCAGTTTCCCTGATTCTTTGAGCAAATTGAGGCGGCCCCTTGTTTTCCTTCTGAACATAAATGTAACTTCAATGTCTATGCACGACTTCTAGAATTCAGTGGGAAATATACTTATTAAAATGCAATCTAAGGCTACCGCGGCCGGAGTCATGTGAAATATCTTGGCTGTTCGGGTGACGCCACGGTGGTCTGGCCAGCCCTGAGGAAGACCACGATAAGATTGGTCGCAACGTTGGCAACACAGCCTTCGACGTGGCGTCACCTGGACAGCCAAGATCATTTACTTATTAAAATCATCGTTTTCCATATTTTCGTGGCAAGAAGTATTATTCCTTCTCGAAGGACTAATCTATAGCTGATTTACCCTTGAAAATACATTTTATTGCATCGGAGCAAATATTTTCTTAACAATCCTTGCCAAAAAATCGCTCAATTATTTCTGTAATCAAAATTCAACTAATATATCCTAGGGTATGTATCATAGAATCATGAAAACTTGCTCAGAATTCACTTTTTCCCGAACACCACTGGGTACTTCGTTTATAGATTGATAATTCCTTATGTATATAATATGCTCTCAAATATATTTACTATATGTCGGTCTGGCTTTTTACAACTTTGCTTGTCAGGAAGTTAATTTGTCCCTGGCTGCGATTGCGCTGCGCAGGGTTAGCATGGTGGTTGGGGGTGTCAACCTTGCTGCCTCCGGCCTGAAGGATTTCTTTAGAGTTTTTATTTCCTTAAATAACTTGCATCTCTACGCCTGAAGAGTTCCTTCCACCTCTGGATTTATGTTAGGGTTTTCCGTCATTTATAGCAGTGCTCCCGTTTTTATGCAGCGGAAACTCGCCCTCGCCCTTCTCTCTTTAGCTACTGAGTTTTTCCTCAGAGACTGCCCAGGGGCCACCTCAAGGATTGAGAGATTGGACTTGCTGTATCTCTTGACTGCTCTTTTATCAAAATTACATTACAAGGGGCATCTATGGCATTTACTGCTCCAGACCTATAACCTTCCTTAGACAATAACTGATTATGAAGTATTTATATACACAACAATCCCCAAAACAAGTCATGTGCAAGAAATCTATCTCATTTTAGAAAGTATTTATCGACACAGCTATAGACAACCCATAGTGAGAGATACTGGAGTGACTGAGTTCATTAAAATAGAATAATTGGAATGTGTTGTGTGAAAGAATAAACTTAATTTACAATACATTTAATATATTTAGAAAAAATACTCAGTAGTAGATCTAAACGTTTTAATTTTTGTTCCCTTTGAGAGAACTAGCGGAAGCCCTGGTAATCAGAGATACTGATCCAAAATTCTTGATGATAACAATGAGGAATTACTCTTTGTATACTGTTTTTGTGAACATTTTACAAATAAAAGTAGGTAAATAATGTTTACCATTTAGTACACAATATTTTTTCTAAATAGCAAATAATGTATATAGGGAGTTGTAATGTTGAATATACATGAAATGCAAAATAATATATTGATAATATTGTTTAGCGCGCTATTATTCCTCACAAAATTTTCGTTTAATTTGTACTCTGACGCTACATAGTAGCAAAATTTACAAAATGCTGAGTGAAAACGGCGATTTTCGGCAGACAAATTCTTATTACAGGTCTCTGGTATAAAAAAGTGGATAAATTCAGTTGCTAAATTTTGAAAAACTCTATGATGGCGTAGCCAGAATCCATGTTTTGTGGATCCTTGATACCGAAAAATTGAATGAGGCTAAAGCATTTGGCCGATTTTCTCCAAAATTGATATTCTCTAATCGATCTGACAGATATCGCAGCTTCTTGAATTTCAAGCAGATATTTATTTTTGTGGGGTAATTTACATGAGGCCCCTGGGACATTTTTTAAATTTTCAAGACAATGGCTTCAACGTTTGTCATTAAATTTCGTTTTTGGAGAGAGTGAAGGACATTTAAGAGATTGATGCAGGTCTCATAATCGTTGAAAACCCTTATATTTTCGAAAATTGAAAAGTTCAAATATTTTTAGGAGTCTTCGTAAAATTAAAATATTAAAGATAGATATTTTTTCTTTAATAAAAGCTGTTCCTTAAAGACAGATTTTGAAATAAGGTCATGTAAGAATTTTCGATAATTTGTGTTTTTTGCGTAATTTTGCGTGAAAATACGGGCGAGATAGTTCGTGATCTTTTAGCACTACTAGTTAAATTATTAATGAACATATGTAATTTTAAAAATACATTTAAGAGAGAAAAGACTACAATTATCCACTTATTACATTTTAGTTCATTTCTCGACAGTAGCAAATGGTCCAGGCCTTACAAAAGGGACTGTACACCATTGGAACGCCTACTGATCGACTAATTGCTAAATGCATCATTACGTCGGACGCAGTAATTGAAGCTATTTGGTTACGGCGTTAAGTTCTCAGATGCTAATGTCTCCGTGCGATCATATCCTGATAGTGTGGGCCCCAAATTGGTCATTATGGACATGTGGCCTTGCAGACATCATGCGCATCAATTCATCATTGGTTGCCGCTGATATGATATCATACAGAGGAGAAGGTGTTGCGTACATGCCAATGTGAACAATTTATTTAGGTTGGTTTCTAGTACAAGAAGTCCATCTCAAAACCAATTGTTTTGAAATTTGGTTTAATTTGATCACAACAATTACCACACCTTGATCACATCACATCGAAAGTAGTGTTCTCAAACGGTTTTAGCAATTTAAATTCCAATTTGAAATTTGTAATTTTTGCTAATTTTAAAATATGAACCCTCCTTCGATAGCTTGGTCCATACTTTTGGGACTAATGACCTTAGCACTTGACGTGCCCGGAATTAATAATTAACCAATCACTGGGATTTGGGAGAAACCACATCGAAAGCGATCTTAAGATTTATGAATTTGTTATACCACGTACAATTCGTGTTTTACGTCGCATAATATTTATAGTTTGTGACGCTAACAGTGCTGTAGCAATGTCTGGTATTAGATTCCAACCAAACTGCCAGAGTCACGAAACAGCGTGTCGTATAATCGATATTTCCCTGCAAATCGTTTCTAGTGGAACTAATAACACGATTATTTGTGCAATGCAAGTTCATTTTAAAAATAAATTTTAAACATAAACAGTCATCTAACGCGTTTAGAATTTTATTACTTCCACTTTATTTGATTGTTTAGTACTAAATTATAGGTATATTTATTAACAATCTGATCTTCGTGGCGTACAATTAATAAGCCATAAAACAGTCAATACAGTAATTCCCAATATTTAATCATTGTAGGAGCCTTCAAATCATCCTAACAGAATTTTTCCCTAAAATTCTTCCAGAATAATTTAGACGTTCCTGTATGGTGTCTGGAGATTTACTAAAAGGTAATTAATTATTGATCGAGAACCTCTGGCATTTATAGTTTATTTATGGATGTATTTGTGTGGGAAGAATGTATTGGTTATTTACAGTTGTGAAAAGTGACAAAATTTAAGAGAAGGCGGCCATTAACGTCTGTAGTTCTTTCTCCTTGCTTTACCATATTTTTTTTGTAGGAGAATTGCTAATGCAGGCATTGAAGTCTCCTGCAAGTATTGTATGATAATTTGGGTTTATAGCTTTTGCACTTCTCTGCAATAATTTATACGACTCTTCGGAAACATCTCTTCTTCCATCTTCTGGGCTGTACATGACTACCACGGTTGTGTTTCTTCTCCTAGTTTTGTACCTTAAGATTAAAATCCTTTCATTTACAAAAGTATAGCTGTTCGTAAGTTTGATACTGTTCGTAAGTTTGTTTTTGATCAGGATTGCTATTCCCGCAGCTGCTCTTTTTTCAGAGATTACTCCACTTTGCAATAATATATAATTAACCCATGAAGCTGACCCACTGAATTTGTTTTTAGTTTCTCAGAAGACGGCAATATCTGTATTCATTTTTTAAGTTCTGTGTGAAGTGCAACTTCTTTGTATGTGAGTTCTCTTACATTCCACACATCAATTTTAAGTTGTTCCTGTATTCCAAATGTTTTTTGCAATTATTTATGGACGTAGTTGTCAATATTGGGTCAGTCCGTTTATTTCTGTACTTGATACGTATTAGTAATCTATTGTTCCTTGGTTATGTAACTGGCGTTTCGCGGGCAAGATGTGTGGTGAGGCTGCCACCTTTTGGCTCCTCAGCCGTATTATCTGTCTGGGTTTCTTCCCAAACACTAAACAACTTTCCGGTCTATAGAGACCAGTCTTGTTTGAAGGACAAGTTCAGTAAGGATCTCTTTCGCCTTCATCTACGTTGAGGTGGTTTCCTCTTCTACTTTTATAGTTATTGGTTTCAATGTTCGCTCTTCTTATAGTAGGGGACTTGGCACGAAATATCTTAGGATGGGAAGTAGGATTTCCCAAGCTTTTCAATCCTCCTTACGGCTCCAGTGGGTTCGGAGGGGTTCTTGCAAAGAAGTATAATTGAAGGTGAGGTCAGCGGTTCACTGCTCCTTTGTAGGCAGGAAAGCCAATGGTGTAGGAGGGACATTAATTCAAAAGAAGTTCTTAAGTCAGGAACCAGGGGCGTCGGAGCTTCTCAATCTACCCTTCGTCTCGCGGGGGTTGAGGGAGGACTGTAGGTGTGAAAAGAAGAACATGCAGGATTTAGGAGGATAGGGAGGATTTAGGAGGATAAGGAATTAGTCGCTCTTACGTCAAGGGGTGATCACATGATGCTAAACGACAAACTTGGAAAACCAGTCACAGACTATCAGAGCAAGGATTACGAGCAAGGTTTAAAACCTTTTAATCTAATGTACGATCTTGTCACACAGTATATCCTGTACTAATAATTTATTTATGTTTGTATTTTTCATATTTAATCCTTTATGTATTGGCATTGTGCGATCTGGCTACGTCGATACAACAATTGCATCACATATTCCTAAGAATATCATTAGACTTATTTATTTGATAATATTATGACTTCAACATATTATCAAAATTTCTAACTTAAATAATGATTTTTATACCTAGCTTTATCATAAAAAAGCTTGGTTTAAAATAATTATCAATTTTTATAGTTAAAACCAGAGCGCTGATTGGCTCAGAGCTCTGACAACCGCCAAATCTTTCCACCTTTACAGAGTTACAACGTAACTCACGTTTGACGTTGAGATTTGATATATCTTGACGAATTCATACTAATCAGCTACGAAAGGATCGAATTGTCATTAGAGAGTTTTTGTACTCATAAGGTGTTCGATGGCAATGTTTCGTCGCGCAATATTCTATCAAAGTTCTAAGATCAGCTCCATCGCTGGCAAAATCGCAGCTCTCTGTATTATGACAAGACAGGTATTTTGAATATTCGAAAAAAAGTATTCAGATGTGTTTCCTTCTCTTCCTATATTGTATAATCCTGGATTCGATATAATAAAAATCGATGAATAATTTTTTTTCGAGGCAATTGTCCGTTTCGGCAGTACATGCCAAATACGGAGGGAAATTTGGATTCTCGGTGATATTAAAACAAGTTACGTGTAGAATGTTCGTACATCAAGAAGGGTAAACTTAACAAAATCTAGGAACGAAAGTCGTGCTAGAAATATCCTTACGTCTGAAGATCCATAATATACCTTGTAACATTTTTTACATCATACCTGTTGGGGGAGAAGCCTCTCAAACGGAACATCACTCTCATTGGAACAATGCGCGAAATCAAATCTATACCCCTAAAACTACGCCAGACGAAGGGCATAGAAAGCTAGTATTCTATTTCGCTTTTGCAAATGTCCAGACATTTGTCGGGTCGTATGTGATAAGAAAGAACAAGAGTGTTGTTCTTCACAGTACACTTTACAATAACGCAAGAGGCTGCGAGTCTAAAGAAAAGAAACCAGAAATAATAATCACGTATAATTCTACTAAAGAAGCTTTTGATACATTATGATTATCAGTTCTTAGTCATCGCAAAAAAACAACAAATGTGGCCAATTGTTATTTTATCTACCAAACTAGACATCACAATTCATTTGTTTAGTTTACAAAGTTAAATCCATACTGCAAAACAAAAATGTTGTCACAAAATAAAACTCTTTATAGAAGACTTAGGGGAGTCTTTTGTAAAGCTGTTAGCGACGGTAAAACACGCCTGCCACGAACTTCAAGTGAACTCTCACTGAAAACAAATGATCCGATAATCAATTCAACGCTTCAAATTCAGTTTTGTTAGATTATACTAAAAAAATGGGATGATGCATTTATGTTGCAAAAAAGACCTCAAAAATGACTTTGGACTACTCCAAATAAATTTATTTATATAATAATAATAATGTCCATTACATTTGTATTATATCCGCATGTTTTCTTGAGCCCCGGAATATCTACACTCACTCCTTTTCAAACATTAGTTGAATTAAGAATAAATGATAGCAAAGAGCGTTATAGACAAAATATGGTAACGAGAAAGGCTCGCTGCCGTGTATTAGAAACTATTATGCATGGAAAAATAAACTACAAATTTCACGTAAAATTCCTTTTGTCAAAGTAACTAAACTCCCCACTCCTCTCGCATCTAGCGAAACGAAGGCTCAAGAAAACGTGCGCGGATAATACTACATATGTGTAATACAATATTTCTATTTCTGATTTGTATTCATTAATTTGCTACCATGCATTTTGTACAGGTAATCATTGTTTTGCATTATTGCACAATATTAAAAACGAAATAAATACGTATAATGAAAAGTACCGTAAATAATTTTAATTTCTTGTTATGTATAATAAATAAATTTGTTAAAAGAGTAAATATTATGCAATAGCAATTATATGGATGCAATTGGATTTGATGACCTTCAGAAGGAGTAAATTTGAGGATAGCAGCCGGGTTAAACTGCATTTCTGCATTTTCTAACGATTCTACTCGCAATATTACTAGAACAATAATAATGCTAGTTTGTCTCTCTACAGAGTAATGTCACATGATTCATTATTATTTGAGTACGAGTATATTTTTTATTGTGAAAAGAACACTCTGCACTGAGTTGATAACAAGAAACAAGCTGTAAGATGCAATGTTTCCAAGATATAATACCATGTTTACGAGTTCCTCCGGTTAATTCGGAGCACCAAAGTGTACATTATACGGACCAACAGCAATTTGCAAGTTATAAAGAGAACTTCATGCAATAAACCCATTACAAAACAAAAGGAGCAGAAAACTTTCTCGAGTAAAACTATTCTACATAATTTATAGGATTTAATTGCTGGTGGAAACTTAATTAACGTTTGAATCGCAACAACAAGTCGTAAAATGTTTGTTTTTTAGAAACTGACTTCAAAAACTATCTATTACGTTATTGTTTCATACATGTAGCTTAACAATAATTACTTAACTTGAAACCAAATTTTCATGTTCTGTGAAATAAAAACTCATGTCATTTTTCAACAACAATAAGCATGCTGACAACACAAAAATTCAAAAATGTAAATTGAATTTCGATATTTTATTCCAAAGGGTAGATGATACACACGGAACTTCAGTTACAATACAACGAAATATTCATGCTTTTAAAATTATAATTTTAATGTAAATATCTACCATAAAAAGTATTGGCTATTGAAAATCATTTTTGTGACAATTATAAACTTTGTTTGTAGTTATTTTCCTCTAATAGGAGGAATGCCATTCTGTTGACTGTTTAGTAACCGGCATTAGAGTGTAAAACGAGAATAGTTTTTCTGGAATGGAATAAATAAATAAGGAGATGTAGATTTGTCAAGATCAGGTATCATTTTATTTTAATAAGTTATATACTGTTTTATGTGGCTGTCAGTTTGATAACATGGCCAAAAGAGATATCCAGCTATTGAGTTTGGCATGGTCATCGTATCTTTACGAATTAGATTTGAAATACCATCGCAAATTTGTATATTTGTTCATAAGGTTGTGTGTTTTGTTTTTTCATGAAGTGGAGTACTATATCTGTACGTGCATTTGATTATAATAATATATTAAGAAAGCAGCATCAAAACATGGTTGTACGCAGCACAAGCACGACTTAAATACCCTAAGAGTCCTACACGTAAGTGGATATGAACTGAAATGATGACAATTAATTGAAAGACTGCTTAATAGTACAAAATCGGTAAATGGACACTCATTGTAAAACGAACATAAAATAGTAAATTCTGATATTTTAAGTGTCAAAATGACAATGCATAAAGAGTTACAATGTCACATATATGTCAAGCTAAATGTCAGAATATTAAATGCCAAAGATGCTTCACTAAATCCAAAGTGTCAAAACGTGTCAAATATGTTAAAGAATACTCCTACTATACTGTAATTAGGCGGAAATACCAACTTACCACCTCATCGCTTGTATGAGGCGGTTAAACTACTTTGTTGACGTAGGAGACCTTTGATCTTGATGGGCAGTACTAGGTTAATATAATAATAGTTAATAATAACTATTATTATTAATGGGATTTGCTAGGAATTAAAAATTACAACAAAGTAAGAGAGTAGTGTAAATGTACCCGAGTACCAAAAGTCAAAATTTAAAGTGATTTTAAAGTAGTTTATTTCGTAAATTTACTTACACATTTGTGAACAGAAAAGAATGAAACAGAATATAATTAACTTCAATATGTCTACACTGCGTTCTTATAAATTCCAAAATGGTTAAAAATTATTGTAGTAATAAAAACTAGTCGCTCTACAGAATGGCACATTCTTTCTCGCGCTAGCTTTCTCATTTTTTGGTCTGTCCTAGCTTTTCTGTCTTGCCACATAATCGTAAATTTTCAAGCTGCCATTTGTCGGTGCCCAAAGCAATTTTTTTACAATTTCTCGATTTTTCTGTTCACTAATAGTAGAATAGAAATATTACTTCACGAATATTAGAGAAAAGTAAAACCTCGTCCTAAATGACAATTTTAATTGAAAAACATTTGGAACCGAATTTATAAAAATGGCGTTTAAGTGATACTGACACGCGAAACTACAAGCTCTTTTTCACAGAACATTTTTGAGTTTTCGAAAAACTTTATTGGCAGAAACTTGAAGCATTATTACACGAAAATGCTATAGTGTTTGCGAATAGACAACCAGATATCTTCCACCAGTGGGGCATTGCCCCAGCCGAGATAAGGTCGAAACTCCCGACCGGGCTCTCGGCATGTTAGGTAGTGTAGTTCATGTAAGTGTAGGTGTGTGGAAGTAAGGAATGAGGATAGACCAAGGAAGATGAGGGAAAGATTGCGCGCGGTCCGTGGCCAGTTTGTTAGTGTACTGCACCGACATTGACCTTGTATTGATCGGAAGAAACACGGAAACCAACCGATCAGAGCAGCCTGACCCTAGAAATCTCTTTCAGGCAGCGACTGAATTCGACCTAACTAGTGTCGAAGATCAGGACATAAACATATAACCTCCTGGTGAGAGGCACTGTAATGACAGCAGTTGATGCCCTGAGCCACCTTTCCCGATACCAAACTTATTCAGACCACATAAAAGACCAGGAGAAACCTCGAAACTGACCGATCAAAGCAGCTAGACTGAAAAAGTCTCAGTCATACAGTGACATTCCGCACTTCATACACGTGAATGATAGCTGAAATTACTGCATTGTCGGTTCTCGATCATTCTCGATACCTTTCTATGTAATTTCGCGAAAGCACTCGAAACAACAGTCTATTCCGTCAGAGAGTGAATTGTTTTATACAAACAATCTATGCAAACAGAATGGACCCTAACGAACGTCCCCTATTTTCTAAATGATATTTCGCTAGTGCAAATAGCTTCATACTAGAATTTGATTTTGTTTTGACAACGCATACTATGGGGAGGTATTCTCTAAAATTACAATAGAACGTCCTAAAAAGACTCATGCTATAGGTACAACATAAACAGCTCCTCGTGTTGTTTTTGTAAAACGAAAAGCTAGTTTTTTGGTCTAGGTCTCATCGTTTTGGAGTTTTGCACTCTGTTAATGCGTGTAGTTGGTTGCATTAGCGCCTGAGTTGTGCCTTGGTTATCATCTGCAAATTTCGATTATTTTCGTGTTAAATCTGTTTGATGCAGAACCGCGGGGGAAAATTCCATATCCGTCGATAGAACATTTACCGAGTTTTGTACCGATTATTTCTTGTTCATGGTATAAAATCGTCGTCTATTTCCAACGTAAAATAGACAGAGAGGACTATACACAGTATCTTATACATAAATACGGTTGATTATTTTACTTTATCTCCCTTACGTACGTAAGAAAAGAAAATATTATAAACGTATGTGAAGTAAACTAAAACATTGAAAATAAATATTTTTCTTAATATATCAATTTACCTTCCTGTTCTATAAAGAAAAATAATAAAGTCGTGTTCAATTTTTCAAAAATACGAGTTTTACGATTTCGCGTGCGTGAAATAAAGATTTTTTCAATTTTTTAAATGGCACGAATCTTACTGATTCTATCAGATACATGGAAACCAGTCAAATTCCTATGGATATCTTACGGGCTACTATTCGTAAGCTGGGTAATTGTTAATTGCCTGGCCCTGATGGGCTTCATAACATATTGATCAAGAGATTAACATGTCTCCATTAAAAGATCTTTACACTTGTGAATCATTACCTGAAAAATCTAGAAGAAACTCCAGACATCTTGATGGAGGGAGTTACATACTTAAAACCAAAAACAAATGACACTGCACATGCAGGGAATTACCGACCAATCACTTGCCTCAATGAATTACACAAGATCATGACTAGCAGTCTACACACGATCATCAAACAACATTTCACACAAAATGACATCTAGAATACGCAAAAAGGCAGCTCCAAGGGCTTATTGGGAAGTAGAGAACAGTAAGTAATACAGTGTTAACATGACTTTGGCATGTGCGAAAAAGTGTAACCTGTGTACGTGTTTTATTGATTATAATAAGGCATTTGACATGGTTCCTCATGATTTGCTCATCCATGTACTTAGAATATATGATATGACCCTACTATTGAACCCCTTGAATTACTCAGGACTGAAATTAACCACTGGTGTATGAGAATACACATGCGTTCAGGGAACGAGAGAGTAGTCACACAGAGTTTGAAGATCAAGCGAGGAATATTTAAAGGAAATAGCCTCAGCCATTTTTTGGTTCTGCCTGGACCTAACCCCTCTGTCATATATATTGGACATAATATAGATTGGTATTTGAACTGAAAGGCCAAGAAAAGTGTAAGGCCACCAATTTGGCATACAAGGATGACAAAACTAAAATGTAAAAACGCATTCAACAGGGAAAGCTCACAGACAGCACAGAGCACGAAACTGCATCAAGAGGTCACCATAGCATTGGGAATGAATGAATTTTACAAGTAGAGTGAATTCAACAAATAAAATGATCATACAAAGTTAGATAAAAGATAAATTAAAAATAGAGTTTACCAACAGGTTGACTGCAATACTCAAGACTTCCCTTAAATCTCATAATCTTACTACAGCAATTAAAAAATATGCCATATCTAAGATTACTTACTCATTAGGCATTATAAAATGGACCAGAACCGATTTTGATTTTACTGGAGAGGACTATAAGGGTCCAAATGATTCGGTTCAAATACCACCATCGAAAAATGTCTATTCAAAAAATAACAGTACCAAGGTTACTAGAGGGTAGGGGTATCTTAAAGATTGGTAATTTCCATGCAAAACTGATCACAGTCATGATAGATCATTTCAATCAGAAAACCTTGACATCTCAGCAACATAGAATAATATTGCAAATTGATGAAAACAATATATCCTTTAAACTTAAACTGAAAAGTGCGATCAATGAACATAAGCCGAGGAGTTAGAACAACTTGCACTTCAAAGGTACAAAACAAAATGAAACAAAAAGCACTTCATGGTAGATATCCCACAGAAATAGCCAAATCAAAGGTCTACGCCTGCTTAAAAAGTTCGCGCTGGCTTAAAAAATTCTTCGGTACTTATCTCTACCCAGAGACTGAAGGATTCTTGGTGGCAATCCAGGACTAGGGAATTGCGACACAATCGTATCTCAGGCACGATAGTAAAGATACCGAAGTGCCTTCTGATACCTGCCGGGCTTGTGTTGTAGGCCAAGAAACGATCCAGCACATCACAATGAGTTTGCAGTATGCTGGCCCAAAGGATTATGAACAGGCACGATATGGTTGCACGAATCATATACACCAAACTTGCAAGGAAATCTGAAATTATTGGTGTATTTGATGCACTCTGTTACAAGTACCATCCACAAAATATCATCATGAACAACATCTCCAAGGTATACTGAGATCGAAGAGTATTGATCGACAGAACAGTCCAACAAACAGACCGGATGTGATACTCTGGGATACATCTAAAAGTAAAGTATGGCTGATAGACATTGCAGTTGTAGATACCAGCAACCTCGACACAACACACAAAAAGAAAATTCAAAAGTACAGAGAACTGACATAAGTTGTAAAGGAGCAGAGACATGTCTCGGACGTGGAGATTGTGCCGATCGTCCTCTCAGCAACAGGTGTGATACCTACCGTCACGAAGCACTCTCTGAATAAACTGGGGATCGAGACCAACATTATCGTCAATCTACAGAAATATGTGATCCTGAGCAAGTGTTCTTTGTCAGAAGGTTTATGGGTTTCTAAATAAATTCACGTGTTAAAAATTATTTACTGATCAATAATTATTAATTGAAGATTCTCTCTCGCAGCAACAACTAGAATTTCTATTAATAGATGCTGATGCCGATGAAGATTGTTTCTTATGCGTGTATTTAAAACATTCATTCTACAAGAGATCTACAAGTGCTGTGTATCTAATTTTGGACGAATGTTAGCGTACAGCGAAGAGTGAAGAAGTGTCTTGTAAGGTTTGGTTTGTGTTTTATCTGTACCAGTATTTCATTCTCTGCAGTGATTCGGTGAAACTTTCAAGTCAGCGTGTTCAGTAACGTAGCTTTCACAACAGTGAAAAGCTTTTTTAAATATTTTTTGATTATCACGAAAAGCGAAAAGCTAACTGTAAAAGAGTATTGAAAAATTTCTTCATATATCTTTAAGTTGTGTTGTATCTTTAAGTTTTAAGGGAGTGTTGTGATTTGTCCCAAGATATCTCTTGATAATACTGAATAAATCTTTAGTGAAATTTTTCCCTCACATCAAATGAATTGTATTTTTTTGATATTGTGTTAGTACATTGGAAGTTACCTTTATACATTTTAAACAAATAAATACGTATCGTTGTTAGAATGTAAATAGAAGAATAGGGAAGTGTGGGGGTTTTAACATGCAAGAGGTGATAAGATATTGAAGTGAATTCCAAGCATACTGAATTGTTTTCAATGGTAAAAAATGGTATTTATTACTCAAATGTGAACTATTAGTTTTATTATTTTCAGGCTTGGAATTGCTTTTCACGAGATACGTAAGAACTTAGACAATTATTCAATACTTCAATACCAAGAACTTACACAAATATTATTTTCAATGTTTCCCAGCAAGCTGGTGCCCTTCTCTTCAAAACCCGCTGTTCCTTATAAAAATACAGGAGAATTTTAAAAAATATTGCAAAGGATACCGTTGTACTTGCCCGTTCGTGTATTTTTGTGTGGAAACGTTTACTTGGTGCTCCCAAAGAGTAATAATCTATTCTAATATTTTTACGACTATCTAGGAAAGCAAAAAACTAACTGACAAATAAGATTGAATATTTACTTCAGATGCTGTTTTTAAGGATATGTGAATTGTTCGAAGAACTTTTTCTATATAATAAGAAATAAAGAAAATAAAATGAAATAAGTAAATAAATGAAAATTCGTTTGACACATCATTTGCATTCTTTTTATTTTGGTTTGATATTCTGTAAGTACGAAGTTACATTTATACATTTTTTAAACTTGTAAAAATGTTTCATTAACAAATTTCCTTTTAAGTAGAAAGGATAGGGAAAGAAAGGGGATTAACATGTGAGAGTTTTTTGCACGGGTACGCTAGTAAAATATTATTATTATTATTATTATTATTATTATTTTCACTGTCAATAATAAAAAGATAATAGGCCACTTAAGTGTTCTCCCTTAAAAATACAGTTGAAATGTAATATAACAGAAAAATTGAAAAAAAATAGTGCACGATTATTTTGCTGGAACTGTTATTACAAAAAATTGATATTACGACTGTACGTGGCAACACCATACAACGCAGCGATATAGCACTTTCATTCATTATTCAGAGAATTTCATTATTGGATAGGGACATGTATGGGAGAGAGATATGGCAAGAAGACTTTATTTACATAACGGTAATGGTACTATACAACTACGTTAAATAAAATGGTAGTACATTCAACTAAATTAAAGTCGGGAAGAACATGTACACAGGTGTGCATATGATGGGCAATTACATAATGATAGAATTATTTCTAATGCGTTCATAAGGCATTATATGGACGGCCTTAGTTCTGGATATTCAATATACTAGTATAGAAGAAATTATCTTTGCTTGTATATTTAATGCGCTTCAAATAACTCAAGCAGTTTAAAAAAAATCTTGTGCTGTTTTAGAAACTTCTTAAAAAATGTATTAAACTACGGCAGGAGTGAACATCTTAAGAATGATTCACGTATCGAAAAACCGTCATGCAAACTGTTTTCCCTCGCATATGCACAATTTCATATGAATAATATTCGCCAAGCGGCAGCACCTAGCAACAGAAAATCATAGAGGCGAGTCGCCACGTAGTGCCATTAGAAAGGTTATATTGTGGTAGCCGCTAATTAAAATATTGAGTATGAATCTGTGCCAGGTGTGAATATCTTACCTAAGGATGGCGCATGCAGCGAGACATCGCCATGCAAATTATAGCAACTCGCATCTGCACAATTTCATATGAATGGTATTGGCCACGCGGCAGCAGAAAATCACAGAGGCGAGTAGACGCCCAGCGCCTTTAGATATGGAGATGCAGCTCGCCCAGGCGAGGCGCGGGCGTGCGCAGGTAAGACGCGAGATGAAAGATGAATGGCAGCCGCAAAGCGAGCAAAAGGTGCTGCGGGGGAGGGCCAGGCACACCCACAGCCAGCGCTATCGATTCGCAGGCGGCGGCGGCGGCGGCTGGGCTGGCGGAGGTGACGGTGGAGGCGGGGCCGCTATCGGGGTATGGTGGTGAGGGGTTTCAGAAGCGGTGGCAGAGCGATGGTGAAGAGAGAGAGGGAGAGGAGGATGAGGTGGTGTCGGATACGGTGGCACAGGGTGTGGCGGTACCAAAGGTGGAGGCGAAGGCGTTGGCGGTGATAACGGTGAGGACAGTGAAGTGGAGGGCGGAATCGGGAGTGGAGGTAAGGAAAGAGGTGGAGGTGCGAGGTAGTGGCAAGATGGATGGGGTGTCGGAGGCGGTGATAAGAGTGGAGTCAGGGGCGACAGTGGATGCGGTGGCAGTGGAAGGTGTGGAGTGGAGGTGGTGGAAGGGGGGGCGAAGGCGGAGGAGACGGTGTCGACGGTGGTGACGGGGGAGGCAGGGACTAAATGGGTATGGTGATGGTGGTGGTGGTGGTGGAGGTTGCAGAAGGGGTAGCTCAGCGGGGGTGTAGTTTGAGGAGTAGGGTGAGACGGAGGTTAAGGTAGTTGGAGGCTAAGGTACTGGAAGTGGATTGGGATGCGGGGGGAGGACGCCGAGGCGGTGAGGAAAGGAGCCAGGGCGGAAGTGGGGAAGGAGGCAGTGGCATCGGAGGAGGCGGAAGCAGTGGTGATATTGGAGAGCGAGTCAGTTGTGGTGGTGGAGGCGGTGTAGGCTTTAAAGGGGAAGTCGTGAGCTTGGCGGTCGCAATGGCGGTGGAAGTGGAGGAGGAGGCGGTGACAATGTTGGATGGGATGGCGATGGTGGATCGGATGACGATCTTGGAGGGGGTGACGATGTTGGAAGGGCTGACGATGGTGGAGGGGGTGACGATAGTGGAGGGGGTGACCATAGTGGAGGGGGTGACGATAGTGGAGGGGGTGACGATGGTGGAGGGGGTGACGATGGTGGAGGGGTGACGTTGGTTGAGTGGTGGCGATGGTAGATGGGGTGGAGTGGCTGGATGGTAGGAGGGGGTGGTGGAGGTGGTGGCAATGGTGATCGAGGTAGCTGTGGAGGAAGCGGTTGCGGAGAAAAATGGACGGCGGTGCGGATTTTTAGGCGGGTGGGGAACGAGGATGTTGGCGGGGTGGAGACGATGGTGTCTAGGATGCTCGGGAGTTGTGAAGAAGCAGGCAAAGTGGCGCGAGTGAGATAGCGGTCGCGATGCGAAGGCAGGCGCGGTGAAGGAGCGGATCGTAAGCGGGAGTGGGGGGTACAACGCGAGGGAGATGGGAGGGAGTGCGTGTAGAAGTAGGGGCATTGTGGAATCGAGAGCAATGGAAGAGGGGCGATGAACGCTAGGAGGATGGTAGAGGGAGTGGTGGCGGAAGTGAAAGAGATGACGAGAAGAGAAGCAGTGGAGGCGGATATGGTGCACTTGAGGCGGATATAGAATGAAAGCGGTGACTCTAAACTAGGTAGGGACGGTTGATTCGTGAAAAGGACGAACGTGAATAGGGGGGTAGCATGGACACGGTGGAGTGAACTGTGGAGTAGGGAAATGAAAGGAGTGGGGGTACATGATAATACAGAGTGAAAATGATTAACAGTAGTAGAACATTGGAATGGGCAGGGCATGTTAGGGAACTGGAAGATGGTATGGAAGAACGATAGTAACGGGGGACAATATTAGGGGGCTGGACGATGGCAAAAACGAAGAAGACGTTACGGGAGTCGATCTTGGTAGAAGCGTAGAACTTGCCAGGGGAGAAGACGATAGTAAGGGCGGGGACTATGTTAGGGAAGTGGCAAATGCGAAGGGGGGGGGGCGTAATTAGGAGAGGGTGGTGGTAGGGGCGGAGACGATGGCAGGGGAGCACACGACGTTACGGAAGTGGACTATGTGGCGATGAATCGGCGGCAGCGCCAGTGGTGGCGGCTCTGGGGGGAGAGACGAGAGCATCGCTATTAGCGCTGATGGTGGCGATGGAAGCTGTGGCGTGTGCGTGTTCGTGCGTGCATTCAGCTTTTGCCGTCCGCGTCCGCATCAGCCCCGCCCTCGCCCGGCCTCCGCCCCCCGCCTCGCCTCGCCCCGCACCGCCCTCGCCTTCGCCCCGGTCTCGCCTCGCCCAGCCCTCGCCTAGCCCCGCCTAGCCCCACCTCTCCCCGCCTCGCCCCGCCTCTCCCCGCCTCGCCCCGCCTCGCCCCGCCTCGCCCCGCCTCGCCCCGCCTCGCCCCGCCTCGCCCCGCCTCGCCCCGCCTCGCCCCGCCTCGCCCCGCCTCGCCCCGCCTCGCCCCGCCTCGCCCCGCCTCGCCCCGCCTCGCCCCGCCTCGCCCCGCCTCGCCCCGCCTCGCCTCGCCTCGCCCCGCCTCGCCCCGCCTCGCCCCGCCTCGCCCCGCCTCGCCCCGCCTCGCCCCGCCTCGCCCCGCCTCGCCCCGCCTCGCCCCGCCTCGCCCCGCCTCGCCCCGCCTCGCCCCGCCTCGCCCCGCCTCGCCCCGCCTCGCCCCGCCTCGCCCCGCCTCGCCCCGCCTCGCCCCGCCTCGCCCCGCCTCGCCCCTCCTTCCCTCGCCCGCCCCGATCTAGGTATCTCCATTTAGACAAGCATTTTACTCCTTTTTTCACATATACACGTGATTTCTACATTTTCTCACATATATGTTGAGAGTTGTAGATTTTCGGATTAACGGATGGCTTTTAAAAATAAAATGAAAGAAGGGTATTAATTGAAAAAAAATTGAAGAGTTGACTATGAATTTTCATATAATTACATTTGATATAAAAATTACTAAGTTTCCTTTACAGACATTTTACTTGCCACTGACAGTCTTTTATAGACCACTGCCACATAGTACTTCTCCTTTCTTCTGTGTCTGAATGGTTTTTCAAATTTGCCTTCTGTCTCCAAGTAATCAACCGGCAACAGCCCTGAGACCATCGAAGAATAACAAAGTCGTTTGTGCAGTTGGAGTACTACCTGAGGGTTCAGCGACATCCATGGAATATCAAGAGATCTCTTCGAAAGACGAAGACGCAGAGTTGTGGAGGAGAAATAGACAATAATTCGGCGCAGTATAGTACTACAGGTCATTCGTTTAAAAAATGTGTAATGATATTAATTGTGTATTGATTTTTCTTAATAACATAGTTCTGGTTTGATACTATTTAAAGATATTTGCAAAAATATTAAAACTCTTGAGTAAAAATATAGAATTTCCTTGAAATGATTCTTGGAAGCTATAATGTTTTATTATTGAAACTGCAAATTCTTGACAATTATCGACACACATTTCTGACATACGCACATATGTATGCATAAACATTCATAGTACATATAATGTATGTATTAAATGTTTACTAATATATTTATAACTTTAAATTAAGATTTTTAAATGTCTTTTATTTAAGATTTTCGTCTTCACATCAATAGCAATCTTATGATCATAGAATTTAACGAATTTATAAGCACACAGACTAAATAAAATAGCAAGCACAGACTACTGTACGTGTCGGTAACAGTCCGTGGGTAATTGATAAATAACCTTATCACACTACCCCAAACTTCAAAACCACATCTTACTATTTAGTTCTGTATGAAGATATCACCCAACGTGAATATGATGCACAGCAGATACATTAAATGTATTTTATTGCAGCACGCACAAGCAATCCTCACCATTCATTATATGCCACAATATTATATATATATATATATATATATATATATATATATATATATATATATATATATATATATTGTGACGTACCTGGTGATGCCGGTACTTTCACTGTAAGAAATTACTAAAGGAGGGTATCTTTTTCGTGAATGGGTCCCTACGAGGAGTCGATTTAGCATTGGGAAATTTAATTAGTAAATGAAGTACAATCATGAACAGTATTTATTCACAAACCAAATCTGTTAATTACATTATTTATAACACCTCTACGCTTTGCCTTGGTACCAAGATCAAATTTTACATGAGTTTTATCATACCTTTGGGGCCCCAACAAATACCTTCGATGCTTGGGTTACGGTTCGCATCGGCCGGGGCGCCGACCTTCGCAGCAGCTGGGCGCTGTCGGCGGCTGGTGGAGTAGCGGTCGCCTCGGCTGGCGGCCTCTGGAATCCCTCCTGACTCGGCTCCTGGTACTTCGGCGTCGCACTTCCCTCTAATTGTCTTTCGTCATTTGATATAACTACTAACCACGCGGCCACTGCACGTGTCGGCGTCAGCTTCGCAATACACACAGTTCTGGAATTGTACACACCGCGACAGATAGCATAAGCGCAATTTACTGTTTTCTAGCATTGATCTTTTATATTGATCACTTTCCCGATATCAACCTAACACGCCTATTGTTCTTGCGTGGGCTAAATTTTATAACACACGTCCGCGGCTCACGACGACTTCTCCGCAACTTTCGCCGGCCGGCAGCACGCCGGCCACGTCCTTCGGCGACGGCCGACTCGACCCCTACTGTCGTAACGGCTGAAATTCCCTGTCGCTCCGTGCTCGGTTCTCAACCGTCGATTCCGTTCCCACGGACGTCTCGCAGCGGCAACGGTGGCGGCGGCGGCGGCTGGCCCTCCTCACCGCTGTCCGTCGCGCTGGTCGTGCGTACCGCGCAGTCCAAAATAGATTCTCATTACTTATGCTAATGTTCTAATTAGTATAATGAAACATTATGTGTTTCAATATATATATATATATATATATATATATATATATATATATATATATATATATATATGCACTCCAGACTGCATTATTAGGTAGTCTGAATCGTTACGGCAGAAATATGATATTTCTTCCACACTCATTAAGACACGGACGGAAGTTTTGAAGAGTCGATTCATTGTTAACCGTAAGACTACGAGCACTACGGTGTCATGATCAGCACGGGACGGTCCGCTCTATTCACCATTTACAAAAGGTCCGTAGGAAAGACGTTCTGGACATCCCGCCGTTCTGTTCTGTTTCGTCCTCGCGACGTCATGGGCTACCTCACGCACGTACACCTGATCGGGGCCACCTTTCTAGCGTTTGTATGTAAATAGTGTGGAGTAAACATGAATGTGTCCGATTGAATTACGTTGATCCAGAATTATCGCAAGTTGTAAACATGACATTAAGTTCAGTTTAATTGGTTATCAATTGCTGTCTTTTATCAAGTAATAACATTTGCAAATTTTATTATGTATACATATTGTGTATATATATATATATGTATATATATTCTATTATCTCTCTCTCTCTATATATATATACATATATGTATATGTTTATATATATATATATATATATATATATATATATATATATAATTAAGAAAAATCTTTTCAATGTTAGTGACACTAGACATCTTTGTGCACGGTTAATATATTTTGACGTATTTCAGAATGGCATATTGGTTTATTAAGCAATATTAAGATATAATTATTTTTGTGTTGTCTGAGTGATTGCTTCTTGATTCTTAACACGATGAAGCCGTCGCGTACTACTCAAGATACGGAGCAAGGAATCAGACTGACTACAAAATGACCTAAGAGACCATTACTATTCGGTTCCGTCTCGTCCCACCCCATCCCGTCCCGTCTCGTCCCGTCCGATCGTGCCCTTTCCATGGCACGGTCGCTGCCGCCTCCACTGTCACCGCCACCACCGCGGCCGCAGCCGTCCCGTCCCATTTCCCGTCTCTATATCCCCGTCGCTCTCTTCCCCCGCTCCACCCACCTCGCTCTTATATTGTTTCGCCTCACAGACGTTCCCCTATTGCGTTGATATTCTCTCCGCCTGCGATCCGTTTTATAGTGGAGGCCATTTATATAGGCGAGCCGGTTCCGTCTAAGCAGTCCCTGCTCCGTGACTTGCACCGCCTTTACCAGCACCAAACGATTCCCTCCCCGTCCACAGACAGAATTACGAGCATTTTTGGACAATTACTATTGTCCCGTAGCACTACGTTGTAAGTAGACGAAGGGACCGCACCGAAAACGACCGTAAGCCGCCTAAATTTATTTTCTCTACTGCAGCTTTGTAGCATATAAACAGCAAGTAAATTACCGCATTGTACGGAAATTCTTCCGCTCTAGGGACTCGGTTTTCTCTACGCTTACTTTTCATTCTAGGCGTCTAGCACATACCCAGCAACGACCGCACCGCCTCTTGTCTTTTATGTCTAACCTCTCCACGATCCCCCGTCTCCGGCCTTCCTCCCCCTCGTATTGGTTTCCTCTCTGACAATAATCGTCCACCGTCCTATTTTCTGTGTGGCTTCGTTCCAACCCCGCCTCCGCTTCCGCCCAAAACAGCCCCCGGCGCTTCGATCCGCTGCCTCCGCGTCGGCCTTCGCCTGGGACGGCTGCCCACGCCCCGCACGTCTCTTCCCGCCCCTCACAGACACGCCCACCCGCCCTCCCTCGTGCTTCACGCCTGCCCTTGGCAGCACGCGTAACTCCACGCCCACCCGGCCAGCCACGTCAGCCATCCGCCAGTCTACCACCCCTCACCTTCCTCCCGCCCAACCACCTGCCCCTCCAAGCCTCCCACCCCATCCACCTTCCCCTCCTCGCCTTCCAACTACATCACCACCTTCTCGCCAGCACATCCACACCTCCAGCCCGCCCACATCTTCACGCCTTCCGCACGGCGTCCCTCCTACTGCTCCACCCTCCCCACCCGCTTGCCCACACACCCCTCCACGCCTCCAACCCCACATCAGCCTGCACCTACAAGGTCCCCACCCCTCACCTTCCTCCCGCCCAACCACCTGCCCCTCCAAGCCTCCCACCCCATCCACCTTCCCCTCCTCGCCTCCCGACTACACCACCACCCCTCTCGCCAGCACATCCACACCTCCAGCCCGCCCACATCTTCACGCCTTCCGCACGGCGTCCCTCCTACCGCTCCACCCTCCCCACCCGCTCGCCCACACACCCCTCCACGCCTCCTACCCCACATCAGCCTGCAGCTACAAGGTCCCCACCCCTCCTGCCTGCATTTTCACGTTTCCTTCCCGCTCGCCAGTCCACCCCTACACGACTCCCGCCCGCTGGCTTTCTCCTCCTCGGCTCGCGCCCGCAACCCGCTTTCTCCTCCAAGCCTCCCATCTACATATATCTACCCCTCCTGCGTGCACCTCCACACTACCCGCCCATTCACCCACCCTCTCCTCCGGCCGCCTTTCCGTACCTACTACCGTACTACCGCCTTTCCGTACCTTCCGTCCCTCCGGCACATCCACGCCTGTCACCTCCTCAACCACGCTTCCCGCCCACTCGCCCAGCGACTCCTCCTGCAGTCTGCCTCTCCGTGCCTCCCGCTCGCCCTTAACTTCTGCGATATCCTCCACGCTTCCCGCCCGCTCGCCCGTCTACTCCTTCAGGCGTCTGTCCGCCTGCCCCTGCACACCTCCTGCCCGCCTCTCCGCACCTAGTACCCGCGCCCGCCTAGCTCTCTTCCCTTCCCACCTGCTTCTCTACCACTCCCGCCTGCACATCCACGCCTGCCACTTTCTCCACTATGCTTATCTCCCGCACACTCGTCCACGCCTCCCACCCGCCCGCCTCTACTCGCCCCCCGCGTGATCTAACGCATATCCCGCCCACCCATGCTTTGCCCCTGTCTGCGTCTTCCATTTCCACCAGCCCTTTTTTCACCAACTCTTTACAAACACTTGCCACGCCCCTCCCCTTCCTCGCCTTTCCCCTACTCACAATACCCCGCTGTCTGCCTACCCCATCCGCCTCTCCACTGCCCTCTCCACTTCGCTTCGCTCTCCTTCCTCGTTGCCCGTCTCCTCCGCTCCCCTTCCTCACTGCCCGTCCCGCCCCCGCTCCTCCTGCCTCGGCGTCGGCGGCTGCCACGCGCCGGCCTGCCCTTTCATCCCTTTTGCCTTTCTTGCCGCGTGCTTCCAGGCCTCTCCCGCCGCCCTCGCTTGCTCGCTCAGCCCCCCCACCCCCCCCACCCCGGGGCCAACAAACGGTGCCGACGCGGCGGCCTCACCTCTCCCTCTACTGCGCTCCCTCCGACGCCTTCGCCTCCGTCCTTACGCACTTAGTGCACTCAAATCTTACGTCTTCGCGTCTTTCACCATTAACAGTCTCTTCCTCGTCGCTGTCGCCGCCACCACTCACCGTCACCACAACCACCATCACGGGGAAAGGGGGATCAGGGCATCAACTGATGCCACTGCAGTGCCTCGGACCGGGAGGTTCTTGGGTTCGAGTGTCGATGTTGGTTGGATTTTCGACACTGGCCAGATAGCTGGGTCGAGTTCTGTCGTTGTCTGGAGGAGAATTCTAGATGGCGGCTGCTCTGATGTGCGGTTTTCTGTGGTTTGTTCGAATTACAACAGGCGAAAGCTGGGGCAGTACTATTACAAATGAGCCACGGACCGTGCGATTATTCCCTCCCATTGCTTGTCCTATTATACCTCTTACACTTACGTGCACTTTGCGGGCAGACCGGTCGGGAACATAGAGCTTGACACGGTTAAGGGCGGTGCTCCGCTGTTAGGAGATACCTAGTTGAGGAAAAATCCCTCCTGTCGACGGTAAGTCGGCACCGAAACTCGCCATGCAGCAGGGCAAGATCGCAGGCACCTCTCGAGAAAAAACATGCACTTTACTTACGGGATTAATGACTTTAGACGTTGACGCGCCCAGATTTCCTAGTTATCAATCATCACAACCACCATCATTACCACCACAACCAACCCTATTACCCACCGTATCCATTACCAATACCATCACCGTAACCCTCTCTACTGCCTCTGCCTCATTCCCTCGCCTTCTGTTCTGGTATGATTTTTTCCGTCATCGTTACATCATCACAGACTAAAGCATAGACGTCGCCATCCATAGCGCCTCTACTAGCTCTATCACCAGTGTTGCTGTAGCTGTTTCCCTTTTTGTCCTTTGATGTTGCGCATCGACTGACCCGGTTTCCTCAGGCATCCTCTTCGATGAGGATTCACTTCGCATGTTGGTCTTGCGTTCCTCACGGAAGTTATTTCTAGAAAGTCTTTGGCTTCAAAAGGCTGAACCCTAGCTATAAATATTGAAAAATAATACATTCTTATTCACTGACTAGCTAAATAAATCAGCGTTGACAGTTGCTTATTTATCGCAACTACCGTTAGAAAGGGAAAGGAATATATCACTTTTGTTGATTGGAAGTAATTTTGTTTTCGTAACATAGCACTGTTATATCATCATAACAAAACTAAACAGAGAAATAAAACGCCAGTCGGCATGCGTCAACCATTTTACTGCCCTTTATCTCTTAAGAACAATCAAATCTAACGGGTTATCGATTTTGAGTTCGTTCTTGGTAACAAGAATAGCATTTAACAAAATATCACAAATAACGGACTTGGTTAAATATAAACTTGTGCTGACCCTGCTCGGTATTGCCATAATGAAACTAATAACTACTAGCGGCCTGCAGAACAAAAGTACTGGTTACGCCAGTACTTTCATGCAAAACTACGCAAAAAGTACTAATATTTTCGAAAAATTGTACGTGGCCGTACTTGAAAATCTCTCTTTAACAAACAGATTTCATTAACGGAAAAACCTTTATCTTCATAATTGTAGTTGTAAGAAGTCGCGAAAAAAGTTTGAATTTTTGTAGTTTTCGAAAAATCTGAGATTTTAACGAACGTAAGACCTACTCCATTCTCATAAACGTCCTTCACACTATCCAACAATCAAAATCCATTTAGCTATTATTTGAAGATTTTGAAAAGGTCCTAGGGGCTACGTGTAGAGTACCCTCAAAAATTAAAATATCGGTTTAATATTCAAAGGGCCTCAAAATACGAAATATCGATTGGGGAATATCAAATTTGGAGAAAATAGGCTGCTGAATGTATCTTTTAGCGTTGTTCGCAGACGGACGAAAGGATAGACACGTTTCGCAGTCAATCGATTTTTTGGCATCAAGGACCCGCAAAACATGGATTCTAGCTACACCATGAATTCAAGGATTTTTTAAATTTAACACCTGTATTTTTCCTCTTTTGCGTTACCAGGGACCTGTAAGAAGAGTTTTTCTGCCAGAAATTTGCCGATTTCTTCTCGCGGCATTTCAAACTTTTATTCTACTGCCTAAGTTATATGAGAAAGTAAAATGCTATAGTCAAGTGTGCGGAAAATACAGTTTCAGAGCTGCAAACATTGTTCTTAAACGATACACGTGAATACTGAACCGTTATTCTCTCTACTCTCCGGGCGTCTCCAGTCTCCAGTCTTGAGCAGGGACGTCTCCAGTCTTGAGCAGTATAATGCATTGAGTATGAGACTACAGTTATAACATAAGGTATAAGAAATTGTAGATTAACATAATAAAAGATTTGTATTTTTTAGTCAAAATCGAAACCTTTTCATGTGTATTGTCCAGTATTCGTGAGTATCTATCACATGTTACTCGCAAAAGCAGTGTCACCTCTCACATGAAATAGGGGATGCTAATTTTGTACAAGCATGCAGTAAAATGTAGACTACTGATTTAATTGTCAACAGTTTCACAAGAATGTGAGTTTCAAAGATGAAGTAATACCTAGGTCCCAGCTTTTTCTCTATTGAATTAAAATGGCCAATTTAGACTAAAGTAGTCTGCCATAACAACGATTTATTTAAATATCCTTGTTTACTTATTGGGCTGCGTATGATTAAATAAATAAAAGTAACAATTTGGAAGTGATGGGAACTTAACGATCAAAGCAAACTGCATTCCATGTATAATATGCGCACAATTTATTTACCCTCGGATTACCTACCCCCTCTTCTTCACTAATATAAATTGAACTGAGAATAAATTATTGCAATGACATTTGTTGACAAAATCTGATAATCAGAAATGTACGCTCCCGTGCAATAAAATCAATTTTCCATAGAAAAATGAGATTGATTTGATATTATATCCTGTCTACAAAATAGCAGTCCCCACTCTTATCGCATGTAGAGAAGTGAGGACTCACAAAAACGAGTGCGTATAATACACGGAGTAATTGATTTGTGAGCGCAATCGTCTATTTGCATTTCAGAATAAAAAGTGCTTTCTCTCTCTCTCTCTCTCTCTCTCTCTCTCTTTCTCTCTTTCTGGTCAACATACGAACCGCCTACTACCCATCTTCGTCTTTCATTCCCTTCTGTTTACTCTCTACTGCTTTCATTGCAAGTTGCGCCCCCCTCCTCGCCGCCGAGACTTTTCGTTGGCCTCCCCGAGCTCTTGAATTAGATATAACGCAGGGCAAATTTTTGTGTAACTGTTGCTCTCTGCGCCTGAGTTGTGAAAACATTCCATAGAAACCTTTAACAAAAGAACGTTGTGGTGCGCACCAGCTTTACAAGGACGCGGAAAGGTACCTTATTTTGAGGTCGATATGCACCTGCTCATTTTATGCGCCGAAGAAAAAAAGGCGAACTTGAATACATGCCAGGGAGATGAGCTACATGTTTACGTATAACAATGCGCTAGAGCACACAACATTGTTTTGATGAATAATGGAAACCGTTCTCAAATTTTGCTCATCTGAGCTCTCAGAGTTTTGGAACTCTTCTCACATTTTCCGAATTTGTAGTGCTACAACTTAAAAAATAGTTTGCCTCCCTTAAAAAGCTCCCTTCCTTAAACTATATCCTGATACGTTGATCTTAGATACTTGAGAAACAGCATCCTAATTCCTTAATTTTTTTTCTGAGATTCCGAAGAAACGAGATCTTTCTTGGACCTTCTAATTCCGCACTAAGACATACACAACCCTTCGATTTGTTTTTCAAAGTATCAAAAGAGTTGGTCAACAGATTACATTTCGTAGTAATTCTATCCATTCACACCAGCAGTATAGTTGCTCACTGCATATTTCAAAATGAATGTCATTAAATACATTTTAATACTCCAAACTTCAAAATGTGTTACCAACGTACCTACATATACGATAATTAGACGATTTTAGTTCTGATTTCTTGAATTTGAAATTTTTAAATATTGAACTATGATTTCTCATAATTAGATGATTCTTCTTAACTATGATTCTGTCATTTGCGCCCTAAATTGTTTCATCCTACTTACAGAAAACTATCCATACATATGGTACGTGTAAATATATTTGTACTAGAGATCTGCAAGGCGTGCAATTAACTCGCTCGAGCATTTTAGCATCGAGTACCGTGTTCTCGAGTATCCTGTGCCCGCTCGCGGTGGGCTGGTTAACTGACTCTTTCAGTGGCCATGCTGAACTGCGCTTTAACAATGCGACATCGAGAACAAAACATTGGTGTTTCAAAAGATGGATGTTCAAAATTATCACATCGTTGTATTTATTACTTTTTGTTTTGCTCAATTCACATGTTGATATTAAATATCGATGTTTTAAAAGTGCTCTAGTACACTCTAATACGTTCGTAACACGTTTTGAAGTTTGGGTATTAAAATGTATTTAATGATATTAATTTTGAAATATGTCGCGAACAACTATACTGTTGGTGTGAATGAACAGTTTTAAAAAGTGGTTTAGGAACCTCTTAACATTCGCTTGGGGGGAGAATTTAACTTGATATGATGTAGTTCTTCGTAAATTTTACTTGAGATTTAGCCGACAAAACAAACTAAGAATAATTAACAAACGTGATTACGAAAGGAATAGCGCGCACGGTCATCTGAAGGGATCAGAGCTTCTTCAGCACGCCGTAAAAGGGAAGAATGGAGAAACCCTACGCTTACTGCATATGCGGTGGCGGCATTTGCGGTGCATACCAAAATATGAGGAAAGGCTTCGGATGAACCAGGGCCGTGGGGCCCTCTCTCCAGAGAAAATATAAGTCTGGTCGACGAAAGTGATACAACAACTTTTGCTTCTTGGAACAGATTAGAGGTATCATCAATTATTATTTCATTCACTTATATTAACTTTTACAAAATTGTGATTATGAAAGTTTTTTATTCAATCACAAAAGAATGACAACGTGAGAACATCGATGTTAAAAATGTCTGCGTTAATCATTGTTACGATTTGTCTTGCCAATGCACACATATACTCACTCAATAGTTTATGAACTAAATAATTACACTGATCACCTTTAATAAGAAAAGAGAGTACGTAGTATGTACTACGTAGGTTGTGTACAGCGAATTTTCTTTGAACTGTCGCGGTGCTCTAGCGAAATAGTCTACTGCAGGACTCTAGTTTCTCCTCTTTATCACTCATTACGTAATTTTGCACTAAGGATTTTCTAGGTAAGATTACTAGCTTCTTAAAACGATCCTTCCGAGACACTCGTACTTTCACTATGTAAACAGATTTAGGCTTCATGATTCGTAAGGATTCAACACCAACCATACACTTTTGAAATTGTATATTAAATATTAAAAAATATTATAATATTTTAATACTATAGTTAATGAATATAATTGAATAATATTATAATAATGACATGTTTGGGGGACGTTATTCCATTTTCAATTGCACTACAGAGAAGAAAACTAACAAACAAAATGAAACTAACTGAAATATACATATACTACCTTTAGTCAGAATAACGTAACTACAAGTTTTTCAATGTTTATTTACTCTCATTGCCAGAATAAGAACTTATTTCCACATCTCAGCACCAAAGAAATATCGCTATATATGTGAGTACAGAAGTCAAGGCTTCATTTTTTTTTTTTTTTCTTCTTCAGCTTTTTCCCTTTAAGGGGTCGCTGTTTTTCTGGTTTTGGCGAAAGTTTTACGGCCGGATGCCCTTCCTGACGCCAACCCACGTGGGGATGATATGATATATGATGATGATAAGAGGTGAAAGGACGAACACAATACAACCATGCCCGAGGCGGGACTCGAACCCGCGACCCTTCGGTCCGAGATCGCTACGGCACTACTGCCTTAGCGATCTCGGCCACCCGGACCGGCAAGTCAAGGCTTCATATATTTACAAAATTATATATCCTATTAGAGTGAAAGGAGCGTAAAAAGCGTCCTATTTGTCTGTCTTGAAACATTTCGTGTGTGTAGTTACATCCGTCTGACCCTAAGGTAGCGAAATAGAAATACATAAAATACAAGAATTGGACAATATAAAGGTTGTAGAAATTGAATACTTACCCAAATGAAAAAAAAATCAGGCTTAATTCACTCACATGCACTTTTTTCCACCAGTCCTCCCTAACGACTAGCGATTCTTTGCGCGAGGGCATTCGGGTAGCCGCCTCACGTGCTGTCCCCTTGAACGCGCCGCAGCGGGGCGTGGCCCTCCCTCCCTCCTTAAACGCATCTCGTGTCCCCCTCCCCTTTCCGTGCTGCGCTTGCCTTGCTCTTCACGTCACAAAAAGGGCCCGGAGAGGTCTTCCTCATTAGTGAGGGTATGCACGCGGGCGAGAGGGCCGGCCTGGCGGGCGATGAACTAATCCAGGTGGCCTCGCAACCAACGGCCAATGACCGAGTTTTAGGGCCGCGTTGCCGCCAGTCTGGGTTTACGAGAGCGTCTGAGGGTTGCTTTTTTTGTAGTGGTTTGCAAATATTTTGTTTTCCTCGCGATATTATGAGATTGGTGAAGCAGAAATACTGAGTCCTGTGGTGAGACTTTGGAATAAAATAAGATAAAATTACATTCCATAAAAAATCTAAGTAAAAAGATACATGTATTGCAGTCTTAATATTACTTTGTTATTAATATTATAAAATTATGTTACAGTATTCTTATAAGTTATTTCATACTTATATTCATTTTTTTTTACTTTTCAGTCACATGAGTTTCCTCACTCGTCCTGCAGAGATGCAGTGATTGTTGACGCGCGGTTTTTCAAAATAAAAATCATCTCATTGAACCAAAGTTTACTGTATTGTACACAAACCGAGCAAAGGAATCATTGTCGCTTTTTTTTTAAAAAAAAAGACGAAATAAATGACGCTTAGTTCATCTTAGTTATTGTGTGTACGGGATTTCTTAAGGTATACAATTTGCAAAGAAACCAATATAAAGTCTAAAAAAAATGAAGTACATTGGATATGTATTTCTCGTTTGGATCATTGAAACTGACTAACTAAAAATGAAATAAAAAACGCAAAATAAGTATAGATAAAAGTAATTGGTGAGGACCATAGGAAAGTGCGAAATAAAGAAATTGTAGATACATTGATATATAAATTCGCACCATACGTATAGATAGAATTTTTTTATAAAGAACATCGGGGCAATATGACGTGTAAACGAACTGAATTATGGACAAATCTAATTATCGTATAGGTATATACGTCGGTAACACTTTTGATCTCCACTAACATAATACAGTCTACGCATTAAATTGTACGTACTTGATGATAAGAGCTTCCTGTAAGGAGATATAAAATAACCAACTATGGAATAAAATACTAAAAAATATGTTTTCGTGTAAATAAAGCTTTCTGCTTAAAAACTCTGAAACTAAAGAAAGGAAATTTTGCTTCGAACGAAGTACGTGTACAGATGTTTTCGCTAGTGAAAATGGAAACATAGTCGCATAGGCATAAATGCCACAAAGAAAAATCTACATACCATTAATATAGAAACAAATATTTTGGTGACGAACATTGGAATGAATTAACACATGAATGAATAAAACCTGTAAAGTATACAGAAATAAATATTCATGCATACTACTTTCAATTATTAGAATTCAGAATAATGTTAAAGAAGACAACAACACTCCGGAGTGACAGCTTTGCATTGTCCCCGCAGTAGTGACTCTATTGCGGAACTCCCCCCACCCACGTATCTGACTCTTTTCTAAATCCCTGAGAGTTAAGTGAATCTCTAGTTGCTCTGAAATGTTTCAGTTTTCGGTTTGTTAAAATTTCACTGCCCCGTGAGTGGGCGTAATGAGTCCGTTACGGTTCCAGTCTCCGCCATTTCCGACAATGAACAGCATGCTTTTTTCATAAACTCGTCAATCATAATTACGAATAATTTGTTTACCGTTCTCTCAGTGAACTCATGAATAATGGTTTTTCAAGTTTAATCATTTACGCTTCATGATTTTTCAATGTCTCATTGATTTGGGTAGAGGCAACAAAACGGCATTCTAGAGATTGGACAAAACACTGTTCTGAGACTTTTATAGTTTCAACTAGATAAAAAAGTTAAGAGGATGAGAGATTTTTAATACAAAGATTCATCGATATACCCAGCATTGACTCCCAGGACTGTAAGTGATATTTACAATACATCGATTGGAAGTTATTTTAAGTAAGATATCTAATTTTATTTACATATTTGATTAAAAATGCTTTAATTCAACTACACATTGTAATTTGGAAAACGTTGGAACGAATTTTCATTAAAACTTTTCGATTTCGCAAACACATGTTTACTGTCTTACATTCTTTTCTTTTCATACTAGTTCCGTAAAATTACGTAATCGCGGAAAAAGCAATTTTTTCTCACATATCTCTTTGTCTAGCGGCCACAGGACAATATCTCAACAAGTGGTTACCTGCTCTATGCCCAATCATTAGCTTCATAAAGAATTCAACTTAAAACCCATTGGACATTACATCACATACCTACACACACTCTTTGACTATTATTTACCCAAGATCCCTTCCCTTGCAACCTTTAGACTCGGAAAAATCCTATTCACACCAGAATAAAAAAAAATATCCCTACAATATATTCTTTAAAACATTCTCCGAATTTGAACCTGAAAAGAAGAGTCAACAGGGCATCCTGAACCTCATGGTATATTTAAGTTTTAGATTTAAGTTTTAAATGTAAGATAGCACAAAAGCCTTTGGGTGAGGGGTTTGAGGCAGCATTGCATAGGGGTTCAGGGTTACATTTTAGTGTCACGTAATGCTGATATTTATTTTTAAAATCTTTCAACATTTGATTATATATTTTTTTAATTAGTCTTGCACTAAAATATTACTATATTAAAAAATAATATAAAAATAAAATAAATTAAAGAAGCTATATTCTTTGCAATAAAACAATTACAAATCGTTACAATAACTGAAAATATTTTTAGTCATTGTTTTATTGATTGAATTGGAGGGGGGCTTATCGCAAGCGGTACGTAATTATTAGAGGGGGGTTCAAGTGTGTAAATATATGTGCGTTACAGGTGGGGAGTGGGGTGTATTCAAAATACTCCAATTTGCGATACGTATTTTATGGACGGCCCCCTATGTTCAACCAACATAAACCATTAAACTAAAAAAATAAATAAAGAGAACTGCTGTATGAAGTGCGTGAGTCCCGTCCCTTCCGCTCGGAGCGCTGCCGGCGTGCGCGTGGGCGATCGTGGCTTGTTTCACGCCTGCGCGGAAGAGCTCTAGCGCCGGACACGACACGCCACAGCGAGCGCCAGCGCGCCCGGTTGCCTTCCGACACGTTGGCCAGACTGCGCGGACAAGAGAATTCCGATGTCGCGCACACATCCACGGAGTCACATGCACAGTGGGGCGCATGCCTAGATGAGGGGGTATAAAATTGTAGATAATACTCAACACAGAATTGATTGTCATTTTAGGACGATGGGCCAAGATTTATTTAAATACTTTATTTAAAGACTATTTAAAAATATTTCATTTTTAGATTTATTTCAGAATTATAATTTTATACACCAACGTTTGGAGACCTCATTCGGTCTCCTTATCAAGGTTGTAAGTTACTGGTGTATATTTAAAGTATAAACTAAATAATGTAATGTCCATTATTAAAATTGTATGCGGTCTATGCCAAACGAAAGGTCCATGTTGAAAGGCTAAAAATACAGTTTTATTTTGGTACTGTGTAAAACTCGGACATTAACAGTTCGCGTTTTGAATATGAATTGTAATACTAAATTTGAAAATTAATAATTGACTGACTCAAAATAAATCCTGGGCCATCCTCGTAAAGTATTACAAGTTTCATTGATTACGTCGTGTTTCGTTCGTCATTGATAATGTCTTTAATCTCATAAGTGTACTGTATTTTGTCTTTGAGTGGTGATTGTGGTCTTCCCCGGCTGGATGGTGAGATCCTGAACCGACCCACATCGGCTAGCATTTTTTCCTAAAAAAAAGCATATCCCACCAGCGGGACATCGCTCCAGCCTGGACAAGCTCGAAGATCCCGACCGGTCTTCCTACTTGTGTCGCAGTGTAGGCCACGAGGTATGTGCGTAAGTAACGAATGAGGATAGGACTAGACGGGGGTGGAAGATAGTACGGTCATCTGTGATATGGTCGAACGCGCACCTTTAAAGTTGCCGCCAGAAGGTGGTCCCGGCGCCGCTCAAGAGAGGGCGCCGATTACCAACGCCGCAGCTCCGTCACGCTCGGCCAAGCCGCGGAGCCGGAGAACTCACCTTTATCGGGTAGCTGGCCGGCGGACCTTCAGCCCGGGCGGGCTATAAGAGCGGTGCCCGGCGAGCGGTGGTCAGTTGAGGAGTGACTGCCCGTGCGTGTATAGTGACAAGTGAAGTGCGATACAGAACGGTTACGGACTCGGACTCTCCCTACGGCCAAACAGTGAACTACGCTACGTCTACGGAATATCTCATGGAATATTGTTCAACCTGGCTTGTATTATTGTTTCTCCAGTTGGCTTGCGGTAATAAAAGAATTTTAGAAATTGCTGTTCCTTTTTTTGGATATAACAATCAGTTTGTTAGGTAACTACTCCCGTATTCCCTTGGCGTTTATCAGAGAAACCAGTTTTACCAGAGAAACTACCAATCAGAGCAGACGGGCGCTTGAATTCTTCACCAGATAGCAGCTGACTTCGATATGTCTAATGTCGAAAACTATGCTACCGTCAGTCCTTGAACCCAAGGACCTCTAGGTGACTGCAGTGACAGCAGTTGATTCTTTTAGCAACCTAAGCCAGTATGGTTCAAGTTACAGAACTTTTATTCAAATATAAGAAATACCGACAGTACATCACGAATAAACCAAAAAAAATCTAGGGTCTATAAAAAATGCTGTCTGATAAAAGAACAACACGGTTTTCAGCTATATCCCGCGGAAGATTAAGAAACATCTCGGCTCTTTTTTGTTTTATGTCGATCAAGCACATATTTGAAATATGTTGATCGTATTATATCTTGAAACAAGAAACTCTGCTTATGTATTCTGATTCATTAACAATCCTAATCAGTTTAAAAGCATGCTTATATACGACGCTTCAGCTCAGTCCAGGTCTAGGTCTAATATCTCCACAATTGAAGTACTGTGGTTCTTTTACGCGTTATATATAGTTTCATTAATGACATCTATAAAAAATTAATAAATGTATTGTTATTGAAATACATTGGACAATTAATATCAGAGATCTTCTAATTGTTTCATCGTAAATCGTATGCAAAACATGGGATTCCGTACCAAATTGTAACATATACAAATTACAACAATACCTACGAGATTTTGTTTCGATAGTTTCTCATTAATAGCATAAATTAACATCTTTTATTGCTTTATATACAGTTGTTTTATAATAATTGTTAAACTTTTGAAGAGAATTTGGGGAGTTTAAGATGACCACTTTTCGCCAATGAAAATGTGGTTCAAAATTTTATAAAAACAAGTTACATAAATGAAAATTTCCATAATATTTAGACAATTCATCCTTTACTGGTGTTCATTATGTTCACGAAATCTTTGTCAGAATGTGACCTGCCTAGCACCAGTGCATAATGTGTTGCACACCAATCAGATGAAAATATTAAAACTTAGTTATAAACATGTTTAAAGAACTGTACACTGATAATCATTGATCATCTTAGACCTCCCCTAGAATATCCCCTCCCATATCCTACAATTCTGTATACATTATTCTGAGTCATGCAGTATGCAGGGGATAAGAATCTGTGTTCCATCTGTCCATCTTTTGTCGTTCTACACACTGTGTGAGGGTCGATGTGAAGCGCCAATGTCACATGAGTACCTTCGTTACATAAAATTCCGCACATGTCAATTGAATGAAAGCGATCATCTTAAGCATTCCTCCTTTCTTGTCTTAGAACATTGTAACATTCTATCTGAGACACGCTGTATACATGAAACTGCGATTCCAACTTCCTTTATACGTCAATTGTCGGTGTCAGACCCACTGAATTATCGAAGACGAAGAGTAAATGTCACATGTTAACATCGTAAAATGAAATTCCTTACATGTTCATTGGCAAAAGTAATCATAATAGGCATCCATCTTATTGCCTCAGAATGTCAGATTCTAAGACATGTTTTGCAAGCTACAAGACATTACAAGAAGTAGAGCAAGTGTCATGTTCTTTGAATAAAAGTGATCATATAAGGGAACCATTATATCTGACTTAGAAAATTGATACATTTATTCTAAGACATGCTAAATAGATGCAATTACAATCCATCAGTCGCTGGAGTTGGACCCACTGAGCGAGAAAAGAAGAGAAGCGAATGACACATAAGTATTATCGTTAAATGAAATTTACTAGATGATCATTGGCAAAAAGTGATCTTAGGCATCCTTCTTACCTCCTTAGAATATTGTAACATTCATTCTAAGAAACGCTGTGTAGATAGAATTCCATTAGAACCAGCTAGAGAACTAGGTCAAACTCAGACGCTGCCTTGAAGAGGATTCTGACGGCCGGCTGATCAGATCGCTAGTTCTCCTGCGATTTATACAATCACCACAAAGCGAATAAAGGTGTAGTAACTTAAAAAGGGTGACAGACCAATCGCGACCTTTTCTTCCCCTTCCTTGGCCTATCATCACCCCTTACTTACACATGCGTGCAATGCATTTGCACAAGTCGCCTTCCTTCGGAGGGGAAGTAAAGCCGGCTGTACCATGTTAGTAGATTTACTTGCATGTAAAAGAATCTCAAGCCTAAATGACGCCTCTGAGCTAAATTCAAAATCGCCTGTTTCAAGAAATACCTCCTTTCTCTGTTAGTTGGTGAAAGGAGCGTAGCGAAATTTACGTGGTCAGACGGAAGAGCAGGCCTAATGGCCTGAGTCTCGCCACGTAAAATAAGGCAAATTCAATTCAATTCAATTCAAGTCGGGAGACCAGTCGCAATCTTCCAGCTTGCTCCCGCTGGGCCGATGCACTGCCGGTGAGAAATGAAAAAAAAAACAACATATAATGGTGTGCAGGTCGGCGCTGGGTCTCACCATCCACAGTGAAGATCATCGTCACCTCCCGCGATAAAATTTCACTACACTTACGGGACTAATGACTTTGCCGCACCCGAAAACACAAAGCAATCAATGAGTTCGTTGTCCATCAGTTGCCGGCATCGGACCCACTGACTGAGAGTTGGAACAGGAGAGGAGTCGGAGGAGGAGGAGGGAGAACGCGGGTGTGGCACCATTCACGCGACCGGCCCCGCGCGTCTATACAATTTGACGGTCGACGGCGCCGCCGCGTCGCTCTAGCACACCAGCGCGCGCGGCGGACGCCCGGAAGCGAGGAGCGGCGGCCAGACCAGCACCCAGCGCACGAACGACTAGAGCTTCCACGTCGAAAAACACCAACTCCCTTCCCCAGAATCAAAAGTCGCCGACGAAAAGGTTTGTTACAGCCTCTATAAAATGGAGCAGTCAATTACTCGTTCAATGGCTATTCCGCTCATGAAATTAAAACCATCAGTGTCTAAATACATATACAAAATGCCCGAATCAGAGCTGTGCATCTCAAATAGTGTATTGCTTGTTATATTCGATTTTTACTACCGCTTCTCCCTATTGGCTAAATAAAAACTGTGTCGAAAATATAGTAGGAGGAGGTATACATCGATCACTTGAAGTCCAATAAACTGCGTATGTACTATATTGTAACTTCTTTGATTTTAACATAGCTTTCAGTTATTTACAATATTTGGCACGTTTTGGAACTGTTGGGCATAATTTCACTCGTGGAATAGTTCTATTAAATATCACTCGTGCTTTGAAAATCCTTGCTTTGCGAGGTTGGGTTTAACAACAATATCCAAAGCGCTTGTAGTATTACTTACAAATATCAAATTTTAACTTTTAGTTTGGAGCTCGAATGAAATCTATCTTGACACATGGAATATGTATTACCGATCACGAATTCAGTAAGGAAAATGCCAATTTGGACCAACGTTCATGCGTATTCGCAGGAGTTACGTGGGCAACAAAATATTATTTATCCTACATACTCCAATAATATATGAACTTGTTGTGATGATATTTTCTCTTCCATTTTACTGATCATCTGAAATTTATTTTCTGACCCAATTCATCTTTCCCTTTAACATATTGTTCGACGAGAATGATTTGTTTTTCATTGTTGTCATTTCATATTTTTTCCTGTGCTACATGCAGCTTTTTATGTTAAGACCCGTTTAGATTTCCTCATTTCTTATTCTATCAAGCTTCCCTCTAGAGGGGCTCTTTTGTTCGTGTAGTCTGGGTAGATTTGCATTTTATTTATACTAGCTCTTTCTTTTCTCGCTCGCTTTGAGAGGAAGTGTGGAAGTGTTTCCAGATGCCGCCAACAGTTCCAGAAGATGTGATGGATCTCAAAATTGGATGCATTTGTTCCTGGAGTGTCCTGGAGATCCTAGGGTTCGAGTCCCAACGGTGATGGATTTTCGACACAACCTTCATAGTTAGGTCGGATACAGCCACTGCATGGAGAGGAATTCTAGCGACCGGCTGCACTGATCGGTAAATTTCCGTGGTCTCTCATTTGTACTAGGCGATGGTGTGACGGGTAGCGTACCGGACTGTTATACCCAAGCTCGCGGGTTCAAACCCGATCGAAGCCGTGGATTTTTAGGGCGACAAAATCCTTCGTACGCCTTCCTTCGGAAGGGAAGTAAAGCCGGCTGTCCCATGTTAGTAGATTTACTTGCATGTAAAAGATCCTCAAGCCTAAGTGACGCCTCTGAGCTAAATTCAAATCGCCTGTTTCTCGCTCAAGAAATACCTCCTTTCTCTGCTAGTTGATGAAAGGAGCGTAGCGTAATTTGCGTGTTCAGACGGAAGAGCGGGCCTGATGGCCCGAGTCTCGCCACGTAAAATAAGGCAAATTCAATTCAATGAAGGAGCAGTACCCTAACAGATGAAACACGGACCTCGCGCTATCTTTCCTTCCTCTTCCTTGACCTTTACTCTCTAGTTATACACACGTTTACATCCGTTACCCTGCCTCATGTCAGGAGAGCCATCGGGTTCTTATAACTTGTCCCCGCTTGGAGGAGATTCCTTGAAATATTACCACACGAGCGATTGTCCTCACGTTTGGCACGGAAACTTTCGATCTCTTGTGAAACAAACGTTTTTACATAAACAACACAAAATTACTTTGATGTACACGCAGTCCATGTACCTTACCTATTTTTTAAAATCAAAATATCTTACAAGTGAACCGAGAACAGAACTGTAACTGTCTACGTGGAATTTATAACGCATTGTAGAAGAAGCATCATCGAAGAATTTTACTACAAATAATATTGAAACAACTATTGAAAATATATATTATACGTAGTGAGAAAATGTTTATTTAACTTTTAATTTGCTTAATGTGAACTATTTTTATTTGAAAAAAAAGCAGATAGATTTTGTTCACTTATACGATACTTATAAAGACAAATTATAAATTGTTCTTCATTGCATCAAGCTGTGAATACATTAAATGTAAAATTAATCACCGTCCACCCGTCTGTAGTGAACGCTAGCCCCTCAAACTTTTTGTCGATATTCTCAACAAAAGAAAATTTTCCTCTGTCGATATGAACGAACTCGAGGCTACGGTAGTTTTAAACGGATATTTTTATTTTACTTCAAAGTGTCACTTTACATGAAACTTCAAAAATATTTTCAAATGTTTCTCAAAAATGGATTCATTTTCTCAAAAAGAACGATTCTGTTAATAGTGATCTAATTTTCATCCAAAACACTGATTTTAAACAAATGAATTTCCGCGTCTTCTTGCAACTTATTATTGAAGATAGAGATTTTTCCTTAAGAAATGTGTTCTTTAAAGACAAATTCTGAAATGAGGTTTTGTACACTATTTTGAAAACATTAGTGGTGTTTTCGTAATTTCGTGTGAAATATAGACAATCTTAATTTTTTTAAAGAATTATTTTCACACAGCGCTCTAAAATATTTCTTTGAATTTCCTTTCGTATGTATAAAATGACAGTAAAATATTTGGTCACATTTTTGAAGAACTCTCTTGAATTTTTAAAAATTACAATGAGTTAACGTTTCGAAACTTCTAAGTGGAAAGTTGAGATTTCTGCCTTAAAATCTCTTCTAAAATATTACTGTTCAAAATTGTTATGTACGTTTTTTAGACATTCGTGTAATTTATGCTTGAATTTAAAGCAAATTATAAAAAAAATGCATTGTCTAAAAAAGTCTTCTAAATTTTTGCTATTTTTAAGGTTATAACGAAGAACGTTTAAAAGAATCGATTAAGATTCATTTTCTGTAATTCTCTGAATTTTCGAAAATTGCAAATTTAGAAATAAGGCGAGAATGTATGTGTTGTTGTATCCCTACTTAAAATATCCTTATTTTTCAATTAATATAGAGGGAATGACCCAGAATACATAGATTTGAGCGAACAGAGCGAAAACAGAAAGAATTAGTCTTTAATAGATGGTAAACAATTATTACCAAAGAAATACCGTGCACTTCAGTTTAATATTAACAGATTGAAATAGATTCACAATAAAACTTGTAAATTTGATTATATTCGTAGGTACTTCATGTTCTTTCACTTACACAAGCAAAAATGTTGCAGTTATTGATATTTCGCATTGAATACGTATTTGTTAATGTTCTATGATTATATTTTTATTATCACTTTATTTCAGACTTAGCGCAGTGATATTGAAGTAATTCTATCACCGCGAAAATTTTTTAGGTAAGTAGATACAAGCTGCAACCATTTAATCGTAACGTTAAACCCGAACAATATGTAATAGACGTAATAGTAAGCGTTAAGGTTTAAAAGCGATATTATGGCACAAACACCAGCCATAGTCATAGAATTCACAAGGATAAAAACGCGGTCCTTCCTTTGATCTCAAAAGCAACGTCACCAGCCATAGTCATAGAATTTACAAGGATAAAATCGCGGTCCTTTCTTTGATCTCAAAAGCAACGTTTGCCGAAAAAAAACGAGCGGATGAAGATTTCGTGACGACGATGGCAGTTCTGACATCGCGCTGCTGCCGCGCCCAAAGTGGTTCAAAGGGAACGCGGCGTCTCAGAAGAAACATCCGTTGCGATCACGTGTTCGCCTATCTCGGCCGACGAGCGACCTACTCTTTCTTCGCGTAACTTTACTACGCTGGCTCTGGGCCTGTCTCAGGGTGATCGTCGATGACCTGACGCTGGCTCTCGGCCTTTCCCATGGTGATCGTCGATGACCTGACACTGGCACCGCCACGTTATCGTCCATTCGTTCTTTTAGCGTCAGCTCCAACACAACCGCACTTTCGCCGGAGGAGATGGCTCGGGGCATCATCTGATGTGATCGCAGTGCTTTACCGCATATCAACTTCCCATCTTTTCCATTCCCTTCCACTTATGGTGCTCATAATCATGCTCTCTTCCAATGGGAGAGGTGGCTCAGAGCATCTCCTGATGTCACAGCGGTGCCTATGACGGCGGAGGTTCTAGGACCCCACTCTCGACGGTGGCACTAGCTTGTCAGCTAGGTCGAATTCAGTCGCTGTCCAGGGGAGAACTCCGCCTGCTCTAATCGGTAGTTTTCCGTGGTGTCACAGATCAATACTAGGCCATTGCCGGAGGAGTACCTTAACAAAAGAGCCACAGACCGCGTGCAAACTTTCCTCTTTCTTCCCTGTCCTACCCTCAACCGTTACTTACACACGCTTACACTTATATACACTACACTAACACACATGCCAGGAGACCGGTCGGGAACTTAGGCTAGGGTGATGCCCCGCTGGTGGGAGATGTCTGACTGAAGAAACCCGCTAACAAACCGGAATGCCAGCGTCCGAACTCACCATCCAGCAGAGGAGGGTCACTGCCCCCTCCCGGGGGAAATCATGCACCACACTTACGGGATAAATGACTAACGGTTGTCGCGCCCGGAATCACTAATGACTCACTCGCCACTCCTACCACCACAATCATTACGTCCACTACCACCTCCATCACCTGCCCCACCACCATCTCTACCCATTCTTCTACCGCTGCCACCGCCATCACCACGACTGCCGCATCCGTTTCTGGCAACTGGGGCGGGTGGGGAGAAAGTACACACACACACACGGCCATTTACATTCGCGCGGAGCGCCTAGCGAGGAGCAAATGAAACACGGGAAAACTCCACGAACGCGCGCCTGCACATACAGACACACACATTCACACGCTCGCTCGCGTGCGGGCAAAAAAAAAAAAAAAAAATGAAAAAAACCGCTCGCCTCTAGCAACTGCACTCTAAGCGGAAACACTGTACCGCGCCTTGCTTCGGCTCCTATCCCTACGGCGTGCCGAGCCGTACTTCGAAATCTCCGCCACAATCGCCAGGCTGCGCTGCAACGCACACAGACCATGAATGCGTGTACTGCTACTTGTTAAATAGCGCAACGGGCAGGTTTATGCGAATTTGCTGCGGCAGTTCGCGTTACACCGGTGAGGGGAAGGGGCAGCGCATGCGGAACCGGTACGCACGGTGTTATGAGCAGCCTGCAAAAAAGAGAAAATCTGGTGTGTCGCAAGGTTCTCATTTCGGAGCTTCGCTTTTTGTTTATTGTACCATTCTTGCTTGGATTGCAGCTTGGCTGATTAACGTTCGTTTCATGCTGTTTCAGTGCAAACATTAAAAAGTAAAAATACTTAATACTATAATACCATTACTAAACTGTCAAAGCGATGTACAAAACTTGTCTCCATGATTATCATAAATTATTTAATTTGTCTTGTCCCTATGAGGACATACAAAGTATTGTTGTTTATTTAGATATATCTCGTTAACCATAATTTAGTGTACATTGCACTATGAAAAAAATAACTGACACCACTACGACCTGACTTGTTTACGACTTGCCAGGTAAATTTATTTCATACACGTCATTAAATTATCTGAAATATTTTACTAATACAAATATATTGTTTGATATTTTAATGCAGTTATTGAGAAGTATTCTAATACGGCTCAGTTCAATGATACTGATAGGATCTTCATAATTATAGAAAGAGGAGCTTTGCCTTGAGTTACCAATAAAACTACGGAACAGAAATGCTATGTATTAAACTAGCTTCCGAAATGATGGCAAATAACGAAAAAAATGATTATTTTAAATTGTCTCAATTTCAAGTGAACTCAGGGTTTTGTTTAGACAGAAAACAAAGGGACACAGTTTACGTTAGTTTGTCGAATGAACAAACAACGGAACAAATATGATTCAGTCATTAACATTTATGACGAAAAAATAATGATAGAAAACTATATAGTTTGTCTTAACGAAATGCACGAGGTCTAGTCAAAGAAGAGTTCAATTACGCCACGAAGACGTGTTGGTACCTTACTCTAAGCCTAAATCATTATGTTAATGCACACGGCAAAGGATGAAGACACGTACTTAAATAGACCGTCAGAGGTCGTCGTCGGTAAATCAACTAGACGGAACATGGAGACAAGACGTGGATATATTTTATTTTGACTAAAAACCGTTTAATTTTGTTTGTTGGATGAACCAATAATGGAACGTATATTATTTGATAGTTAACATTAAACCAAAAAAAAAAAATCTTGACAGAAAATTATAGACTTCATCAAATGCACATGACCTGGTTAAAGTAGACTTCAATTGCTCCACGACGAGATGCTTGTACTGCAAACACGCTAAACTTAAGTGGTTATGCTAATGTACACAGTAAATGAGGAAGACACGTACCTACGCAGGCCGTGGGAGGTTGTCGTCGGCAACTGATTAATCAACTAGGCGGAACTTGGCGAGCTCGAGAGTGTTCCGTTAAGTTCCAAGCCGAGCGGGTGTTATTGCGGGTGAAGTTGAAGCGTCGTCAACAAGAACGTGTCGTGTCGCCGCGGGAGAGCAAACAAGAGGTTTCTCAGCGTTTGCACGAGAAGATGAGATCGCAATCCCCGTGTATGCGCTTTCCCACCTCTCACACGCACGATGAACGTGTCAAATAAAGGGTGATACTATTTTTTTTCTTTTTGCTAGTATCAGCCCCTTTCAACTTCGGGAGTCTACAAGGCTTTTTCACCGGCGTGTCAAGGGACTGACTGATGATGAGTAGTGTTTTCGGGCGCATCAAATTTAAATAATCTTGAAAGCGTTTTTAAAAATCTTGTAAGCGTCTTGTATGTTTTAGTGGCGGGAGATGATGGTGACATTTCTGCGCTGGAAGGAAAAATCTGAAGCCGAGCTGTAGGTTGGCTTGCGGGGTTTTCCTCAACCAGGTATCTCCCACTAGCGGGGCACCACCCCATTCTGGACCAGCTCTATGCTCCCGCCTGGTCTCCTGGCATGTGTGGTAGTGTAGTGCATTTAAGTGTAAATGTGAGTAATTATAGAGTGACGATAAGACAAAGAAATGGAATGAAAGATCTCGCGCAGTACGTTGCCTGCTTGCGAGGGCATTCGCCTGGTGTTGATCGGAGACACCACGGAAAACTACCGATCAGAGTAGCCGGGCGCTAGAATTCTCCTCCAGACAGCGGCTCAACTAGACCTACCTATGTAGCTAGTGTCGTCAAGTCAGTCGTCGTCCGGACTGAAACCCTAGAACCTCTCGGTCAGAAGCACTGCAACGACATTTCGTAGTAATGAGCCATCACAGCCGGTACGGGTTTGATGTGGTGTGTTGGGATGGGACGTACTGCCTCACGTCTACACAGTACCAATTGGAGGCGGTAGCAGGATGATGTTCATCGGGAATGGGAAGCGAAGCGTGTGTCACGTGTGGTTCGTGTCTCCTCACCCCGAAATCACTTTGAAGTTCAACACAAACTTCATGACAAGCAGTGAATGGCGGGGAATGGGAAGGGAAACGTGTGTCACGTGTGGTTCGTGTCTCCTCTCATCGAAATCACTTTGAAGTTCAACACAAACTTCATGACAAGCATTGAATGGAGGGGAATGGGAAGGGAAGCGTGTGTCACGTGTGGTTCGTGTCTCCTCACATCGAAATCACTTGGAAGTTCAACACAAACTTCATGACAAGCATTGAATGGAGGGGAATGGAAAGGGAAGCGTGTGTCACGTGTGGTTCGTGTCTCCTCACATCGAAATCACTTGGAAGTTCAACACAAACTTCATGACAAGCATTGAATGGAGGGGAATGGGAAGGGAAGCGTGTGTCACGTGTGGTTCGTGTCTCCTCACATCGAAATCACTTGGAAGTTCAATACAAACTTCATGACAAGCATTGAATGGAGGGGAATGGGAAGGGAAGCGTGTGTCACGTGCTGTCCGTGTCTCCTCTATTTCACCTCGCGGCGGTAGCTTGGAAACCCCTGCTCTCATCGAGTCACTAATTTCATTTTTTACTTGCGTCGCGTATTTTCTCGGCGACGATGAAGGCAACTTAGTGCGATGTAATTCAAACGGTATGCTTGGAGGGCACTTGAAGAATATGCAACTTTGTTAGAAAGACCGACAAAGGGCATTAAATGATGTCACTGCAGTGCCTCTGACCGAGTGGTCCTAGATTCGAGCCCCCACGATGCGATGGCAGGATTTTCAACACTAACTAGACAGCTAGGTTGAGTTCAGTTGCTGTCTGGGGGAGAATTATAATGGCTGACTGCTCTGATCGGTTGTTTCACGTGCTTTCTCTCATCATGCGAGTTTCGGAGCAGCGGGTCAGGGTTCGCACGCGATCTTTCCTTCCTCTTCCTTGTCCTAACCTCACACACATAAGAACACTTACATGCACTGCACTACCACACTTAGTGGGAAACGGGAGCTTAGAGCTTGTCCCGACTGGGGCAGTGCCTTGGTGGTGGGAGATACCTGGTTGGGGAAAATCCGCGAGCAGACGTCGATCGCCATTGGATCTCTCCATCCAGCTGGTGAAGATCACCACCTGCCGCGATAAAACATTCACTCCAGGTACAGTTCATAACCTTAGCAGTTGACGCGCCCGAATCACTAGTCAATCAATGTCCATCACTAGTCAATCAATCGGAAGGGAGACTGCGATCCAAATTCCACCAACCAAGATGTTCCAAGCGCTCTGATACTAGTCAATGAATGTGTTAATCGGAAGGGAGATGGCGGTCCAAATTCCACCAACCAAGATGTACCAAGCGCTCTGATACTAGTCAATCAATGTATCAATCGGAAGGGAGATGGCGGTCCAAATTCCACAAACCAAGATGTACCAAGCTCTCGAATGCAAGTGTAATCGAGTGGTTGCTTTCTTTATTTGAACAAGTACATAACTCAGTATATATAGCTATACATATGTATTAAAAGAATTACTACACTTAAATGTAAACTTACATAATATTACAAGAGGAGGAAATGCCGTTAACGGGTCCTCAGTCAGGGTCTAAATCCGCAAATTTTTTTAGGAATATGTATTATGCATATTTGTTTTTAATCTTGTTTGGAACGAGGGTTTTTGGCCAGTTTGAAGGGTGAAAAGTCTGGGATTTGAAGTAGGTTGAAATAAAAGTTGGAGATCAGATACGTGATGTGTTATACTATAGGTTCCATGTTAAATTCATTATGGAGTTGGTTGTTACTTATATACGAAGGGGCTTGAGGAACTATTCTTAAGAATTTATTTTGCAGAACTTGAAGTTTGTGAGAGTTACTTTTGGCAGAGTTGATCCAAATTGGGCTCGCATATAGCATTACCGGCCTTAAGATTGTTTTATAAATTGCTATGGCTGATCTGTAGTATATTGGTCTGTTTCTGTAAATATAGGTCGTAGCTGTGACAGTTTGATTTTGGGTGGGGTCGCCTTGGCCTTTATATGTTTTCCCCTATTTAACTTGGTATCTAGGTATAAACCTAAGTATTTATTGGATTTATTAAGGGGTATCAATCTATTATATTGTTATTTAGCGTGAGGGGGAGAAGAGTAGAATAAGTTTTTAATGTAAATATTTTTAGTGTTTGCTAGTAGTTTAATTTGTAGATCGTTGCAGGCATGCTTTAAATACATCACGATACAATATGTTGTGCAGCCGTTTAAGTGCTACAAGTACCGAAATAGATACCAAACTATATAATGTCTCAGAACAAGTACTATAATACGTTTCAATGGCAGTGTGGGAGAAACAAAAATAAAAACTTCTCCCCAGTGTAAAGTAATTAGAAATTGTATATAAGGGAGTTGTACATGTGACATTTGCTTTTTACTGCCAGATTTAGATTGCATCTTGCATTGGTGTTTGGTAAGTCACGTTCTGAACCAAAGGATTTTATAAACCCACCAAGCACTAAAGCATGATGGATTATCAATTAAGAGCAAAATACAAATGTACAACTTCGTTAAATGATTTTACCTACCACATGTGCACTGGCAAAATGTATTTTTTTTGAAAGTACACTCTCACGAGATTTCTATGATACTTGAATATTCTAAAAAACCTTACGGTGAATCTCAATGTAAGAATCTAAAACGTTTTCTGGAGGATTCGTTCTTTGTTACGATAAAATTCAGGATACCTTTATTAGATTGTGGAAATTACTATATAACTAGATATGTGAATGGCCCTTAGAAATATGCAATAAAAAGTAAATAAATGCTCTAATTTTATTATTAAAATAATTTTATTTTCGTTTTGGACACTTCCTCAACACAAGCTCATGATGGTATAACGAATGTTATACGTATAGTAGAAAAGATGTTTAATTATGGAACTTAACAAAGCATACACGTGACTACTAACGTAATTTTAATATCTCCATAAATAGAGTTTCTTCTAATTTCTGATTTTAATTTTCATAATGTTCGATGTTCGTGTAGACACTGTAATATTTACAGGACTAAGGATGATTCTATGCCGGTTAGTTTCAATTTGACTCTACTCGTATTAAATGCGTAATTAAAGGGTTAATGAATAAAAATTTCAAAAAGATGGGAACCTTTTTTTCCGTGAAATGTTCTCACCAAAAGAAAAAATGGGTCCATTATTTTCTGCTGTATTTACGTAAAAATTTAAGAAGCGACAATTTTCCTCCTGAAAGTACAGAAATATAACATAAGGAGGGTAAGACTTTTGCTTTTCACGTGAAAAAAATAGGTACAACGGAAGCTTGGAAACAAGAATGCATATACGGAAGACAAATGAAAGGTAAACAAATTGAATAATAGAAAGTTAAAAAAGCAGCAAAACGTTCCCAACAAAAGTAGCAAAAAGTCCCAACAAAAGCAAATAAGAGTTGCTAGACAACGACAATAAAAAGTCGCTGAAAGTCTAAAATTAAAGAAAGGAATGAGGGAGAAGCATCTAACAGTTGCCTAAATCAAGAGATACGGTAGAAAAATGAAAGGATAAATGGAAGAAAGATAAAATGATATTTGGGTTCGTAAATGAGACATAAAAAAGCAAAACGTTCACCCATTCTCACAGCGAAACACTTTAAATGACAGAAGGGGATTTATAAACTGACAGATCCTAATAACTAGTGGGCGGGTTTTAATAAACTATCATTTTCTTCTTTTCACTTCTTTAGAACAATGCATTTTAGTAAAGACCTTAATTTTATGTTCTGACAAAAGGAAATAGCTCACTTTTATATGACTTTTTTTCATTTTTCTTCCATATTCCTCAAGATATTTTTTACATTTCTCAAGCATTTTTTTCAACTTCATCGATTTTAATGCTATTTTATAGGTATGTGCTCCAAATAATATTTTTGAGATGCAACAATTATTCTCCACAAAATTCCTGGGTAGCCGTTGGGAATATGAAATCTAAGGACCCTATTGCGTCTATCAGTGTGACTGTCGGTTCCACCGATTTCGCGAATTCGCGATTTCGTGATTTCCTGGTCAAGACAGTCGTAATAAAGTGTTTACAAGCTGAGTTCACTTGAACGAAAGGAAGAAGCCTTGATTACATCAGTAACATATCCAATAGCTTGAGTTGTTTTCTGAACTGGTTTATAATAAAATTTTTGGTATCATTTTTCGTTGCTTTTATGGCATTTTAAAAGCATTTTATTGATCATTTTTGGGGACGTTTTAGGTCATCAGAATCCACCCCAGCTAAGAACCATTAAAATAACATACAGAAGAGAGGGAAGGAGAATAACTGCGTGAGTGATAGAGAAAGAGAGAATGGCAGATGAAGATAAGCATAAACAGTCAAAAATTTAAGGACCACAACACAAAAAATCTTTAAAAAATGTAGAAGATTTATATATAAATTAGGACGATAAAAGAAAATGTTTGAAACCTAAACTTTTGAATTGGGCTTATTAAAAGCTTTCCAATTCTGATAGCGTAAGCACGACCAGGAAAACTCTAGAAACAGTTGGAAAGGAAACATTAAGTTTCTAAGTAGATACGGTACGTCCAAAAAACTTTCAACAAAAGATAACAAAATATATAAAAAATACATATATACATTGTGCCATTCAACAACTATAAACTTCGCCAAAAACATATGAGGAAAGAGAAAACTACCAAATGAAATTTTATTGTCTTTATACTTCTTCATAAAAAAGGATGAAAACAGTCTGCCCACAGAAACACGTTGAATTATGTTTATAACAAAGACGAAGGCCGTAATAAATGAAAGAAACTTAGAGATAAAAGATAGAAAAATATGTAACTCTCCGGGAGAAGGATACGCAAGCCCGCGAAAAAACGCAGAGAAAAGAAGACGTGAAATTCCCTCAGGACCTTAACACCTCTGCATAATGAAAGACGGTCCCATGTCTTAGCCGGCTCCGCAACCACGTCTACGACAACGGAGCAGTCCACGTCGAGAAAAAAAAGACAAGAAAGGGGAAAGAACCGAGGAGAATTTGCGGGGGAGGAGAGGAAATGACAGACCATTAAGGGAGATAAGGCAAAGAATGGAGCAAGAGGAACGTGACTCGGGGTCCCCGAGGACCTCGGTCGCTGCGAGGACTTATCCTCGGTCCCCAGGGTGTCAGGGGACGCGCGCGGGCGCACGCGCGGATGCCTCGCCCTCGAGCGAAGGGAGTGGTCGGTCTGCCTCGCTGCTCCGACCAAGGTTTAAAGTGATTTCGTGTGTGGGGCGCTCCGATGTTCTTTCATCTGGCGATGAAACGGCACTGCAAATAGACGCACTGATCCTCGTCGAACTGACTGAGCGGTGATGTGGCTTGGGGCAAGTCCACGTACACAATGGTTTAATTGATTGATTCGTTTGTTTGAGTAAATGATTGATTCGTTTAATGATTAAATGATTGATTAATTGATTGATTCGTTTCAATAATTAATTGATTTATTCGTTTCATTAATCAACGATTGATTCATTTCATTGATCAACGATTGATTCGTTTCATTGATCAACGATTGATTCGTTTCATTGAATAAATTATTGATTTTATTAATTGATTTTTTCAGGCACATTAGCTGGTATATTCATTAGCCTCCTTTTTGTTATGTATGCTCTGTATTCCTCAAAGTAATGCTGTTTCTCGAGCGCGGGATGCTGAGATTCGGTGCCCACCTTTACGTCTCCTTGCGGCTCTACACATATCTCCTCCTATTCGCACTGCTCCACCCTGGACAAGCTGTAAGTTCCCATCTGGTCTCCCGGCATATATTGTACTGAATTAAGCTCCGTTATATCTCATTTACACATCATATTCAGATCGACATATTTCTCATTATTATTCAATATTTACGATTACCTTGCCATCATCTATTTAATTAAAAGAACCGGCAAAAAACCTCTTTCATCTTCTCCCCAAGAAATGGGAAAGCACAGAGGTTAAATGGAAGATAGTCCACTACATTTTCGTCCAAAATGCCTGTTAAGCACAATATTGTACTGTTGTAACTTTTTGAGTCTTTTTAGTCCATTTATTTTCACAAATTTATCGTACAGTGTTTTTAGTATTCTATGAAATTTAGTCCTTTGTCCCTGCCTGACTCGATCCAGATATTTTTCTTGAAAGATATTTGGATGTACGTACACAGATTAATTTTTACAAAAAGAAGTATTCGATATAATAGATATGTTTATTTCATTACAGAAATTAAAAATCAATTTCAGGTTTTGTTATAAATGTTCTTATTCGCGGTTACGCAGGTTGCTGTGTGGTTTTAGGTGGTGTGGTATTTTAATTTATACAACGAACTGTATTCTCTAAACTGAGCAATCGCAGTCAATTTATTTATGGGAGTACTTTTTATTGAAAATATGTAGGCAAAATTTGCTGTTGTAAAATGCCATCGACTTATTTCAATGGGCTGTGATTCCATCACGATAAAAATAGATATATTGAACCAGTTTCTTGAGGACCGACATGTATATTGGCTGAATTTGTCATTAGATGAAAATACTGAAAACAGCTTATTTAAGGAAATCGTGTAAAAATTTGTACCACCATTGTATCAGTTATAAAGTTATAAAGCATAATCAAACAATGCCCGTGTCAAACTAATGGTTGTTTTGAAAATTAATCTTCGAATCACAAATAGATTGCGAAGAATTTTACGATTTATTTTATTTAGTTTTATACTTTAGAGGTAACCTGCTGCATTTTTAACGTCGTTAAAAAGAAAGAAACTGTCACAAGAAAGGAGACTGACGATGATGAATTTTGAATTAATGCAATATTAATTTAATCCATCATATTCTGGAAATCCCTTTTGAACCTCTCTTGCCATTCTCAGTAGTGCAAAGATTCTCCTTCAATTATCTTCAAATAATTTTCACCAATACTTTAGGTGTTTTTTTTAATTTATTGTTTAGAGAAATAAGCATTTCTTGCTGAGAGGGTTGACAGATTATTTGGGTCCTCGGTTTCCGATTGATATTGTGTATCAATAACAAAGACATCGTTTACAATTGAGCAGACACAGATATTGAATACGCGACTTGAGGATCAAATTTTGTTGTAAATTATTAAATGCCTATATTTAATCGATTCTAGTTTAACTAAAGGTATATAATATACTTACAGTTATGTCGATTCTAAATACTCATAGTTTAGAGGACGTGCAATATTTGTTCTATTTTATAAATTCTAGTCTTAAGTTACGTTCCTTTGTTATTTCAAAATAGCATTTTTTTTCAGAACGACATACAGTTTGAGTATATTGATTTGACCTGTTGCAACATAAGAATAGTGTAGAAAAGTTTAGAGGATTGAAAGAAATATGAACATTATATAACTCTCTGTAAATTATTTTCGAACGTCTTCTTTAGCATTGTTGATGTAACTTCTGAACGTGTAACTTTTCTAATTCTATCAACCACAAACAAATGTAACCTACCATCGGCAAATGTAATAGGGATTGCCTGCTATACAGTTTCAAATTAATAAACCAATAAATAAATGAAGGTGACGGTAGTGGTTGCTCTGTCCACGCATCGCCAGTTCAAGCCGCTATGGTAAACAGAGGTGGCAAGTCACTCGGTGTGCCTCGACTCGCAAGATGTCGCCGGAAAAATACCCGGACCATTTCAATATCCATATCTATAGTCCGAATAATATTTTTCTCCACTTGACAGCTGGGGTGGTGTTAGAGAAATGTTGCCACTTACTCGGGCGGCTGGCGTTGTGTGGTCGTTGTTGAATCAGATCACAACAGTAGCAACAAATAAAATCGCAGTAAGACTACAACAGAACCGCACGTAGTATGCATAACCAAAAGAAATAGTGGTGCTTTTCAATTTACAGTTGCTTCGCGCTTTAAGATTTCATTTTTTTTCTTAATAAGTAACCGCAATTCTGCAGTGACGTCAGCCGATTGTGAAGTCCCTGATTGGATGGCTTAACTCCCGTTCCCAGTCAATCACTAGTTGTCAAGTAGACAGAAATATTATTTGCACAATACATGCAGTATATTGACAGAATATGTCATTGTCGGAAGAAAAGTCAGCTCTCTTTTCAGAAAAGTATTTTTGTGTTTAATTCTGTCGGGGATTTTCTTCTTTGTCAATAACAACAATTTAACATTATTTTACTTGAATTCTTTCGTCACAGTATGTTAAGCTGTAATTCTGTTTTTAATATTCAGTACGATATTTGTTCATCAATAATTATATAATAACACATGCGCTTGTTTAGCTAATATTCTTCGTGACCGTATGAACTTCATGTCTTCAAGTCCTACAAAATTCAGCGTCTCGGATAACTTCCAGGCTCTTGTTGATTGTCTCCGTGATTTCATCAATCCACGTCGTTCTCTGTCGACCTCTTCTTACTACTTGATTTTGAATGACCAGCACAAATCCTTCCGTCTCGCCAAAAATGACCAGCGGTTCTCAAACATTCAGTCGATCTCTTCATATTGATGGAGTTACTTTGAAGCGCTGTAGCAAACCTGCATGAAGTTCCTTACTATTATTATTATTATTATTATTATTATTATTATTATTATTATTATTATTATTATTGTTATTATTATTATTGTTATTATTATTATTATTATTATTATTATTATTATTATTGACCACGCCACACGATTAACTAAATCTTCCAGGACTATCTTTCCAGCTGCATCCATTAACGACAAGGTTGTTACTCTTTGAACTGTGAATTCTGAGACGATAGGATAAAGGTGAGGGGTGTAGAAACAATCACAAATACCACCATGTCTACGCAGGACTCGACCCTGCAGCCTCCTCGGCGCAGACGATGGCTGCCACATCGCTCTGTGCCACGATTCCGACTTTACTAATAATAATAATAATAATAATAATAATAATAATAATAATAATAATAATAATAATACATTCCAGTGGACCCTCCGGTTGTGTGGTGTGGTAATTCCGTACGTATAGTGCATCATTATATCATAGGAGGCGGCGGTGTTCCTGTTCTACTGGAACTGAACATGAGATCGGATGCTGACTGAAATGTATAACATGTTAAACATGTCATGTTGTATGCATATAAAATATACATGTTGAAATGCAGTGCATGTGTGCTGGAGAGTACGGTGAGAGATATTAACAATGGTTAGAAAGGAAACACCGCGTGTGGACTGTGTTTGATATGGTACTACTACGACATGCGTCTGATGTTGATGGGAAAAACTATAGAAAACAACTGATGAGAGGATCCGACGGTTAGAATTCTCCTTCAGACAGCGACTAAGTTTGGTCTAGCTGTATCACACGTTTTATCAGAATTACACCGTAGTCGGGATGTATTGGTTTTTTGTTAGAAAGGTTTGCAGCTAATTGAACTGAACCGATTCCCTTCAGTGAGAAAGAACGGAAGCTATGTATTTGCCAAGTTTTCTGAGTTTTTCAGAGGTTTCTTTTTGTTTTCCCCTGCTTTCTTACAAGAGCTGAAAACTCTAAGAAAGACCTGAACACCGCTGGCGAAGCAACTTTCTTAAATTACGGCAACCTGAGTGCTGAAAGAAGAAAAAAGTTTGTTTCTTTACAAAAAGGTATTTACTTTTATAGCCACGTTAGTACGACACAAAAGTGGTAGTATATTTATTTTACATTTTATAGTAACGTTCGCCGTTGATAGTATGATATTGAACAATTAATAAGATCCACTTCCAGCTCTTTTTTCTCAAGTTCACATGTGTAATAACACTTTTCGTAATTTTTTATTGAATAATGGCAGTGGAGAACACGTCTTTTGAAATCTTTTGAGGAAGGAATGAGTTCTACGTTACTCATCACCATAATACAAATGTTTTATTAGTTGTTTTAATGGAGCTGGGATTCCAAATGATTCAGGTAATCCAAATTAAAAGAAGAAACATATAACTGTATACCCATATAAGGGTGTGGATGTTCTTACAAAATACAGGTAAGTCATAATTTGTAATGTTATTTACACACATACTAACAATGTATCGGTGTTGTTAATTATTTTGATGTCAGGAAGTACGTTATACAGGCACAGGTCACAATAATTTAGTGATATTTGATATTTTTTTTCATTCCGATTGTTCTGTTTCCGAAATTTTAGTAATGCTTGCAAAAGTAATGAAATGTTATTTTGAGAATTCTAGCTTTGAAGGTGACCAATTCTTGGAACAAATTTGATTATTAAAATTCTACATTTGTTTCACAGTAACATGATCACAACCTCGATTTTTATAATAATTTTTATATAATCATAATGGGCAATAATATCAGACTTGTGAAAATGATCGAAAAATGGTCGCCTCGATAGCTTAGTGGTTAGAGGAACAAGGCGTAAACCAGGAGACTCGAGTTCGAATTTGGCCGTGCTTACCAATTCTTGGAACAAATTTAACTGTTAATGTCGGTTACTTTTATTACACATACGTCCACTGTCATGTTGCCGCTCAACATCACACTCTTAAGTGTATTTAAGCTAAAGAAAATCTATGAAACAAATTACAACAAGAGACGAAATTTGCCCAAGGAAGCAAATTCCCTTGACGAAGCCCAGATCCAACGCTCGTATAGTTTCGCAGAGTAAAGGAGTAGTGTAATATTCTGCACGAAGAGAGCGCGATTAGTAAGGCTCTGACTAGGGAAAATGAGAAACAATTGCTGTCGCCTTTCACACATTACATAGTGGCATTGTAAGCGTTTAACAAATGCATCGGTTACCAAAAATTAGAGAAAATGTTCTAATAAAATGAATAGAATGAGTTTGCTAATCACATTTAGGAGTAAATAACTGACAGAGTACTTGCTCTATAATAACATGATCAAAATGTATTAATATCTTACATTTCTTCTTTCGAATTTCTTGAATCATTTCTTTCGTATCTCTTTCTTTTGTGACTTTGAAGCTGAGATGGTCTAAAAAATATTTTTCTATTTAATATTTTTGATTTTAATCCTTGAGAAATGTTATTTAGTGAATGAACCGTTATTGTAATTTATTTGGTAATATCTTTTATGTTGCTAAATGTTTTTTATCACAAAATTGTTAATTTAGTAATTGGTAAAATCCTTCAATATGTAATAACTCCTAAATGCTGAAATGTACCCTCTACTGTGAGTTTCGATCAGTATTTTAGAAATTCTGCAAGCAATTGTTGAAATGTAAGTTTGTTCCCTTCTGGACAGTAACTCTAGCTTTTCTTCACAAGCCAAGTCACAGCAGTGTGAATCATACGGGTAATTATGTTGTTGATTATAGTGCAAATTATAGTGTTGAAAATTCGTCTCATCCATTTAATTCAAAACATTAACATATTTTACTTTAAAAAATCTTTTGCCTTTTACAACACGTAGATCAGTCTATAAAACACACTACATTTATTGTGATTTCATAAATCTACTTAAAGTGAAATTACAATAATCTTACTACTAAGGAGATATAGTATTTTGTTTATTCACGCCAGATTTCGGATCAGATGGATTCTTAATGAAAATTAAAAATTAATAAGTGCTACTGGCCTGCAGCAGCGAAATTACTGCTGAACAAAGCCACGCAAGATAGTTTTCCGTAAAGCATGACGAACTCTTCCCAAGAAGAACCGATAAAATCCTCTCATTCAACGCTGCAAAAATTTAATATTCTAGCAAAAACAGTCTTCGCGAATTCGATGCTTACTTAGTCAGTGCTGACATTGAGAATTCAAGCGGGGCACATACTGAGAGAAAATGGAGTAACAGAATCAACAATTTGCATTTTTCAGTCGAAATGCGTTTAGTTTCTTTGTTTTGGGTTTTAAGGAGTTGTGTGGCATTTAAAAAATGCATATACATCTCCCACATAGCCAGAGACTGCTTAGGTTTCTTTGAAAACATATGTGAAATGGAAAGTGGTATAATTTTAAATATTTTTATGTAATTTTAGATATATTTGTTTTGTTTGCAAGGACAATAGCAAGTATTAATGATAATAAAACATTCTGGAAACACTATTCCTCATTTTGCAACAGAAAAACTATTTTATGCCATTAATAAGAAAATTCAACTTGTTTTGAATATGCAAAGGACGGAATAATATGAGAGCAAAAAACATTTTTAATGCCAGTATTTTTTAGTACGTACGTTAAATTTTATTTCTGTCATATCCTCGTGCCATAAAATATAGATTTTAAAACATTTTTCTCTTGAAGATGAGATTTAAAATGGCGCTTTCTAAGGTGCGATTAAATATTTGAAGACCACTGTTCCCGCCATCGAAAATCCGCCTGCCTGTTCACCTCTTTATTTCCCTTGCTTGAAAGAATAATTCTTCAAAGAACATCTAAAACTCATAACCAAACCGTCTTTTTAGGGATCTGTTATCCTTCTAATAACCATTGGGAACATCAATCACATTAACAATTAATTTCACAGACACGACCTAATTTTATTACAACATTAACCTTCTCATTATTTCGAACGCGTTAGGTCATCAAATTTTTAGATGACACAGACCCTTTTCAAGACCCTTTTCTGACGAGAAAAAAAACAGCAACGTCACTTCCTTCGCATTAAAGCGCGAGTCGAGGACAACGTTCGTTCACGGGCCCGGATTACCAACCTTACCGCCGTATGGTGGCTTCTCTTTAAGCGGAAATTTCTTCCTTTTTTTGTCTTGTATACTATTTATACACATCATATTTATCTTTGAATTGTCTTCTAGAATTATATGTAGCAAGTTTATGTTTGAAATTATTTAATCTTTTAATTTCTTAAAAACTGTCTAAAACCGTCATATTTCGTGAGTTTATTACATACCCAAAAGATTTCATCTAAAGCTTTCCATTAACCCATACCATTTTCTTCGTATAAGCATCACTGCCACCTTTTCTTGGATGAAGAGTAAAATATAAATAAAAATTCAAGCGTCCTGAGGCACTTCAAGAATACGATGTCTTTATAGTTTATACATAACACAAACACGTTTATACATACACAAAATACATACCTTATGTGTCGTTATTGATGCACTCTTACGGCTAAATGTTCTAACGAATATAAGTACACTAATCGCTAAACTCTAACCAAAAGCAAATGTCACACTAGTCACAACATTTTAGTTTCTGTTTCTGTTGTCCCTACGACTCTTCATCCATCTCACCGTCTCTTTCCGTCCGTCTGTTCTGTTTTAAACAATACTATTGCGGAAACCACGAATAGGATTTTCCTAAACATTGGTAATACATGTAACTTTGAAACAGATTTCGACTGTGTGAGTATTTTCGGGACCAGCTTCACAACTAGGTGAAAGTCAGGTCTATCTAGAAGAATTACAGCGCCCGGCAGCTCTGTTGGACAGTTTTCCGTGTTTTATCTCATCAACCCTAGGCGATTGCCAGAATAGTACACTAACAAACGAGCAACGGACCGCGAGCGATCTTTGCTTCCTCTTCCCTTGTTCTACACCCGCTAACACACACACACGCGGTACTTTACCCCACATGCCGGGAGACTGGTCGGAAGCTTAAGAGCTTGTCCCGGCTGGAACGGTGCCCCGTTAGTGGGTGCAAGGGAGCAAGTAAAGTTAATTTTAAATCAATTTTTGGAAACAATTTCATTGTGACGTCACGAGTATTTGACATTGTTCAGAATAACGGTGGTTGGATGTTCGGTTTTCTCTCCATTCCCACTATTTTCTTGCTGGAAATGGCGGAATATGTGACGACGCAAATATTTGAACCATAAACGTCAAATACGGCATAATCTGTGCCATGATATGTCCTTTCATGAACGAATTATTGCAATGAAGGAGATCGTTTATAATGGCTGAAGACAAAACGACAATATTTCACGTATACACATACTGGCTATCACAGCACATAACGATAACCGTGACGATTTTCTTACATAATATCGTTTGCCTGAAGTTCAGCATGCAATTTCCATGGTTATGATTCCCACCATGACCTCAGCTAAGATTAGTGGCGTTTCATCTCTATTCCGTTTGCAGCCTTGCTCGTCGGCTGGCTCACTTCCACCCGAGCAGTGCCAACTGCTGTGGCGTATCGACTCTTCTCTTTAAAGGGGCACCGTCAGTGTTGCCAGACTGAGAGCTGTTCTCGACAAATGCGGAAAAATTAGATTTACAATATTGCTCAAAGAAACCACACCTTTATCACAGTTGTAATCTGCAATATAATCCTGAAAATACACCACTTTGTAAAAATCGAGTGAGTTAAGAAGGTAATGGAATCAAAAACATCTTATAATCCATACAAAATATATGATTACCAATTTTTGAGAGCATATTGAATTACGAAAATAAAATATGCCCATTTTTTAAGTGATTCATTTTCTTTGAGCACTATTGTAAGTAAAGTATCTCCGACATGATGAGTCGTGGCGGGATAGGACAGAAAATGACATCACATAACGTAGCAGTTGTAACATGATATGGCGTGAGATAAGGTGTGGGAACTGAGTGAGGGGTGTGGACAGATGGTTCGAGGTGAAAGGTGAGGTTAGTGGTGTTGAGTTATTATTGAAAAGAGCAATGGGGCTTATATTTATAATAATAATAATAATAATAATAATAATAATAATAATAATTATTATTATTATTATTATATTCCAGTCAACCCTCCGGTTGTGGTGTGCTCTTAGGTTTCGGGGTAGGGGTAAAAGAAGGGTTGCCAAAGGAAATTAATATGATAGCCAACTCGTCACAAGAACAGAAGTTCCCAAGAGAGTTATTATTATTATTATTATTATTATTAGATAAGTATTGGAAATGTGTGTGGAAATTCTTTCACTATGAAATAAAAAAATGATTGATTTGATATGGTACAGTAAGATATTAATATACAAAAAATTGAACATTGTCATTTCCAACACTTTTTCTCAGAAAAGTTTACAAAAACAGTTTTTTGACATTCTCGTGAAATACTGAAATTCAATACTATTTCAAAAAATATTCTTTTTTTAATATCTGTTGAAAAACGAAATCTGCAAACCCCTTCTTAGAGAACCCAAACTCGTGAATACAAAAGCATTGTTTATAAAATATAATTATTAATTAGTCATCAAAAGATTATAGAAACAGTATAAACAAAAAAATTGTTTTCTTACGAGCTTTAATATTCGGCGGATATTAAAAATGTTTCGGAGAAACGGCTTTGAATGCATCTGGCAACACTGGGTTTCCCATTCCTCCTACTACCGTATTAGATTTGACACACTGGCGCCTTTTTTTTACTTTACCTTGTTACCCTGGACCGCAGCCCGTTATTTGATAACGTTACGTTATATCTCATTATCCTATTCCACCTGGCGCCACATTTTCCGCGTATTAACTTCACTGTGGTGGGGGCTGAAAGAAACAGTGTTGGAGTGTTGGAGGTGGAGGTTGGAAAAGAAAATTCGTTGTGAAAGCTCTCTCACCCAAACGGATAAGCTGGAGACAAGGCCAAGGGAACGTGCTCCCTTACAATGGAATGTTGGCGTTTCGGTGCTATCGATATTTACTATGTATTACACAGTTGATGTTTTGGATTGTCACATTCATACGCTTGAGTCAATAATATTCTAGTTGTCTTACATTGGACTTACACATCGGCTTCAAAAACATCTATCTTAGTGGATTTTAAATTGAAAGATCAAATACAGTTAGTTTTCTCTTCAAGTCCTCTCTTCAGTATAGTCACAAAGAAAATAAATGCTGCTTTCCATAATCTTTAAGTGATTAAAATATTCGTTCTCATAAAAACTAAATTTAAAAAAAGGATTTTGCACAAAATATTTCGAGAGTGTGTGGTAACAAATACTTGCATTTCGTATGAAAGAAAGTAGGGAAGGGAACTTAAAATGTTCGGCTGTAACGGTCGAATATAATTTTTTGTGTTCCTAGGTGAAATGCCATGGTCTTATATTGACAAAGATACCATCCCTATCCTATAGACGGATAAAAAGGGTTTGGACAGAAGGTTAGTCATATTTTTGATTATTGTGACAGTCAACATTTCACCAATTCTTCCACTGACATCAGAAAGGTTTCATTTAAGTAAACATTATTTCCGTCATGGAGAGCTACGTAATGATTTAATATAAAATCACATCTTCACAATTTCAATTTTTTTATGCAACAATCAACATTTCAACAACTAAAGAAATAAATTTAACCTAGGACTCAATGCTGTGCCGAATCAAATCCAAATTCCAAAAAGATAAAGTTCACCCCCGCAAGTTCATGGTAAAACCAAATCAGTTAGCCTAATATTTGGCATGTAAATGTTAAATAAATACTAAACCAAACCCACCCCAAATCAACACCTAACAAACGGAGCAGCTATGTAAAGTTCAAAAAGCAAAGAATTCCCATTTCTAACAATGAAAATACCATTTTATACAAGCCTTGAAATTCCACAGGGCTGAACTAAATTAAATATATGAACAAATTATTTCTCAACGTCTGGCCTCGCCTCCACAAACTCGTGACTCGGGGGAGGGGGGAGAACATGTCAGTTCGGCCTTCGCCAAAGTCTCTTTCTAATACGTTATACTCTGACTTTTAGTAGTGTTTATGTCAGTAGTGTTACACTTATGTTTTCTGGTAGAATAAAGAGAAAATGGGAAATAACAAATCATTTAACACTATTACTCTGGCAATCAGTTAGGTCGAGTTTAATCGCGCGAGTTATTTATGAACTCGAGACTCTGATAACTAAAATAGAATAAAATTAGTGAAGCAACAATACGAACGTTTTAAAATTATTAACAAATACTTGATACTTTAATAACGCAATTTTTGTTCTTATTAACACATCTCAGCATCACCGCCGTGTCACAACAATCAAATCGCACAAGCTACACAGATGCTCGAGGGCATGCTGATCTCTGAACCAGTTTTGTGGAGCTGTAATTTTCATATCATTATAAAGATGTAAATAAAATAAAATATATTTCTTACAGTTTTATTTCATAATAAATAAAAGAGTTGGCACTAAAATTAACGAAATATTAAAACAATAAAAATTGACCTTGTGGAATCCAAATACCTCTCGCATGTACTGAAGTGATAATTTTGTCGAGCACTTAATTGAAGCCAATTACATTCAATGAGCCTAACACGACCCATTGAGGGTTTTCCTTCCGTTTCAAAACCACTGCCTTCGGCTTAACTCAAATACGTAACACCTTTGCCCAAATGATCGCCCCTCGGAGAGTTTATTACGTAAATCCACCTATCCTTGAGAACGTCTGCCAAATTCGGCGACCTCGCGCACTTTTCACACAAAACACACTTCACCACACACCCCTAAACAGAACCACCACTACCATCTCCAGTGCAGGGACTCAACTAATGAGATACTCCACCTCCCTCGTTATCCGTGCTAATTATGGGCAGGAGGAAACGAACAGAATGAGGATTATGCGTCAGCCGTCCGAAATTAACGCGCCCAGCTCCGAGGGCTCGAGGCGAGAGGCGACCAAAAGCCCACCGGCTTTGCATGTCACCCTGCCCACCGGAGACCTCCATCGTTAGCGCCGGGAACGCACCAGATGCCATCACGATACAAGGAGAAGGGAGAGGACCACCCGGCTAATAGGCACTCGGAAAGCACGGGACGCGCTGTAGAGGTAATGTTCAGTGGAATTTGAAGTAAATTTGGGGCTACATACTCATTCAACCTGCTGAACTATCACCCAACGTTCCCCGGATATTTATTACGATAGTCTTTAATAAGTCAGTAAGCACTCAGAAAATACTTAAAGAGCTGTAGAGATAATTTTGAGTGGAATTTGAAGTATATTTTGGATTAGATATTCATTCAACCTGCTTAACTATCATCCAACGTTGGATAAAAAGTGTGGTGTTCATTACATTGATCACAATATTTTCTACTAGAGTATCGTGGGATCTCCGGCTGACATTGTCATGTTGAAATGTTTTATTTGTGCTTTGAACGTTCATTATAAGAATAAATTTTAAACATATTACACTTGCTCGGCTCGTCCGTTTTTAGGTAAAGAAAGTTACCCAAAAAGGTATCGATTATAATACTTTCTTACAACATTTATTAAAACCTTTTGACTAGGTCTGAAAGCAAATCATCAGTTCCCCACTTTCAGCCTGAGAAGTGGCTATTCGTGTGATTCTATCGGTGAGCTGGAAGGGTTAGTAAAATGGTTCAGGTTTTATTTTCATATGTAATATTGATAGATTGACTTCACTGATTCATTGATTAAGTGACTGATGTGATTTCAGACGCTTCAACTGATACGGTTATTAATTGCGTGAGCGTAGAACACGTATATCTCAGGAGAGGGAGTTTTTCTTCCATTTCAAGAGATCCAGTGCCGACCTACACATTCTTTTGCGAGAACTTACCCCTCCAGTTCTGTCAGAGGGACATTGCTGTAAACTCTAAGCTCCCATTTACGAAGAAAAGGGAGAAACCGCGGAGAACTAACGGTCAGTTAGCCCTAACAAACTAACGGTCAGTTAGCCCTAACAAACGGGCCACGGACCGCGCGCAGTCTTTTCTTCCTCTTCCTTGTCTTATCCTCACCCCTTACTTACACTAACATGCACCACACATGTCGTGAGACCGGTGGGAGCTTAGAGTTTGTTATGGCTGTGGCGATGCTCAACTGGATGAAGATACCATCTTAAGGGAAACCCGACTAGCAGATAGTAGCTGGGCGCCGGATCTCGATATACACCGGTGGAAGACCACCGCCAACTCCCAAGGCAAAATACTCACTATACTTACGGGACTAATGATCATAGTAGTTGACGCGCCCGGAATCACTAACAATCAATCCTCTTCACAGCGGCGAATTCGACCCACCTGGGGTCAAAAAGCAGCCCCCGCCGGAACTCAAACCCAAGAATACTCCGATTGTGCGGCGGCGATGGTGTAACGGTTAGCGTTTCGGACTGTTGTACCCAAGTTGGCGGGTTCAAACCCGATCGAAGCCGTGGATTTTTCAGGGCGAAAAAATCCTTCGTACGCCTTCCTTCGGAAGGAAAGTAAAGCCGGCTGTCCCATGTTAGTAGATTTACTTGCATGTAAAAGATCCTCAAGCCTAAATGACGCCTCTGAGCTAAATTTAAATCGCCTGTTTCTCGCCCAAGAAATACCTCCTTTCTCTGCTAGTTGGTGAAAGGAGCGTAGCGAAATTTGCGTGGTCAGACGGAAGAGCAGGCCTAATGGCCTGAGTCTCGCCACGTAAAATAAGGCATTAATTCAATTTAATTCAATTGTTGCCCTGAACTACCTCATTCGCTTCCAAGCGTAATATGAATATAATTTTGCAAAGTAATTGTTTTTAAGTTCTCAGTAAGATTTATGGAATTCTAAAATACTACTATACAACATAGAACTTCTCCACTATAACGGCTTTTTTTTGCACGGAATCAAAAAACTAAACCCTCTAAAGACTCTAGAGAGCACTCCTCACGAATGTGAAGTGGATAGAGCGTCGTATAGGATCTTCATCTAACACACTAACATATGATACGCCGAACGGTCGAGCTTAATGAAACATCGGTTCTCTCGGTCTAAACGAAAAAAAATAGTGAAATTGATGATCAATTTAAACTGATTTAATGAAATTCGACAGACTAGCCATGGAATACATGTAATGCATTTCAATCTTGCCAGATGGAATTAACGAGAAAAGATTTGCAGTAATATTTCACGGGGATGCTGAATTCATTAGACATCTCCCAGCGGCTGGCTCAATTTCTTCATAAAATGCGCAAACCGAAAATGCAGGTTTTATTCCATGCATAGATTAGAGACATCGCAGCTTTTCAATTATTGCTCTCTCTCTTTCTCTCTTTCTCTCTCTCTTTCTCTCTTTCTTTCTTTCTTTCTTTCTTTCTTTCTTCCTCTTTCTGACTGTCTCTCCCTCTTCTCTTTCTGTCATTCCTTTTAATCTCACTCACATTTCCTCTTCTTTTATGTACCTCGTAATATTTCTCTCACTCCCATATATCTCATGCTCTACTTATCCTCCTCTTTCCTCTTATCCTACATCCCCTTCCTTTGCTATATCTTCTCTTCCCTTTCCCTCCATTTCACTCTATTCTTCCTTCAATTGCATCTTTTCCTTGTACTTCTTTCTTCGTCCTCTATTTGTGTAGAATTGGACAGTTTCATAGAAATAATAATGTATAAAGCAGTCCTATATTCTTAAATAGTAAAACAATAAACTTAGGATTACAATAGTAATGAATATACTTCAATTTTGAATCGATATATTTAATGTTTTTGGAATGAGAGCTTGACGTAGCACTAACGGTATATAATGATCATTCTTACTTACATTATAGCCTTTAGATCAGGAGTTTCCAACACGATTGAGATCCGTCCTTTGGGAGTCCATTAAATTGTAAAGAAGTCAGACGATCAACGCATAGATATCTCAACATGCATCCGCGGCTGCTGTGTGCGCAATTGACAATTAAACTTAGCGCGCGCCAACATTTCCGGGACCGCCAAAAGGGCTCAGCATTTACGTAGCGCCTCTCTGTCCGTTTTAATTACGTAATTTATTACTTTACTTAATATTTAATGTATTATTTAATTCATTATTCAATTAATTATTTTATTAATTCAAATATTATTCAATTAATGATTAAATCAGTTATTTAATTTAATTGATTAATTAATTAGTTAACAAACAACGTTTAGAAACTGTGTGTGACGTACTCTAAGGAGAAGTGTATCAGTGTTCGTTTCCTTAAATGACTTCCATGACTCATATACATTTTGAATTCTGAATGCAGATGGAAAGGAGCATTTTTTGGAAGACGAGATAAAAAATATTCGCTCTGTTATAAAAAATTGCCCTTCGTGAAGAAATAGACTTCCTGCCGCAAGATCATGGAGAACAATAACATGAATAATTATATTTCTCACCAAACTCTGGAATTCGAGTACAGATAGTGTAGTTAGATTAATGTGCGTACACAAACCAAAATACCATTTCAGCATTCAGTCAAAATGTCAAGGAAAACTAGAAAAGTGTTTCTAGTTGTTTCAAAGTGTCAGGAAAACTAGGCGAGAAATCTGACAGAGATGGGGGTCATTGACCCAGAAGAAATGATAAAAATGCTTGTTACAGATTGTTTATAATTAAACCGTAAACGAAAATCACCCTACTTGGCCTCTCATTGTCCAGCCGTATAAACTGCGGCAAACGGACCAGAGTGAAAAACAAGTGAAGTGTTGTGCAGTGCGAGCATTAGAAGTCAATGGAAGTAAGTATTCGTATATGGTGGCCATTTGGTAGTGTTTTGGGTTCCTCCCCTTTTGACAACGGAACAGTTACCACGCTAATGCACCTGACGACGACCCTGCTCTCTTCTTAAGACTTCTCTCCTGGACCGCGGACTTCGATCCGGCGGGTCTTCTTACTATTTTACAGAACTTTGGCTGCCGCCGAATGATTCTCAGACCCAGGGCACTGCCCTCTGCGCCCTTTGTCTGCCAACTACTTCGGCTCATTTGTCCTACAACACAACAGAAACTGATGGGTATAATCAAGGTTAATATCCCATTGATTAAAAAACATTTAATTTGGTAAGTAATAGCTATGTAAAACCACAAACATTTGATGACAAATCACAAATTCCCTCTTTTTTAAATTTATCATTACTTGCATAAATTACAATTGAACTTTTGTGCAATTAGTATGTGTGACTTTGTTTCTGTAAGTCTATTTACATTTGTTAAATCAAAAATGATAACGGTGCAAAAGTAATAAAACATATATGAAATAAGACCATCCTCCAAAATTTTAAATGTACAGGCAATAAAGAATTTTTTAAAAATTGACTCTTTCTAGTATCGGTGAAATATTTAGAATTCGTTACAGTTAAATTAGTTATTTTCACTAACAAATTGAAGTCATATGCGGTCGAGAAAAAGCAAAGAATAAAATGACAGAAATTGATAATAGAAAAAATACATAATGGTTAATGATTAATCATTAACATGGAGAAACGTTTATGAGTTGTTGCATTCTAAGGTTTACGAGTTCATCATCAGTGACAAAAAATTCGGAAGTGAGCAGAATATTTTTTAGAATTGTTTTGAATTCTATAGCCCGTTTCGTTGTAATGCATTAAAGAGATAAGCAGAAAACCTATACAATCGAAAGAACAAAACCAACAGCTGTTTCCAATACTGATATATACGACTGCTAAAAAGATTCTACGGCGCATAAATAATCCGAAAATCAGATAATTCTCGCCTAAATAATCCAGACTTTACTGTATAAATAGCATGATCAAATAACACACGCATTTGTGGCAAACAAAAGTACCATTCAGAGCCCCACTCGACAATTTGACAAGCTTCAAAGGGGAAACATCAAAAGTATTTGAATGCACACCACTGAACACAGTGACCAGTTCCAATTACAAATTCCTCCCCAATCGAATCAACATACATTCTTTTTGTGGTCGATTGTTTAAATTAGTAGACTTGCAAATGAAATCTTTGGCGTCCACAATTGTTTCGTATGACGGTCTGAGTTGATAAATATTACACAATGTTTCACAAGCATGAAAATTGCTGCCCGAAATGTGACGCCAAATAAAACTAATAATAGTAATAATAATAGTGATGATAATAATAGCAATAATAATAATAATAATGATAATAATAATAATAATTAATGCCGGCTCAGGGAGGCAGGCGGGTGTGAGGCTGCCGTCATTTGCGCCGAGGAGGTAGGAAGTTCGAGTCCTGCGTAGGAATGGTCTTATTCGTGATTGTCCCTTCACCCCTCATTATCCTCCTATCACATCATAATTCATAGCTGAAGGCTTTTCTTGCTACGGACTACAGCTGAAAACCTAATTCCCATGATGGCGCAGGTTAATCTCTCTCCAGGATAGAATACGACTGGGCTTCGAAAGAGGTGTAGTATGGTCAATAATGGCTGATACGCTAATAATAATAATAATAATAATAATAATAATAATAATAATAATAATAATAATAATAAAAATAATAACAACTATAACAATAATAACAACAATAACAATAACAATAACAACAATAACATTAACAATAACAACAATAACATTAACAATAATAATAATAACAACAACAATAACAAGAATAACCATAATAATAACAACAACAATAACAAGAATAACCATAATAATAACAACAAAATTCCGAGACAACCACTTCATAAAAGACAAAAGCTTCCTACTTCTCAGATAGGAGTGTAGAAAAAAATGCACATTGTAGTGAAGAGCATGTACGGAGAAAAATCGGAAGAGGGAAATTTTTCCGAGCCGATATGTAGGTCAGCGTCGAATCTCCCATTCCAGTGAGAATGGAAAACAACCACCTCCTGTGTTTGGCATGCAACCCAAGAAATCAATGCTTAGAGTGTATGACTTGCTCGGAAACCTAAATAGTGACTCATTATTCAGTACATCGTACATATCGTTTGTACCCCCAGCTAATATTTTCCTACCTCCTTCCGCATTTTAAGCCCTTTAATTGTTGTTTCTGCGCTTTCTCACAGCGTCTACTTTTGTGAACGTGCCATTAGTTGTGAAATCAATGGCAGATTTTAATTATAAAATAATAGCAATTTCATGCAGTCCATGCATGTTGATTTTTTTAGTTGTAGTTGATAATTCTTCATAGAATTATTTCTCCACTACATATGAATAAAACTAAATTGCAGACTGTTTAAGTCCTTACACTCTTATGTCATATGTAATCTGTAAAAATTCAAACTTAGGGAATAAATTGCCCTGAGAGAGAGTGAATTGTTTCACATTCCGTCTATATTTCAAGACGTTTACCTCTCGACTGTACTCCACGATGTCAAACTTTCGCTAATTTTCCGAGACATTTCACTTTCTTGTGTACTCCAAAACGTAGTATATCGTTTGGAAATATTTTTTTTTTATCTTTCAAGACATCAAACTTTCGTCCATACCCAGAGTCGTTTACCTGTTCTGGTTGTTGATTATTGTTCTTCTTTGTACTTTCACCGTCCCCATAGTATACGAACCGTGGCCCACCTGCATTTTAGACCCATGTAGGCCGGACGTTTGTATAAACGCTATCTCATTGTCAAGTTTATACTGAATCTTGACTCGTTACAGTTTCCGATCAAGGACCCCATTTTCCGCACACTTGACAGCAGCATTTTTTTATGCTGTAGATCACTAGTATTAAATAAATTGTGGGGAAGGACGCTACTAGCATTTTCTGAATTCATTAAATCTGCACTGTTAAACACCTAAGCCACCAACGAAAGTGGACCAAACACTTTATTTTATTACACTTAAGTTAACGTTGGGAAATTAATTGTTCCGACATGAAGTTCAGAATGACTTGCAATGTTTGAGAAATTGTTGATTGCGACTATCACAAAGAGAATTTCCGGACACTGTCTCAGAATCCGGCACCAATTCCCGGCCATTGAAATATTCTCTACCAGATTCTTTGAACCATCTTTTGGGGAGACCACCCACTGGATCTGATATATATATCTTCTGTGCAGAGATGTTAATATAGAAATCGTGTTTCATAGATACTGTTCATATTTTCAATCGTACGTCAAGTTCGGAAATATAAACCGACTTTAGTACCTCAGGGCGTCAACTGATATGAATGTAGTATCTCTCACACCCGGAGGTCCTAAGGTTCGAGATTCGGCGGTAAAAAGATTTTCGACATTATCTATACAGCTAGGTTGAGTCCTGTCTGTAGGAGAATTACAGCGGTCGGATACTCTGATCGGTAGTTGTCCATGGTTTCTTCGATCAAAACCAGGAGAATGCCAGAGTAGTACCCTGACAAACGGGCCACGTACCGCATGCGATCTTTCCGCCCTGTTCCTTGCCCTAATCTCACCCCTTACTGACACACCTACCTGCACAGTGTGGTAACACATATATAATATAATATTTATAAGTAATAATACAATATACACATATATAATATTTATAAATAAAAAAACGATTTTTTTTATCTTTCCACTAACAAATTATTGGAGAGTTTCTGCTATCCGACAAAAAATTTAATTGCACTCTTTTGAAAATAAGTGTTTAAAACTCCATATGAGTGTATCAGTGAATTGTAAGAACTGTTCAACAATAAAATTTTCAATTACTAAAAAAGCAATCTTCTTTTCCATGAGTATGTAAATTTGTAAAACTTTTGTTCCCTACATTTCTCCCTATTAGTTAAACCTCAACTCCAAAAACAAATTCTTCAAACAGTGTTTGAGAATCTAGAATATATTTTAATCGCAAGATGAATAATTAACATCGTATTTTTGTTAATGAGAAAAATATCTTATGAGTCATACAAATGTTTAGTCTCTTAAAATAATAACTTATACTTGCAAATACCTTAAAAAAATTACATTACAAATTCATTATTAAAATTACTTAAATTTACGAATTATATTATACGATCTCCCGTTGCACAAGTATTTATTGAACACAATATGAGACAGAAAAAGAAACTAATTCTATCTATTTAAATGAATGGAAATTGCGTTGCGATTTCAGTTCCATATATGGGCGAAAAATTTCTGCTGTGCCTTGTTTGTTTTAATTAGTTCGATTTTACATTTTTATTACAGTTTATATATTGTTTTAGAGGTTGATAGTTGATTTTATCAGCTATCAACCGCTGAGGGGTGCTCGGTTCGCTATAGACCCCTATGCAATACTTCTAATTTCCTGTACCCACCTGCCCTGACCAATCTCGTTCTTCCCTGTCATGTCACAAACAATATACATGTACATTATTTTATAACAACTTGCCCAACACATTAAACAATTAAATTCGATGCAAAAGATTTAAATCCCAAGCAAAATATTTTCTGCTGCACACTATATATTCAACTAGAGACTATACCGAGCATCCAAAAGGAAAATAATATTAATTTTAACAACGACATTAAATGTATTATATACTATTGGATTCTATAATCTAAAGAATCTGTAGCAAGTATTGTACTTCAGCTTCTGGGTCACTGATCCCCAACTCGATCAGGTTTTCGTCCAGTTTTCCTGATCCTCGAGCAAATGTTGAGAAGGCCCCTTTTGCTTCTGGACATTAATGTAAATTCAATTAACTTCTCCCCATATCACATCACACACAGTTTTTAACTGTTTTTGGCATAAATAAATAACTGTTTGTTACGATTATCGCTGGTTTGGGCAGCTGTAAAAAGGCTCATTGTTGCACACTCGCGTCAAACGTTCAGTAACAGTTTTGAACTGCAAATAATCAAAGTTTGATATTGCGGTATTGGAATTAATTAACAAGCAAATTCTATAAATTATTGTAGGCTTCTAGAAACGTTTAGTACCTACTGGTGGATTCCCTCACAGTTTTCGAGAGTTTTGGAAAAATACGTAAGCGTTCACATGTTTGGATGTAAGTTATACAGACGAGTGATGGAGATGGTTTTATTTATCCTAAAATAAGTTTTTAATACATTTATTGATGTAGTTATGTTTTTTGTGAGGTATATTTTATCTTCCACATTTGCCCAGCTTCTTTATACCTCAAACATATGATACCTGAAAATATTGTCTAAGCAAAAATAAAGCTTCTAACCTTCGTATTAATGTGTATAATGATGTAAATGAAATCTACTCCTATATATAAAATCATGTGAAGGTTTTTACAATGAGAAAAGTATTAACATTGTCAGTAATAACTGTTGTTGATGCAACTTAAAATAAACAAAAACTAATAACGCTCTCAAGACCTTGAAATTTAAGCAATGTTTCAAGATTTTTAAGGCTGAATATGCATTTTCTATAGAAAGAAAAATGCCAAAGAAGTTAGAATATTTTTTTTTACTCAAGGGTCATTCTCACAAATCACGTACAAAAGAGGGGTTTTTAGAAGATTTACGAGGTCAAAGGGTCGCAAATCTTCTTTCCTGAAAAAGGTGCGGTGAGATTTGTTCCGGCGCCAAAGTTTTTATTCTCTCAAGAAAGTTTAATGTCACAAAAACTGGAAAAATAATTGGTTTGACTGTCAATTCCGCTCCAGAAGTTGACTTGTCTGTGATTTATTTATAGAGATAACTTACTGTAATAAATGTTACTGCAATGGAATCACACTTATTGGAGTGAAAACGAGTAAAGTTAAACAAACTCCTTGTCATCCAAACCCAAAGTTGTTTTCTTTTCTTGCTCGGACATTATAACACATGAAAGGTTTTTCTTCTGCTATCATTTCGTAAACCATATCACCGTTTTAGCTGACTCATCAGCATTCCGTTTATCTTGTATGCATATTTTTTGGCTAACATTAAACACCAGGGCAGTGAACAATAACGAGTAGAATGACTTAAATTTTAAAACGTTTCCTACATCTGGGTCCGCCTCGAATTCCAGAAAAATATGATTGATAAATTCAAACAAGAAAAACGCTTGAAGTGGCCTAAATAATGTAATATTACATGGAAATTGTGCACTAGGAGTGCCTAAAGTCTTTCTAACAAAGAACCTTTTTTTAACCATTTGAAGCAAGGGTTACGTATTTATGATTTTGTCTCCAGTACAAATTTTGAGACAGTTCTTTTTGTCTAAATAATATAGTAACAACGTTTACGTGATGTATTACTATTACACTAAATACTTGAAACTGACGTGGCTAGAGACTTCAGACTGTGAATGAAAGTACTTTAGTGCGTCTAATAGCTAATAATAGAGAATTTACCACATTCTCACACAAATTAGATGCTTTGTGTTTTTGTTTGCATTTTTATTTGTACAAATAGTCTGTAAAAGTAAGTAGTATTTGTAACCAATACTTATCATTATCCAACACAAGGTGGGATCTGCTACATTAAAGCAGCTTTCCAAAACTTCATGAATGTGTGGCGAAGTCCAATACTCTCTACTTTTCAGGGAACAACTTTACGACTTTGATAGTTAGCACAGTTTTGAAAACATAAGTTTGCTCTGATCTGTAATCAGTAATGACATGAGATATAAGAGTTGCACTAAGAAGTAGGAACATTTTACTTTAGCACTTATTCACTGCGTAAGCAAATACGTAAATCCTCTAAATTCATGTGGTTTTTAATAAATTCGACATTCAGACCAAAAGGTCAAACACTCCGACTCCCATTTCTAAAATAGGGTCAGTCAAATGAAACCTAGAGAGACTATATAACGAGCATGGCGTAGAAGGTGGTAAAGCTGTTAGCTAGTGTATCGAAGAGCAGCTCTCTATTATGAACAAGCAAGAAACAGCGCGAACGTTCACCGCTCTACCGTTTGTCTGTTAGACGAGTTCGATGAACGGTTAGCGAGTCTGTACGCGCCCCTCCTCACTATGGAGGCCGGAAAAGAGGAACAGCGAAGTGCAGTGCGTTTTTCGACAGTGCAAGGAGTGTCCGGTGGTGAAATTCGTGCCGTAATAACTATAGTTCGTGATGACCACAGTATGTAACATGCGCGTGTGGTTGAGTGGAACAAACGATTTTCAGAAGGTCGGATGTCATTGGAAGGCAACAGTCGGTCAGGTCAAGCTCATCGTTTCATTACCCCTTCTGTCATAGCTGTGCTGGATGCTGCTGCCAGAAGTGATCGATGACGGACTGTGGAAGATATTCGGCTCACATTGAGCATAAGTCTTCGAGCATTCGCGACTGTTTTTGAGACACAATGACTCGCGCGTTGTATTTTTTACAACTTCCAGAATTTTTGGCACATCAATTTTTATAATATTTATTTGTGTTTTACATAACTTAGAATAACGATGAGAATGTAAACAATGAAAATATTTGCTTATTCCAAAATATTTCTTTAAGGAATAGATTTCATTAAGGGGAACAATATATATATATATATATATATATATATATATATATATATATATATATATATATCTTCGTAATTATTGTAATGGTAGGAAGGCGCCGGAAAAAATTTTCAATGTTATCAATTTTTGAAAAATCGGAGGTTGCAACGAAAATAAAGCATGCAACATTGTCTTAAACGTCTTACACACTATCCAGCTAAGAAATTTTAATCAAAAACGATGGAGCTATTTTTGGAAAAATGTGGAAATGTCTCAGATGCTTCATGTAAAGTACACCCCAAAAATCTGTTTTAAATTCAAATCACAAATCAAAATATCTGTTTTAAATTCAAGAGAACGCAACATCATGCAGATTGGGGTATATCAGTTTTGGAGAAAATCGGCTGAACGGTTTAGCCGCTTGCGTTGTTCACAGACCGGAGAACACACAGACGTTTTGCCAACATTCTATTTTTCGGTATCAATGACCCAAACAAAATGGATTCTGGCTACACCACGTGTTAGGAGACATTTTTTATAAAGTTAGTAACTAAATTCATCCACTATTTTGTTACTTTTTCAAGGTTAAAGGACCTATTGGATAAATGAATACCAGAACGCGCGTTGTAAAATGTACAACAGACACACCTCCACTCTCACATTTCTCTCTCTGAACTCAACAAACGGTTAAGTTAATCTCTGTTTTTGCTATAACAATGAAGACGTATCAATAGACGAATACCTAGAAGGAATTTACTACTGAAGCGCATATAACAATTTATATAACAATGAAAACTGTTCCATTGTTTTACTTTTTCCATTAGTGCGAGTACTCCGATGTTAGTCACGGCACCACTCACGCCATCTGGACAGTGTGACCTACGGACTTCGATCTACCACAACACCATCCTCTGACGAACGGAAGAAGAACCGCCGAGCCTTCAAAGAGCAAACAGAGGAACGAAAGATGCTGCTCTGACCAGAGCAGTAAAACTTTCCACCGAACGGGAAGCAACAAGAAGCCTGGCCTTGACGCGACCGAGAAATTAGAAACCATTCGTTTGTGATCCGCCATTATTGTAAGACATCAAGTTCGGTGTTGCGCACAAACAGTAGAGTTGTGTGAACAGAACCAGGATACGGCGAATCGTGGAAATAAGCGACATAATATGAACGAGAAGAAAAGCTCCGACTAGTGATGAGGTAATTGGCTTGTACAATATTACTTACTTGTTTTAATGAAAAATGCGTGAAAAGGGAAAACATTGGCTGTGTGACGTGCTGTTGAGAAATTAACTATCACGTCGCTAATCTGTACATTTCCTCTATTCATTTCAGCTTTATTTATTTATTGATTCTTTTATTTATTTTCGTTCTTTAAATTTTTAATTTTCAAAATTTACTTTCTATATTTAACAATTTGAATACTGGTTGTTAGTTCCAATTTCAAATTCGCACGGCCTGGTATTATAACGTTAATTGAGATTCGATAAACAACCACGCTCTAACGCACATACTGGATTTGCGTGGTGGCTACGGCACTCGCTGTTCCAATTCGTCGTGGCGAGTAACTGCAACAAGACTCCATCGTAGCTCAGAACGAAAAGAAACTACACTCTCGGAAATCCTTCTCAATAATCCCGAGAGAAGTGACGTCGCCCCATTACTAGGATACTAATGATTGATTGATTTTTTGTGATTCCAGGCGCATCAACAACTACTTTTATTAGTCTCGTAAGTGTAGTGTATGTTGTTTTTTCTCGGGAGATGGCGGTGGTTTTTCCCTGCTCCAACGCCTACCTAAAGTCGGCTGGCGGGGTTTTCCCCAACCGGGAATGTTCTAGCAGCGAGGCATCGCCCCTGCCGGCACAAGATATAAGCTTTTTTTTATTTCCTCCTGTTTGGCATTGCTGCCTTTCAGGGGTGTTAACATTTTACAAAATAATGCTTTGACATTCGTTCTCACGCTAATTGTCCTTTTTGGGTAAAGTGATTGGGTAATGGTGAGTAGCGATGAAAGGTGAACCATCCTGGTGGTAAAAGGAAAATTAAAAATCAGTTGATTTGAGGCCTGACGGTGGCAGGGTTTCCGAGAGTAGCTATATAGCTAGGCTGAATTCAATTGTTGTCCGTGGAAGAATTCTAGCGGCCGGTTGCTCTGATCAATAGTTTTCGGTGGTTTCTCTGGTTAACGCCAGGTGAATGCCGGAGCAGTACCCTAACAAACCAGCTACTAACCACCTGCGATCTTTCCTTCCCTAACTTTTTCCTCTCGTCACTCCTCCCTTTCACTTACTCTTACATGCTAACTTACTCGTACATGGGAGATTAGAGCCTGTCTCAGTTAGGGCAGTGCCTCACTGATGTGAGATACCTGGTTGGGAAAAACCCTGCTAACCGACGTGCACATCGGCACTGGATCTCGGTAACCAGCGCACGAAGCTCACCGTTCCCTCACGCTACAAACGCATGCACTACACTTACGGTACAATGACTTCAAACAGGTGACGCTCCAAAAAAGTCTGTCAATCAATATCAATTGGTAGAGAGTCCATGAGGATTTTGCAAATGACACATGGATATTACTAAATATTCAATGCTTGCGATGGGTCGGAGACAACACTCGTTTCCTCTGAAGTATCGTTGACCGGAAGATACTAGGTTTCGAATCTCGTGTACGATGGAATTTCTGCACTAGTTACGTAGCCGGGTCGTACTCAACAGCTGCGTGGAGGAAATGTCTAGAAAATGGCCCTTCAAATCGATTTAAAAAAAATTGTTTCTGATCAATACGAAGCGAATAGCGATGAAATAGCTTAACAAACGTGACACGGACCGCGTGAGGTTTTTCTTTCCCATTCTTGTCATCGTCCCTTAAAAACACTCTGAACTTATATGCACTATACTATCACACGTGCCGAGAGAAAGTCGAAAACTTAAGAGCTTGTCCTGGCCGAGGTTGTGCTCCCACTGGGAAAATACCTAGAGAGGTGAAACACACAAAAACATGAAGATTGGCGCAAAATCTAGCGTTGCGAGAAAGGTGTGGATGACGCCGCGTCGAGGGCAGTGATGTCGATATTTCGATCATCATACTGTGGTCTTCTTCAGGGCTGGAGTGCTAACTAGCCCTAAAACTGACGAGTGCACTCCTGCCAGTGTAGGAGACGACGAAATGTTGGTCTAAATATCGGCATCACTACCCTCGACACTTCGTCATCTGGGCAGCCGAGGCCTTCACATGACTGGCCGCGATTGTAACTAGTGTGTACACTGCGACATTCCGGAATATAACATGCATTACACTCACCAGACAAGTTGGCGCACTCGAAATCACTCGCCAACTACTTTTTCGCCAACTACCTCATTTACCAGCGCACGCGTGAGACATCAATATAAACGTATCTATATTGATCTCTGAAAGAGTCACAGAATACAATTATTTTTAAATAGTAGCATATGAGTATTTTTATGAAAACTCCGTGGATATGAAAATGACGTGATCGATCCCGAATAAAAACAGTGATTATAAAAATATTCAGTTTAAAATTTTGTATTTACTGACACGTAAAATTAATCATGTTATGTGCCTTGCGTATATAGCTGTAAGAGAGTAGTTTAATGGGCAATGCATTTTAGAGGAGTGGAATTCGATATGTTTTGCAATGTAAAATAAACAAGTTGAAAATATGATTGAAACTTCAGTATCAGTCCTGAAAATAAAGTAGAAAGAACAAACTTGGTCTTATAATTTTCACTCCGTTATTCTTGTTTTGCAGCGAACATTTCCGGGCATTTGACAGATGTCTCGTCCAAGCCTCGAAATGTCATTGATATTCCCCCTTTAGTCGGTGTCGCAATTGGTGTGTAAATCGGAACGCGAGCGTATTTTTCTTGGGTCGAGGCAGTCCGTAATTTATGGTCACGTGAGTCGTGATATAGCTACATGGCTTGAGAAAACGGGCATTGTCCTCCTGTTACCTTCGTCCGGTTACGTGAGTGACAAATCTCCAAGGAGATTTCGATATTCCTTCTGGTACAAGTGACAGCTTTCAGCTCTAAGTACATAGTCAGGTTCCCTGCCGTCTTTAACACGAAACGAAAACATTCCTTCCATTGCCCCATGACTAATTTAAGAAAAGCCAACAGATTGGGTGATCAGAGGGCATGCACCTTGTGTTTCGTTACACCACGGAGTAAACTTCAGAACACACTGGCACACTGGCTTTTAATGCTTATTTAATATTAATCATTCATATCAAATATTTATCTTGTCAAGGACAATGAACTACATGTTATCTGTTGTAGGTTTACCTTTAAGGTTTCCCTGGGTCAAGCATTTCTTGAAACGGAAAATACTTTTCGGACCGGAGTTTTCAAGGACAGACACCGCGTTCTGATGATCTGGGCCAGCGCGTTCAGCTTGCTCATCCTCAGCACCTTCTCGGGAGTCTTCACCAGCTTCACCCTGGTGCCGAAAAGAGGACCTGAGTTAATCACACTCGCCGACTTCAACGCTCGCTACAAAATCGTGTATTCGTTTCCTCAGACAGCGGATATGATCAGGTCCAATTATAATTGTGGCAGCGAAGATTACAAGACTCTGGTGTCCAAACTTGTCAGCATTGACTCGCTGAAACAATTTGGAAACTCCGACCTGTTGAGAAGTCTCAAAACCGGTGAAGCTGCTTTAATAGACGCTGAGACAACGCTGGAACTGTGGTGACGTCGATTGGATTTAGAGCAAAATGGTGAATTGCTATTCAGAATTATTCCCGATTGCTTGATTGCTCCAACTTACGTTTCCTTTACTGTTCGCAAAGATATGTCATACGCTGATGAATACAGCTCTATGGTTCAGAGACTTTTTGAAGGAGGAATAGTAGACAAAATTACTAGAGACAGTTGGCACAAAATGAGTACACGTAACTACACACCTGAAAGTAAAGAATGTTTTTACCGGGATGATAAGAGATGAAGTGAAGGTCATGAATTTGATTCATGTACGGGAACCATTTTTGCTTCTTGGTTGCGGACTATGTATTTCAGTATTCATAGCAATGGCAGAGGTTTTGATGGGGAGATCAATCTGTATTAGAAAACAGTAATGTTTAACTATAGTCGCATCGATAAATATACGGTCATTAGAATAAAATTAAGTGTTACATCCTTAATTTAATGTTATTCAAATTCTTGTTTTATGTACTCAATGTTTCACCAAATTATTAATATTTTCACATGAACATTTTCGGCGTTTCTTCGGTTGCCCCACTTCCAGTGCACGGAAAATATTGTGGCTACATTGAGCTCAATATTAATACAGGTGGCTCCAGTATTATTTCTGCTCTCCCTCCCTTCCACTACTCGGCCGTCGTCTTTCTGCAGACCACTGCCTGTATACTTATATACGATTCACACAACTGGAAGTGTAAATGGTACGCAAGTCATCAGATGCTAGATAATGCGTAAATTGAAAAAAATTGCAACTGATATACGCAAATTGTGTGAATAATACTCGTCAATCACTTCCGAATTAACTATCACTTACGAACTAACCATCAAGTAAAACATGATCTACGGAACAAAAATTGAAACAAAATCTAACTTTTCGTATATGTTTTTGATATTCACATTAGTTATCTGGTGCTTTGGTGTTCTGTTATGCTAGATGGCAATAATGAATTAGTATTGCAAAACTCTTACAAAATTTGAACGCATAGATGATATTTGAAAATGTCTAGCAAAATGATACACATGAACTTCATAATATTTTTGTCTTTAGTTATTAGTACCATCTATTAGTTGCTTTCCATTACTAGTAGTTGCGTAAAATACAAAAAAGCATCAAATATAACGGAGAGTGTGTTAGAAATAAGGAATGAAGAATTGGTATCAGACATGATGGATCGAATTTATAGTTCTAATTTACGAATTGAGTACACAATTTTAAAATTTTGTATCTAGAAAACATCATAAAGTCGGAAAATTTAATAATACCAGTCCCACGCATACACATTCTCCGCATACACAACTCTGACACATTCCGCACAAAGCCAGATATTTACAAGGAGACACCATAGAAAGCATAATACACTACGCGACACTCAAAACGCACATCTATTCATATAACGCATAAAAATTTGCACCAACCACCACAATAGACCGGGTTAGGTGGCTAAGAACATCAATTTGATGTCACCGCAGTACCTCTGACCGGAAGGTCCTATTCCATGAAGGTTCGATTTCCATGGCAGGATTTTCCTCAGTCATCGATAACTAAGTCAAATTCAGCCGCTGTTTGGGAGGGAGGGATTTTCGGGGTCAGCTGCTCTGATCGGTAGTGGGGCAGGCGTCAACACCAGGCAAGGAACGGAGCAGCTCCCTAACAAGCAAGCCACTTACCGCGTGCGTCCCTTTCTTTCTCTTCCTCGTTCTATCATCTCCCCTCACACACATCTACACTTACATACTCTACACTACTATACACGTTGGGAAACCAGTTTGGAGCTCAAGGCTTGTAGTAATAATAATAATAATATGCCTTTATTAATATGGCGAGGCTCGGGCCATCAGGCCCGCTCTTCCGCCTGACCACATGTCGCAAGTATACAGAGTAATGTATTAAATAGTAAAATTACTAAAAAGTAATGTTATCTAAAAATTTAAAAGTAATATAATCTACAAGTTGTAAGTAGTTAGTGGAAAGCAAACGTCATTTAAAGCAACTTATAAATAGACAACATCAGAGGTTAAATGGATAAAATGTTACAATAATAATTTTGAAATAATTTTAAAATCAAGTCTGAGATTGAAAATACAATTTGAATTAAATAAGATTATGTGCTTTAAATATCTGCGCGCTACGCGACAGCCTGGTATTCACCCCGAGCGACTGTGATCTATTAATACAGAAAGACACCATCACACGTCGCTCGATCCTGGAGGAAAACCCGCTACTCGGGGAAAACCCACCAGGCAGACTGTGTCCTAATACAATGGAAACTAAGCTAACATGAAGTAACGGGTCTTTGGGATGGTATCCTCAGCTGCGGTCCATGCTGCAAAGGGTGGTTTTCTTGTTTAAAACCGCCTCTGCTCCTACGAATGAAAGTACAGTTCCGGCAGTATCAAACAGGTCGCAAGAAAGTAACATTTACAAAAGAAACATTAATGTTATTTCTAAAACATATTAATCTTAACAATCCTAAGAAATAGCTTTTATTTGACACGTAATCTACAGTGATTTAAATAGCAAAATGGTGTATTTTACTTTGTAAAAAAGTCATGCAGGTGCTTCTTAAAAGATGTTAATGAAGAGGAGTTTTTAATATTGGGAGGCAATTTATTCCATTCGCGGGCTACAGTAATTGCGAACGATTTATTGTAGTAGCTGGTTTTGCTTTTTGGAATGCAGAGTAACTGGGATTTTTGAAATCTAGATGATTTAAGGTGTACAAAATAATTTGTTAAGTATGTCGGGGAACCCATTTTTAGCATCTTAAATAAAAGACAAAGGCTGTGATACAAGCGCCTATCCTTTAGTTTTAATATTTTGTGCTGTTTATAAACTCCAGAGATGTGATCGTATTTTTTTATGTTATAAATGAAACGAATACAGGAATTTTGAGCCCTCTGTAGAGTTTGAGCGAGTGAATCTTTTAAATTGTTATACACAATATCCCCGTAGTCGAAATGAGGACACAGCAGGGTTTTTACCAACATTTCCTTCGTATTAGTAGGGAGACATTTATCGATATATCTAAGGGATTGCAAAGAAGCATAAACTTTCCGACAGACATTTCGGATCTGATATTCCCAACTTAAATGATCATCAAGAATTAAGCCCAAGTTTTTGACTTGTGTATGACGAGGTACTACAACATTGTCTATAAGCACATCAGGAACATATGAACCTTCAAGTTTCTTATGCATTTGAGAAGAGCCAATTATGATGGTTTGTGATTTTGTAGGATTTAAATTGAGTCCGTTTCTCATTGACCATTTGACTACAGATGAGAGTTCATTATTTAATTTATTTATTAGCATTTCTACCTGTGATGGTTTCCCGGAGATATAAATTTGCAGGTCATCCGCGTACATATGATGACTACATTCCGTAAGTTCGTTTGATAGGTCATTCATGTAAATTAAGAAGAACAGTGGACCTAACACGGATCCCTGAGGTACTCCTCGTTGGAGAGGTTTTGGATTGGAGTGCAGATCGTCAACTACTACAATTTGTTGCCTATTGTAGAGATAGCTTGCAATCCAAGAGATGGTGGAATCAGAAAAACTTAGATTTTTGCACTTCGCTATTAGGATGTCGTAATCTACAGAGTCGAATGCTTTACTAAAATCTAAAAGAGTTAATACAGTTACGAGGCCATCATCTAGCGCTTTTCGTATGTCTTCAGTTACTTTCAATAAAGCGGTTTGTGTGCTTCTACCTTCTCTAAAGCCGGATTGAAAGTTATCGAGCAGATCTGAGTCGGATACGTGTTTTACAATCTGTTTTCGAACAATTTTTTCCAGAACTTTAGACACTGTCGGCAATATGCTAATTGGGCGATAATTGCAAGACGCCGAGGTCAGTTCAGATTTTGGCAGGGGGCGAACATGTGCAAGCTTCCACGCTTGAGGAAAGGTTCCCGTTGTTAATGAGAAATTAATTAAATGCGTGAGTGCCGGAAGGGCAAATGGTAAAACAAATTTCAATTGTTTGGCTGTGATACCATCGGAGCCATTTGCATTTGATTTTAGTGAAAGAACAATTTTACTAACTTCTTGATGATCAACGTTATGGAAATAAAATTTATCCCTGATAGCAGGTGAGTTGCTCGAAAGTCTCTGTAATGTATTACGCTTGACAGAAGGTGGTATTGGTTTTGAAACATTTACAAAGTAGTCATTAATATCATTCAAGGGCATATCGATAGAAATTTCAGAAGAATTTGCTTTCGTGATTCCGAGGTCTCTCAGTTTGTTCCAAACGTCTTTTGTGTTTGTATTTACTTTAAAGACATCATGATAATATCGAATTTTTGCGTTTCTAATTTTTTGTTTTACGGAATTTCGTAACTTTTTGTACTCTCTTTCATTTTCAGAGGTTTTATTACACTTGAAGCGATGGTAAGCTGAGTCGCGTTCCTGCATGAATTGCTTTAATGTATTTGTAAGCCATGGGGCCGCGGGACGTGTCACACGTCGCGTTTTCCATGGTGCATGTTTATCGAAAAGGTTAGAAATAATTTCGTTGAAGACTTCTACTTTACTATTAAGAGATGTTTGACTATAAACGTCATGCCAAGGAGCTTTGGCACTGTCGTCGAACATAGCCTCGGAATTAATATTTTTGTAGTCACGGTAGCGGATAATTTTTTGCTTATATTTAGGACATTTTATAGAGTACACCATAAATAGCAAATCATGCTTTGATACTCCCGAAATAGATATCTGACCGTACATTAATACTTTCGAAGTGTCTGACACAATCGCGTGATCTATCCATGTTTCAGCTCCTAATGCTAAGTGAGTCGGGTCAAATTCTAATATTTGTAAATTGTATGAATTAAAAGTATCAATAAACTTTTCGGCCGAGTTTGTGAGCGGTACCTTCAGATCGCAATTGAAATCACCCATGATTATGATATCCTGATATTTACTTGCGAACTGCGAAAGGGGAATCTCTAATTCGGATAAAACTCCCGTTTTCGGGGGCCAGTAAACAACAGCAACAAGTAAATGTTTCATTCCAATTTGGATTTCTGCAAACATGTATTCCATGCCAGGTAAAGAAGATGTGGAGTGAGCGACTACTTTAACCTTAATGTCATTGCGAACAAACAATGCGACCCCTCCACCCATCTTTTCTTTTAAATTGCTTTTAATTATCAACCTATCATTCCGAAGGAGTTTATAATTAGATACCGATACGAGTCCTGATTTTATTGTAGATTTTAGCCATGTTTCGCTTATTAATAATAGGTCTGGTTTCGTTTCAGTTATAATATTTGAAATTTCGGAGTAATGCTGCTTAAGTGATTGGGCATTTACGTGGAAAACAGACAAGCCACGAGGGAACTTAGACAAAGAAATTTGTAAATCCTGGAGGGTTGCGGGGCTACTTCGAGCAGGTATGGGACTTTCCACGGGGCTGGGGTGAGCCAGTATCCTCTCCACTTCCGGATTAGCACTAAACACAGGTACAGAATTCCTGGAACGCGTGGACTGAGGAAAAGACGGTGTTAAGCTTCGTTGCCACATTTATGAAGATATCCGCGGTGGAAAAAAATCAAAAGCAATAAGCAGAAAGGAATTGGAGTTAAATAAGTTGCTTACAATTACACGTGGGGCACTAACTACTTAGAATTAGTCTAATTATTATAAATTTCTTATAACTAATAAATATTCTAGGATAATAGTTAACTATAATTATAAGAATAAGCACACTAGTGAAACAAATAATATAATTAAAATGTTGTAATATAAAATAATATAAGTCTAATATTAGTAATAATAAATTGGAAGTAAAAGTGTTAATAGCAAATATTATGATAATATTAATAATAGTAATAGTAATTCAATAGCACTATAAAAATTAGCAAAAGACGCAAAAAAGTAAAAAATTATAATTAAAAATATTTTTGTTTTAAGAACGAAAAAATAGTACATAGTCTTTGCTCCTAGTTATGTATACTATCCAGTTCTGCTATAGTTCTGACGCGAACTTTGGAATTTCTCACCTTTACGATGACGATACCATCTGTTGTCCAAACATTCTGTTGGCCGAAACGTTCCACAGCCTTTTTTAACACTTCCAGCCGCATCCTCGTCAGGTCCTCCCGAATTGTGATACCCGTTTTCTTCAAATTTCTTTTGGATGAAAACATTTCCCGGCGCTTCCTATAACTGATGAATTTTACAATTATAGGTCGAGTACCACCATTCGTTTTCCGGCCAACTCGATGACTGCGATCAATATCGCTTAGGTCTAATTGGACACCTATCTTTTTGGCAACATTGATTGCAATGCAGTCGGTGTCCTCGCCATCACGCTCGGGTTCCCCAAAGATCCTTAGGGAGTTTCGCCGCTGGTACTGCTCAAGCTCGTCAGTCCGCTCCTCCAGTTGAAGTTTGAGATCATCGATCTCCTTAGTTTTCTCTAATAGTTTCTCTTCGTAACGAGAAACTAACACCTCCAATTTCTTTTCCACTGCTTCCGAAACAACCTGGGCAATTTTGCTTATGAAAACATCCGATGTCAGGATGCTTTCAATAAGCGAAGCAGAGACAGCGTCATTCGCTTTAGCGTTGCGTGTGGCCATGATGTTCAAAAATTAGAGGTAAAACGAACTTATTTTTATGAAAATTACTTTTAGGAAAAAACTAAAAGTATTAACAATATATTATAAAATTAGCGAATATTGTGGTTATACTTAGCTTATACCAAGCAGACACTGGCGATGTGTGCGGCGCTCTTCACTTACGATCGTACTGCTGAACAAAACTACCTGCTGCGCCGCTCACTGACAACTACCTGCGGTGACCCTCGGAGCGCTTAAGAAATACGTCCTCACAGCTCGAAGACCATAACACGACTGACCTTTATAGTGACACTGTAGTGACCTTTATATGGAAGACTGACCTTTATAGTGACACTGTAGTGACCTTTATATGGAAGATACCGAGACTGGGAAACCTCAAGGCAACGTGTAGGTCGGCACGGGATCTTGCCCCCCAGCGGGGGAAGATCATCCCCCGTTCCATAATTTAACAACAACTACGTTTACGGGACAAATGCATTTAGTAGTTGTCGTGCTAGGAAGCATCGGGAGACCGGTCGGGATCAACCACCACAGTAGTTTCACGCAAACGCCATTCAGTTTGCCACCCCTAGCAAATTCGACGCAAATTCACGAGAAGGCAGCAGCGTGGGCGCGCGCGAGAGGCGTCCGGAGAGAGGAAATGGGGGGCTGGCTTCTGGTGCGCTGCGTCGCAGCCACGCCGAGAGACGCCTCGGGTATCAGCATCGCTGCACAGTGGTTCATTTTGACGGTATGTATAAGGCTTAATTCACACGGAACCACACCAAAAAGCTGCAGAGCCCTCTACATGCAGCCACTGCCCAACACTATTGACCGCGAAAGAGATTGAGTCACACCGATGTGTGCTCGGGTGGTCAAAAGACAGTCAGAAGATAAAAAATGGTTTAGTGACTCGTCCGATTAGTCTACTGTGAAGCCTGTCAAATGGGACTGTGTTCTGCTTGTGGTGTTTCGGACGCGCGTCTGCGCTGTTGGTGGCGGAAGTTTGCCACAGAGCACCACAGCAAAGCGACTACGCCACTCGTGTGTATACCTCCATTTAACCTAATGCTTTGCCAGCAAATGCGTCTTTGGGATGCGCTGACGAGGGGCGCCGTGTGATGGGACGTAAGAGAATTTTATTCATTATTCAATTTATTGATGTTTTCACGTAAGTCTTTTACTACCGTCATAAGTCCCTTTTGTGGAGTCAATATCATATCTCCGAAGGTAGCTGATATGGTCGAACGCGCACCGTTAAAGTTGCCGCCGGAAGTTTGTCCCGGCGCCGCTCAAGAGAGGGCGCCGATTACCAACGCCACAGCTCCGTCACGCTCGGGCAAGCCCCGGAGCCGGAGAACTCACCCTTATCGGGTAGCTGGCCGGCGGACCTTCACCCCGGGCGGGCTATAAGAGCGCTGCCCGGGCGAGCGGTGGACAGTTGAGAAGTGGCTGCCAGTGAGTGTACAGTGACGAGTGTAGTGCGACATTGAACGGTTACGGACTCGGACTCTCCCTGCGGCTAAACAGTGATCTACGCTACGTCTACGGAATATCTGATGGAATATTGTTCGACCTGGCTTGTATTATTGATTCTCCTGTTGGTTTGCGGTAATAAAAGAATTTTAGAAATTGCTGATCCTTATTTTGGATATAACAGTAGCGAAGTGTATCCTCGGCTCGATGATGAAATCCGGCGCTGACCTGTACGTTAATTGATTGAATTGTGATTTTGGGCGCGTCAACGCCCAAGGCAATTAGTACCGTGAGTATAGTGCCGGATTTCTCTCTAACTCTTTCTCTCGAGGTGTTAGTGGTTTTTCCCTCCCTCGAGGTCCGGCGTAGCTGATTGGTGAAATCCGGAGGACGAGCGCTTAAGCTCCTGACTGGTTGCACGATATGTGAGGTAGTGAAATACACGTGAGTGTGTGTGTAAATATGTAAGGTAAGGATAAAACAAGGAAGAGCTGGGAGACCACTCAATAGCTTAGAACTTGTCCCAGCTGTGGGCGATGACCGGCGGCTGGGAAATGCGTGGTGGAGTAAAAACCCCACAAGACTACAAGTAGGTCGACCCCGGATCTCACCAGCCCCTGGAGAAGATCACCAACACCTTGCACTACGAAAACGTACACTACTCTTATGGAACTAATTACCTTTGTAGTTGAATCGCCTGGAACCCCTAATCAATCAAAACCGACGTTGGACACTCAAGGTATAAAAAGCACAGTTGCTACACTGTAGTACCCTTAGATTCCACGAAGAGTCACACTGTGCAAAGGCTTTGCATCCCACCTCGCACTCCCTTTACACTCTGCGTTTGATAATGAGATACTCCACGGATGTCATTATTCCTATTAATTATCTAGGGTACGCGGACGAGCAAGCGAACACATGCGTATGCGAGGTTGCAAACTGACGCAAGGGAATTTGCAACGACGACGAACAAGATGCTGCTTGAGGGTGTACATTTCACTGCTGCTGAAAGAGTGCCTAAGTAATCGTGATTTTATAGTTTCTCTTTGAGCCTACACATAGTAGCTGGGTGTTTGCGTGTGTCCGTCTGTTATTCCGTCACATACAGTTAAATTAGTGGGCCAAGCGAGAAGTAGTTCGGAATATTGTGGTCTGCTGGTGGGGGATAGGACATTTTCTCCTCACCTTGTATTCTGTTTAAAAACTTCAATTAATAAAGATGTAAGTGATTTAAAAATAATATTTCAAGGGTTTGGGTCGCCACGCTAACCTGGTTAAGAGTTTGATTAGGAAATAGCACGTATTGCTAGAAAAATTCTAGAATATAGCCTGGACTATTACTGTATTATATTTGCTGGCATGTTGTCGTTTGAAATAAGTTACTAGGAGAGTTGGTTTCGAACGAGGAGAACTGGTAGATGAATACAAGAAGTGGTATAAAATGTATGATGTGCTTATTAACAAATGCGATATTTAGGTTGCGAATAATTAATTATATAATGAATGAACATGAGCATGAACAAAGAGCTGAAAGCAACATTACATGTAGTAAAAAGATAACTGTCAAATATTTTTATAACTTCATTTATGGTAGCAGAGCGCAAGAAGATATGGATAACAGAGGACTAAACAAAATGGAAATTTTCAACGGAATAAATTTTGAAATATGAAGCTTCGTAATTATTTCATTATAAAAATTGGACATTTACATTATGTGTTAACTCAATCCCCTCTAGAAAGCAAAGAAACAAATAGTAAGAGGAATAGATGAAGCAAAAGTTCAGGATCTCTCAGTGACGTATTCTTACAAAACGTTTGTTTGATTATGTTTATCGTTTCTATTGAGTCTAGTTTCATGAGATAGTAGAATGTTTTTAGATTGGAACAGGTCCAAAAATTAAGATAATAATAAAAAATCTCGCCTTTTGTAGCCTTCATCAGGGTATCAATTTGAACCCTTACATTCTTCAGCGAAAGAAAGACTGATGAATGAATGAATGAATGAATGGTGTTCTCTTTAACGACTATCTTTATATTGTTCAATTCTAACTGAGGTATTCTTTGGATTTTTGCAGTAAATCAAAATAAAAATAATCTTAAAATAATCTTAACATTTATCAAAAAACAGTCTTTATTCACAGATTTCATATAATACTCATTTATTATGCATTGGGTATTTGTTAACTCATAGTAATTTTTGTTTTAACAAATACTAAGTTTGCCAATTAAAATCTATGAATAAAGTTTCTCCAATAAAGTTTGAATCGTTTTTACTTTCGATTGTATATAAAAATTAAAATGATGCTTTAACATATAAATGAACGAAATGTATGCGTAATAACACATTAGAATGAATGGAATCGTGTTTCGAATGTGAATTAAACGAGTTCGTTCTTTAGAACTTTTGTTTCCATAAATAATGATATTTGGTGAAATGTGCTATTAAAATTAAGTATTAATATCACTGCAGAGTAACAAATACTTATGGCTTGTTTTATAAAAAAAATTTATGCGCAAAACGTTGTCAACAAACAACAAAAAGTTCAAGGTGAAATCAAATACATCTTCAGCTGATTATCTTCTATACTGTCTTATTTCTATGCAAAAACATTGAATACAAAAAAAGTACTTCTAAAATAAATCTTTAAGAGGCAGTTCAAGAGTTCAGCTTGATTTGAAGATCTACAAATTTGTATTCCTCATATATACATAATTTAAAAATAATGAGAGGAGATATCGAAAAAAATACGTCTTCGCTAAAATAGCTACTAACATTACACATAGTATATATGTTGAAAATGTTAGCTGACAATTTAATCGTGGAATCAACTGAACTTCATATAAATATCCATTCAGTTTCAAATTCTGTATCCGAAACAGAAAAAATCGAAGCATCTCAATTCAATCTGAAATATTTGTAAGAAAAAGTGTCAGTTGTATGAATATAATATAATAAACATTATCATACACTTTTCATTGTATTGTATGAAAGGTACGAACACTGTGGCAGTGTGTGCGTCTGAATCTACAAGTTATTTCTTTTGCTTAATTTATACGTTTTCCTCGTTTCGATCTTATGTACTTATTCAATATTCATTCTTTTGCTGGATTTCTCGCCTCCTCGAAACCTGAGACGTTGCCTTTCACTTTTGGAAAAGAGAGTATGCGTCAGGACTTTTCATTTTCTTTGACCAGGAGATTAAAAGGAAACTCTTAGCTACGGATTTCATTCGAAGCTTCCTTTTTCACTTCTCAAGAAAGAAAGGCACATGGTTAATCGTTTAGCTTTCAATGAAAATATGCCTGAAAGTATGGATTTCCGATTTCAGACTTATATTGAGTTCTAATTACATGGAACACCAATCTCGGCCGAAAATAACTCTTGCCGTAGGAAATAAATACATTTCCGTCTATTAGAATTGTCGGAAAAGGGTTTCAAGATTGAAAAACTTGACACCTTGGTTTATTGCGGATCTTTCAATTTACGAAATTATCTTGAGATTGGGATTTTAAAGTCATTAGACTGATGTAGAGTAAATAATCAACCATAATAGCAGGTTTTCCCTGAATAGTGCTGCCAGATGCCACATCTCCTAGGCACATGCCTTCAAGAGAAGATAGTCTACCCCCTAAACAGTATGTCCTCTTCTAGAATAGTTATTAACATCCCTTTAAATCGCCTTGGATGGATCAGGATAAATAACTAGTTAGGCATTTCCAATTCAGCCGCTATCTGGAAGACAAGCCTAGCGGCCAGATATTCTAAACGTTTTTTTTTGTGGTTTCTCCAATCAACACCAGGCGTATGCCGGAGCAGTACCCTAACAAACGGGACACGGACCCGGCGAGATTTTTCCTTCCTCTTCCTTGTACAATCCTCATTCCTTACACACACACACACACACACACACTTACACTTCCCAGTTGCGGCGGTACCCCGCTGGTGGGAGATTCCAGGTTGGGACAACTCTGACATGTAGGTCAGCGCGGAATCTCGCCATCCAGTAGGGGAAAGACCAGCGCCCCCTCTCGCGATAAAAAAAACATACACAACGCTTATGAGAGCAATGATATTAGCAGATGACGTGTTCGGAAACGCTAATCAATAAATCAATATTTTTTTTCTTTTTGTTAATTGTTTTATTTACATAACAACGTCCCTAACTTATTTGTCGGAGAACCTGGAGTAATTCTCCTTGAACATTGTCAGTAAAACGTCCATTCGTAATTGCCTTTTATCCCTATCGACTAGTATGCCGTTAGTATGCAGGGTTCCCAGACGAGCACTCATCAGAGCCCAGGGATTTCTCGAGCTCCTTAACCTCCGTGACTTCATGGAGCGTGGTTAAGCACTTCGGCTACCGACGCAGGCATGCCGCATCGGCTGCTGATGGACAGCAAATAACCAAATGTCTTATTAGTGATACTGCCGATGTGCCATGTTTAATACTTTTTCCTAATAACAGCTTCCTATTAGGGAAAATCAAATAAGAAATATCTTTACTCAGATTATTAGAACTTATCCGCCATATTCAGCAACAATTCACTGGTTTTGGTTGTTTCCAACGATGACCACCTCTTAAAGACTTAACGGACGCCAGACGTTATGATTGAGTGTGTTGTATTAAGTCGATAAGAAGTTTAGTATTATAAAATGTTAGTTGAAAAGGTAAACTCGGTACTCAAATATTATTTCCCCCTTCTTTGGTTTTGCAATATAATTTTCAAATTCTATTTTCAAATTACCATAATCAACATTTTCTTGTGTTTAGGGTGACCTTGACAATCTATTACTGATGAATTTGCGGATTCGACCCAGGTACGTGCTCAACGTATTGAAGGGCAGTGCGTTTGTAGCTCCTGCTGAGATCGAGTTTGTCATCATCTAATCGTTGGCTTCAGAGGTCCCCGGAAAACGTGTAGGCGAATGTCGAAATATTTCTTTATAAACCAACAACGGAGCGAACGCGACCTGTCCTGTTCATTCCCTTTCCTTACCATTAATCTTCCTCAAGCGAGACTCCGTGTGTGTGAGGGAATGTGTATGTTTGTGTGTGGACGTTTGTGTGTGTGACGGAATGTGACTGTGTGTGGACGTGTGTGTGTATGTGTGTGACGGAATGTGTATGTTTGTGGGTGCACGTGTGTGTATGGGGGTGTTTTGTTTGTGTATGTGTATCACGCCAACATTGAGTACGCTGATGCTAACTGAACACAGAAAAAACGTCAAATCGAAGGTACGTGTTTATAAAGATGTAAGTCTCTTATTGACGTTAGGCTAATTGTCTAAGTACGCATTTTAAGAATCTCCACCCATTTATTCTCATATTGCGGAAGTACCGGAAGTAAAACATAAATTAATAAAGGCGACAAAGCATTTTAATAATTCATACAATCCATTATCTCACACATAAAATATTTTACCAAAAATTATATTTCTATATCAAGAAACTGTATGGCTATCATTTCTATTCCGATACAATAGTCATGTTAGCAAAACGTAATGCACTTCTGTCGTGATATACTGCATAGAAAATCAAACTAAAGGAGTGACAGAATTAGGGAATTTTACCTCGTCAATTCTTATAATAACGTGGATATCAAGATCACACGAATTTATCAATATGAAATTTCGCGAAGGTTTTCTTTTATAAAATCTGTTTTTATATTCGAACATAAATTATTGATTTTTGGGGAATGAGTGAATTGGATTTGGGTTTCATATTTTTTTAAACAGTATTGCCTATCCTTTTTATGTTTTCTAAAGAGATACGCGAATGAACAGAACATTCGTGTAATTTTCTTGTAGCACAGCAACGTAATTGAAATGTCATTTTCTATGTGAAGAGTGTGTGCCCTCAAACTTAATTATTTTGAAAGCGCTCTCAAAATTAAGACTCAAACAATTTTCTCAATTCCATGCAAAATCTACATATTTCCAGACACCAAACAATGGAGAAAAATTGCTGAAAAGTTTTACTTTTTAAAAGGTTATTCATTCTTGGCCTGCAAAACTCAGGAGTCGCGAAGGACTAATGAATTGGTAATTTTATGTTTAGGATAAATAAAAATAAGAGTTTTGTGGGTAATACATTTCAGAAATTCATTACGTTAATGGAGAAGGATAATCAAATCTCTTCAGTTGAGAGTGGGTTGAAGACGGTTTTCGTGTGGATTTTGTTTGTATTATAGAGTCATGATTCGTTTAGTATTTATTCTCAAAGACTAATGAAATGAGGAGTTCTGGAACAATAAAATCACTTTCAGTGTAAACACTGTTGAAAATGTTTCAGAAAATGCATTTGAAATGTTTTATATTTCTCAAGATCAGTTCATGAACGTTGTAATGGACTACAGCAAAAAATTCTGCAGTCCACGTTCACTTAAAAACGTACTGCATCACAGATAATATTCTGCATTCACTGCTTCAGAACGGACACATGAGTGGGAAGATAGCAAGATATGACATTCACATACACTCCCTTATCATTCATTTAAAAACACGCTTTGAACTTTAAAAAATCTAGACATTTTTTTCTTCGCTAACTACATTATACAAAGTTTTCTGAGAAGTGAAAATGTCGACTACTTTCCATATATCAATAAGTACAATTTGCACCATAAGATGAGAAGAACAAAAGACACCAGGTAAGTGTGTATTCTATTAATTTTAAGATATTTAAGATGAAACCCATGCTCGAGGTTTTTAGACGCTGGATTATTAATATATTCATACGAGCAGAAAACAAATCTACGAGCCATTACAAATCATTTAAAGCAAACAGTTTTGAAATTTGGAAACTAAAATATCTTTTTAAACAAGACTTAGGATGTTAAATATAAACATTATTAATGTAATTTCAACAATATTGTTGGTACACTGTGTTTAAAGCGTTTACACTAAAAGAGAAACTGCGGTGTTCAAATAAACTCTTGCAGACCCACGAAAAAGGATAAATTTCAAACCAATTAAATTTATATATATATATATATATATATATATATATATATATATATATATACATATTTATATATATTTATATTTATTAAGTTAGTTGGTTAATGTGTTTTTTCGTGCATGCGGCGAAAGGTAAATGTTAGCTTAAAAGGTATTTGCGTCAGCACATATCTCCTCGCGGGAAGATGAATCGTTTGTGCAGAGGAATCTGCAACCCCTTGACCCAAGCACTGGGCCCTCGGGTCTCCACCGGCGTTGACATGGATGCGCTCTTAGCATGCGCAGTTGGCGGTGCTTCATTGCGACGCATCCCTCCCCGCCCCGCGACGCTGCTCCGCGTGTCACTCCGCAATTCGCAGTCAAGCTCATTTCGACCCCGCGCCGGCCAGCTCGCGCTGCCCCATTGCGACATCACCGAGGGGTTGCGAAGGTCACCACCCCCAGCCCTCCCCCCATTCTCGCCCACCCAACACACCACTCCAATACAAACCAACAGTGAACAACCCAACTTCACCTACCTGATACATCACGTCCCAAATCACCCCGGCTCGACCCCCAACACCAACCACCCGACATAACCCACCCAATCGGCCATTCGGCCAAACAAGCAACCTATGCCCACCAAGCCTACGCTGCATCGCGCCAACTTGCTGTATCTAGCCATACCCTGGGTCAAGGCCCGATCCGCCTCGTGCCGACCCGCCTTGCTTCCCTCATACATGACCCCAACCTCTCCACCATCACCTTTCTCCTCGGCCTCATCTCATTCCGCACCACACCGTCTACATACTCAACACCATTCTCCAGGCCTTATTGTCTCTTGCTGACTCATCTGGTGGAGCCACCGCTCTCAGTCTGCACTGCACCACTGTCTACCTCGCCGTCCAGCCTGGCCATCCCACTCACCCTCACATATATTTTCTCGACCTTCCACGCTGCCATGACCCGCCGAGTCTCTCCCCCAGGTCCGCCTCTTCGCTATATCACTTCATCACGTTGTCACCACCTTATCCATCTCCCTTCCTCATGCCCTACTCTGTCATGTAGTCCCTCCCCACCCCACCGTCCCACCCCGCCGTCCCACCCCACCGTCCCACCTCACCGTCCCACCTCACCGTCCCACCTCACCGTCCCACCTCACCGTCCCACATCACCGTCCCACCTCACCGTCCCACCTCACCTTGCCACCCCTCCTTCCCACCCCACCGTCCCACCCCACCGTCCCACCCCACCGTCCCACCCCACCGTCCCACCCCACCGTCCCACCCCACCGTCCCAACCCACCGTCCCAACCCACCGTCCCACCCCACCGTCCCACCCCACCGTCCCACCCCACCGTCCCACCCCACCGTCCCACCCCACCGTCCCACCCCACCGTCCCACCCCACCGTCCCACCTCACCGTCCCACCTCACCGTCCCACCTCACCGTCCCACCTCACCGTCCCACCTCACCGTCCCACCTCACCGTCCCACCTCACCTTGCCACCCCTCCTTCCCACCCCACCGTCCCACCCCACCGTCCCACCCCACCGTCCCACCCCACCGTCCCACCCCACCGTCCCACCTCACCGTCCCACCTCACCGTCCCACCTCACCGTCCCACCTCACCGTCCCACCTCACCGTCCCACCTCACCGTCCCATCTCACCGTCCCACCTCACCGTCCCACCTCACCGTCCCACCTCACCGTCCCACCTCACCGTCCCACCTCACCGTCCCACCTCACCGTCCCACCTCACCGTCCCACCTCACCGTCCCACCTCACCGTCCCACCTCACCGTCCCACCTCACCGTCCCACCTCACCGTCCCACCTCACCGTCCCACCTCACCGTCCCACACCACCGTCCCACACCACCGTCCCACACCACCGTCCCACCCCACCGTCCCACCTCAGCCTCCCACCCCGCTAATTCACCACCCCTCATTCCTCATCGACCCACCCCTGCTTCCTGCCTCTTTCCACCCCGCCGCCTCATCCCTGCTCACGCCTGGACTCGCTGGTGTATCGCGTCGTAAAATACCTGTGAACTACGCAGTTGCAAATGGAAAGAGCAGCAATACCATGTAATCGCATTTTAGACACGCAACGGGCTTACTGAGCCCGAGAATTTATTCAAATTGCACGAATGTAATATCAAAAAGAATGCTATGTAACGCTTTTTGGTTTATTTCGTATTCAAATGGGACCATTCGAAGTGTCGCTGCCCCGCCATTTCATTCTGGCCCGACAGAGAAAATAGTAATTTCATAGTTATGTAGCAAATGTATTTTTGACATTAGATTCCCATTCAGTGTTTCTCCAAACATTTTTTAATTACAATGATGACATACAAGAACTAGCAAAACGTCAAACAATTGCCAATTAAAAGGTTAAACGAATTTTCATGAAGATTTAAAGACTAACTAAAATATTCCAATTTGATTGAAAGAAATTCAGACAAATTCAAAATAAATAATTCAAAGGGGCCATAAGTTTACAATTCTTAGAAAAAGTTAGAAGAGTAAAAAAATCACAAAATGACAACTTCGTAAACGAAAGATACAAATACACATCCAAGAGCTATCTACACAGAGCTATGGAAAAAGGTTATTAAAAAACTTTAAAAATAACATAGCAACGACCCACTTTCACAAAATCTAGGTTACTTATATTCATGCATTATTAATAAATATTCGCATAGACATTCACATTGTTTACTACGATACGTACAGTTTCTCCAGGCCATACGATACGATACCCGTATACATATAGACACCCATTAACAGAAGCTCATATATATATATATATATATATATATATATATATATATATATATATATAAAGGCTCACGCACGTATACACCATACATTATAACCACACGTCTACATTGTCGCTCATACGGATACACATTTGCTTATACTCCTGCATTTCTGCATGCATACATAATATACTCATTTTTATTAGTCTAACATTCGTATTTATAACACAGTATATACATTCAACATTTACTCGCATATGCATATATACAAATATAACTAGATACACAGTCGCTTATATTACACAACGCCTTAAATAGTATATGGTACTTTTTTATATTCAGTTTTTAAATGCAGTACAATTCTTACGTAGTACGTAACAAAACTAATTTTAGAAGCAACACTCTAATCATTCGAATTATGACCCCACCACACTGTCACTTCACTAAGGTACACTTGCATCTCACCTTTTGTCGATTACGAAAAATAACAATTGATTTGGGTATTGTTATATACCTTTTCATTTCCCTGCGCTTCACTACACTACACATTCCATTACTTAAATTATCCTTGATTAACTAAACTAAATGGTAAAATACACCGACTTAATGGGCTTAGTATGATTCTCCTATGAATAATAGGATTTGGAACGATATTATGTCATTGTGCATGGGACATTATTTCACAGGTATGCCAACATGATGGAATATATGGCCGGTGGGAATTTTCTCTCATATTCAAATGATTGCTGCAATAATTGGGAGACTTATTTAGGTAATGGCTAACAATATCCACGTTATTGAGAGTTTCAACGTAAAAAACTACGTTTGTTGCAAGGCAGGTTAGTACCAGTATAAATATAAATAAAAATGCTAAGTAAATAAAGAAAACCCTTAAACTAAAGTTAAATACTTTCCGAATCACAAAGACTTATAAGAAATCGGTGTCAAACTTTCTAGACTGACAAAAAAATGTCGCACAAATTACGTTTGTAAAGAGGTCAAACCTTCTTATGTTTACGCAATTAGACCAAAATTATTTTGTAAATTGCTTTAAAGTAAGCAACACTACTATTAATAAATACTAAGGTTAGAAATAATAATTTACGTAATATTCTGTTTTCTAGTTCTACCTAATTTTGTAAAATAAATGTTCTTCTAATTACATAGTTCACGCTGACATACATTCATTAGTCAACAAACACCCTCCAAACACTTCTTTAGAGAACGTGAATCTCCTCTTATAGTTGTCCTTAAAGAATGTTCGAATGTTCTTAAATCAATAGGGATATTGCATGAGCTTCCAGACAGCCTGACTAATCGGCTTCCAAAAACTGGTGAGCTTAAGGACGGGTGAATTACACTTTTATTTATTTAACTACGCATTTTTATTTGATTATTTATTTCTTTATTTGCAATTTAGGCATTATATTAGCCGGAACAGATCCGTTGTAAGGACCGTAAGTACAACAGGCATGCCGTAATATATTCGTTTAAGAGCATGCGCGACGTAATTGATTGATTGGTGATTAAGGGAGTGTCAACTTGTAAGGTCATTTGTCCAGTAAGGATAGGGCGTGTGTTTATGGTGAGTGGTGGTGGTGGTGACGGTGGTGGAGGTGGTGTTGGTGGTGGTGGTGGTGACGGTGTTGGTGGTGACGGTGTTGGTGGTGACGGTGTTGGTGGTGACGGTGGTGGTGGTGTTGGTGGTGGTGACGGTGGTGGTGGTGATGACGGTGGTGGTGGTGGTGGTGTTGGTGGTGTTGGTGGTGGTGACGGTGGTGGAGGTGATGACGGTGGTGGTGGTGGTGGTGGTGACGGTGGTGGTGGTGACGGTGGTGGTGGTGACGGTGGTGGTGGTGGTGGTGGTGGTGGTGTTGGTGGTGGTGGTGGTGGTGTTGGTGGTGGTGGTGGTGGTGGTGACGGTGGTGGTGGTGACGGTGGTGGTGGTGACGGTGGTGGTGGTGGTGGTGGTGGTGACGGTGGTGGTGGTGACGGTGGTGGTGGTGGTGGTGGTGGTGGTGTTGGTGGTGGTGGTGGTGACGGTGGTGGTGGTGATGACGGTGGTGGTGGTGATGACGGTGGTGTTGGTGGTGGTGGTGGTGGTGTTGGTGGTGTTGGTGGTGGTGGTGGTGGTGATTTTTTGTCCGATTGAAGGTGAGATCCGGCGCCGACTTCCCTGTCGAATAGCGAGGTTTTCCCCAACAATTATCTCCCACTGGCCGAACACTGTCCCAGTACATAATGTAAATGGAGAACAATCATGTGTGGTAGTGTAGTGCATGAATGTTACTATGTGTATAAGGGGTATAGGACAAGGAAAGGGAAGGAAATATCGCGTGCGGTTCGTGACCTGTTTGTTTGGATACTGCTCCGGCATTCGCCTGATGTTGATCGGAGAAACCACGGGAAACTACCGATCAGAGCAGCCGGCCGCTAGAATTCCCCAGCCAGCGACGGAATTCGACCTATCTGAAAAGTCAGTGTCTACAATCGTGCCACCATTGGGACTCGAACATAGGCCCTCCCGATCAGAAACATTACGGTAACATCACTTGACGCCCTGGGTCACCTAGACCGGTGAGTAGCAGTCGAGCCCAACATTAATATTCACACACAGCAGTCTGGGAAGACGCTGTCCACGAACGACAAAGATTCTAGAAAGATCTCAAATGCGACAGCGGCCACCGGAAGCGCTTCTTATGGATTTTCCGCTTGCCACACCCCCTCCCTTCCGTCCCCGAAGGGTTCCAGGAGAGACGCGTTTTAAGAATCCTGGGCGGAGACGCATGCGACAGTCGCGCGCGCATGTTGTGCGACTGAATGCGCGTGGAATGCCGGGCTGGCAGCCTTTGTGGCGGTCGCATTGTCGGGTCGTCGGCGGGTTGATAAGTGGCAGGGAAGGAGGAGGGAGGAGGACCCGGGAAAAGAGAAGAAAGGATGAAGGTGGAAGTGACAGGGAATAATGGGAGCTGAGAGGATGCCCGTGTACGTTGAATGTGTGTGGGTGAAAAGGAAAAAGAGAGTAAACGGGGGAGATAGAATGCAAATGGAGGACAGCGAGGAGAGGCGCAGATAGCGTCGGTGGTTGGGGTTGGAGTAGGATGCTTCAGCTGCTGATAAATCATTCTACCTTCGATTCTCAGGGTATTGTATCCAACAGGGTAGAAAAGGTAGACCTCTTTGCTCTTTGTTGAAAAATATGACGGATATGTTAATAGAACTTCACCCATATTTATTTCCACCAGATATAAAGTGTACTAAAGAAATACAATGGATTTGTTCTACTTAAAATGCACCATCAACCCAAGCCGTGTATGTAGGACGTCTGGATTTATGGAACATTTGAAAATCTGCTCACTGAATACGCAGACGAAACTTGGCCAATTGTTAACTTTTATAAGATACCGTGCACAGAAAATTCAGTTAGTGTATTATTACTTAAGAGGAAGTCAATTCCTATGGTAGCACCAAACAGTTTTAAGACAAAAATGTAGATCATTTTCTTCCTCGTAATTGGCCTAGAAGTTTGTATTATTTATTCTCATTAACATTAAATAAAAACAATTCAATAGTTTTATGATTTTCGTTTGTTGGTAGTAATCTCAAAAAATGCTTAATCGATTTTGATGGGATTTTTCGCTGTAACGAGAAGTACTTTTGTTACTTAAAAATCTATCGAATTCAAAACAAAGTTTATTTATTTTCTGTTAACATCTAGACTTTTTCTCCGATTTTAATCAACTTTTGTGCACACCCCCTTTTAAACAATTGAAAAGTCATTAACGTCATAATATGTCATACAAATATCTCCATCTTCCTACTCTTTAAAATAAAATGTACGTGCACGCAGCAAAATGTCAGTTTCTCAAAAATAGTTCGAAAGCGGTGAGAAAATCTACCGAAGGCAATTAAACCTTTCTGTCAGTCCATACATTTCCATACTAAATGCACTTACCTAATTCTAAAAGCGCAATTAGACTTTGAATTATCGAAGATCAAAATTGTTACTGAAAATTTGCCGGAAAATGTAACCAACACGTGTGCTCACAGCTGCTCTTACCAATGATGGTAGAAACCCATGCGTGGCCTATCACTCCATATAAATAGCTTATTCTACGAGAAAAATTGCTCCCCGCAGTGAGAACCTAAGTTTTTTGCCTTTAATCCACTCCCTGCCGGCGCACAAATACCCCCAACAAGTGGGTATCTGGGAACCTTTATATTCAATGGCTGGGTCAGACCGCCCAGCCACCTCAGAGCTACAACCGTCTTTCCAGGCCTGTGCCGCAGTCAAAGCAATGTGCAACTCACAATGCGCGGGAACACGTTCCTCCTAAGTCCTGAATGTCCTGAGTGTCGGGCCATTGCCACCACGAAGCCAAGTGCCCTACTGGGGACCATCCTTCCTAAAGCCAGGGGGACTCAGGTCTCCCAACCTACCTTCTCACTGCCTCCTCCTTGAAGCTATCGACGTGTGTGCCACCGAGGCAATCTGACAGGTAGCTTCATGTTCCCTGTCTGAACTTATAAAAGTGGGTTTGAATTCCATCGCACAGGTGTACAGAGGATGCCTGCTGACAAACCCCACGCCCGATTCCGCCCAAACTTTAGTGGCAAGCTACCTACTCACTACCACTACTTTGAAGCTATCGACGAGAAGGCCGCCGTGAAACTTGGCGTACGAGTGAAAGTCTGCACTCCTCCACCAGGAACCGTGACCTACGCGGTCGATGATGGTAGCAATGATGATCGAAACAAACATAGAACAGGGGAGGGGCGTTTCCTGCCGATCATTTTGGGCCAAAATAATAATAATAGTAATAATAAAATGTAAATGTATAATTTTACAGTTATTGGGAGTTATCTAAAGTAGTGGACATTCGTTATTTCTAGACCTCCTATTAAAACATTTTAGATGATGCAAGTTTTCTGAACTGCTCTACTATAACAGAGATATTATTGTTGACTTGCAATTTCTTTAAATTCATATTCTTCTCTTTATTATTCTTTATATATATATATATATATATATATATATATATATATATTGAAACGCGGAGCGTTTCTCCAATAATTAGAGACACAGAACCAGTAATTATAATTACGATCATTTTGAACTGCGCGGCATAGCGGCGAGCGGCGGACGGGGACAAGTGAACGAATCGGGCGCGAAGACAGCGAGAGCGCGCGAGAGAACGGCAGTTGCAGTGCATTTGTGAGATGGAACGTGAGAGAGGTCGGTACGATAGTGGTGCGCGGTGCAAAGAGAACTAAATTAAGATACCTGCACGAGTGGTGGCCACGTGCTCACATAGTGGTAATTAGGAGGGTGGAGGAGCACCGACGAACTGTGTTACGATAGAGCAGCGAGATATACTGCAGGGACAAGACGAACAGTAATCTAGAGGTAGTGCATACTTCCTTGGAACGACACGTGAACGGTTGGCATCAACGCAGAAGGATTTGCACAACCGCCGCCGTGCGCAACCGCCGCCGTGGGAGCCCGCCTTGCAACCGCCTGAAGGAGCGCCGAGCAGCACCGAAGGTCACCGACCGTTGCGGCCGTTGGAAATCATCAGAGAATAAACGACGTATTTTCGAAGCCCGAGGTATTGTAGAATCTAAAATTGTAAACTGAGTTTTGGTACCAAAACAGGGAATAATTGTATTTAAGGTATTGTACTGAAGGTGTGATTCTAAAAATAAATCGTGTTTTTGTTCAGACAAAATTATATCTTTGTTTTGCCAATGTATTGCCGAATCCTTAAGAGACCCATTCACGAGACAAGACACCCGTCCTTTCCAAATTTCATTGCAGTGAAAAGTACCGCCAACCAGGTACGTCACAATATATATATATATATATATATATATATATATATATATATATATATATATATATATATATATAGAGAGAGAGAGAGAGAGAGAGAGACCAAATCGGCCTGAATGTCTATGATTGATCGATGGATCTATCGACGATCATGGACCATGGACATGGACATGGATCTATCGACGATATGGATCTATGGACGATCATTCAAACGTAGCGCGAGAAATAAAGGAACACCGCGAATGACTGACGACTGAAAGGGTTTTGGTGCGTCAACTGTTTTTGAACAGGCGAGACGTTGTGGAGGTGTTGCATGAGAATGAAGGTGTTTCGTGAAAGTGGATACGACGTGAATGCAGTAATTTGCGGGAATCGAGTAAGATAGTGGTGCTATCAGGATTGCAAAGTGATGAACATAATGACATGGTGATGGGTGGATCGTTAAAGAGACAATGTAATGTGGAGAACAGTAGAAAACAGGAGAGAATTGATGTCGGTGGTAATTGACCGGCACATGGTAAATTAGATTACCATCGGATTGTGGCTGGGACAGTGACATTGCATGGTGTGATGCCAAGACAGTAGTGTGAGCCCATCTAGATGCAAAACATACGTTGTTAGTGTTGCGGAATATCAGATGAGGCATTCTGGGAGCAACGTGGAATATTGTTCATGCATTGCGAGTGAGCGTCATGCTGAGCGGAGCTGAACGCCACGAACAGCCCGGGTTGAGGAGGCAGTATGAGGGAGACAACTGTCATTCATATGTATCTGAATAATATTGTGTATTGGTATATTATTCTGCCATTAGTGGAGTAATAATAACTTTATGATTAATTTGTATAAACTGGGTAATAGTGTATATGTTAAGGACATATGAAAACCCACAATATTAATCATAAAGGCAATTTAAAGAAGAACAACAGGGTCATGTTAAAAGTGAGGTGATATTTGTAACTGGAATCACGACAAAAGAGATATTTTCTTAATCATGTTTAGTATGAAACTGTAATCTTAGGATTAGTTGGCATTGGAATTGTAATAATTAAATTGCTGGTGCAATTTAGGTGCAATAGTAAAAATAACAGTACTTTTAAAGGGAACTTATTAATAGTTTAAAGATCATGATCTTGTAGGAAAGGAATTAATGTGTCACCACTTTGATCCTCATAATGATGAATTGATCCTCACCATGATGAATCCTCATAAACACATAAATATGGAAACTAGAGAAATGTGTAATTTCGGCTTTTATCAGAGAAACAGACATGCCCGAAATAATGATGACGTGGTTATGACAGGAACCATTGAAAATAAATATAATTGTTTTATTTTTTGTTCTTAGAGGGATATTTGTGTAGACTTGATCAAAAAGATTGTTGCAACCAAAAAAGTTCCTTGTCCTCTCAAAATAGTCATTTATTCATTATTTTATCAACATATAAAATGCGTGATTTTCAACTAACCTCTGTATTTACTGTCCCTATTAAAAGAGAACTTCACGGTAAGGTCACTACATATTATATATAATATATATTATATATAATATATATTATATATAATATATATTATATATAATATATATACCCAATCTGTCTCCTTAAATAAATCATTATTTAAGACAGCAGTTCAAAAGCCGCAAAACAAAGCGGCGCCGTGAATCGCAGCAACAGCGAAAGAAGAACTGGTCTTCCGCACTCTCCAAGCCCGGGAGAAGTGAGAACTCCGTTAGTTGCAAGGAGAAGGTAGTAGCGTGAAAGGCCTAGGTGGATGGCAGACGAGCGCATAAGACGCGGAGGAGAGTAAGTTTAATCGAAACGGTAAGAATTCGGAATAGGTGACGAATTGCTGCCGAGAGTGCAAAGTGACGAACATGATGGTCAACTATAAACTAAATGTGGAGTGAGTCAGTAAAGTAGTGACAGTGCAATGTTTTGAGAGAGGACAGAGCCAGTGGTGAATAACTACCACGTGGAACTTAAAATAGTGCGAGTGACTGAAAAGGCAGTGGCGATGAATAGTGCAATGACAGTATCATAACGGACATCACGGAGGGATCTTCTACTTCGGGCGGCTACGAACAGTGCCGAGCGCCACCGGGCGAAGCTGAGGTTCGCAGGACGACGGTTGAAGAAGGACAACCTTAGAAGCCGTCTCGTACAAACAAGTATTTATGTGGCATTCTAATGGGAATGAAGTACGGTAGGAATTAATCCGACGTATATTGGTTTAGCCGACTGTCAAGTGACTGCAAAATAAGTAGCATGCGATCGAAAACGGTAAAGAAAGGAAAATTAGAGAGTAATCGTAATAGTTGGTGGTGATCACTCATAAGGTAATTAGTCAGTGTAATTTTATTAATAAATGTTTGTATTGTTCTTATGCTTTAAAGAGGTGTTCTTTTTTGTTTGCATGGTAAGTTGCATGCAGCTAACAAGATCCCTCCCCTGAAACGGATTCCCTGTCCCATCTTAATAAATTTCATCTGTCTGATGAAATAATGTGTGACCAATCGATTCACATACGTGTTGGCAGACCACGTCGAAGGATTGACTAAAAGTGTGTGTGTGTGTGTGCGTGCGTGTGAGTGCGTGTTTGTGCGCGTGTGTGTGTTAAAAATGATGAAATGGTAGTTGCGTGGTTTTTTAAAGTAATATGTCCAAATGTTGAATAGCTACACCCTTTACCTCGTCGGATTCGGAATAGCAACGACCTCACTTGTTCACAGCGAATGTGGTGACAGTTGGCCAATTCCTTTTCATCTCACGTATAACTCGTAGCCCCTTATTTGCATCCTCTCAAAGTTGCAAAGCGTCTATGAAATATGTATGTGCTGGCACGTCCCCCAGAAGATCTACGCACAGCAAACCACTGACTGCCAGCTCTTTTCAGCTTCACTTCTTTGAAGGTGCGATCTAGATATGTTTCCAGTGTTTAAAATAAATTTAAATAATTAACAGAAGACTGAACGTATTCGCTCGGTTATTCGTTTAAGTCTCTAGATTTTATGAATATTGAATTATAAAAATCTATTAAGTAAACAGAAAAGTTAAGTAAAGAAGAAAATTGAACCGAAATTTCTTTCTTGAATGAAAAGTTACAAACTTCTTTTCTTTCTTTCATTTCACTGTTTCTTTCTATTTGGTTTTGCAATATTTTTACTATTTTTATTTCTTCTGTTGAATGTTTCTTTCTTCTTTGCTTTCTTTCGTAATTTAAAGATTTATTTCTTTTAGTTCATTACATCTATCAAAAGTATAAAACAGACACACTTAGAGCAAAGGTACCGCTTTCTCTGGGCCGACTTTTGACGATACCCTCCAAAACTAATATTCTTCGAAATGTCATAATATGTCCCCATTTTTGTATTAATTTTCTTCTTGATTAGGGAAAGAATGCTCAAACCGTATAGGTCTAATTTCCGTTGCATTTTCTATATTTTCGAAAATCGCAATATGATATAACTATTCGGCCTGTTTCATTAACCACAATATGAAAGATAGAGATTTTGTATTAATAAAACCAGTTCTTCCAAGTAATATTTAAATATATTCAAGTGCAGGTTTCGAAAGTTCCAGTAGTGTTACGTTATTTTGCTTTAACTAAAGTAAGTAATAATTTTTTTCTGAAAAATGGTCTTACTTTTTCTCTTGAGAATTACGAAGTTTTCTAATAAAGAATGGCTCATGCTTCGTTTTAATTAAATTCTGAATTTTCGAAGAGTTATAAATATGATAGAAGTTATGTACTGTTGTACGCACATTAGTTTTTCGAATTATCGTATTTCTTTATAAACTTTAAAAGAAAACCAAGTTGGCAAAACTACGTCCGCAGTAAAAGTGTTGTAAAAGGATCACGCACCTAATTTTATGTGCCTATACCTCACCTAAGGAACGCAAAAAAAAATAAAAAATAAAAAAATTCGATAAATATTTGAGATGCTAATGTGCTATTGAATTGCACTGTATTAGATCATGTTTAGGATATATGACCATTAGCAGTAATGTTAATTATTTGAACCGAGTACTGTCTTTCTCCTCTCAATGTTTTATGTCACATTCCAAAACTGTACAGGTCATTATCTTGTGACTTGAGGATAGGCGATGTGGCAACACTGAGCGTCCTTGTACGCTTTGGTATACCATTATGTATGAGACTCACAATCACGGTCGGGTAAAACTGTATTGCGACTGAAGTGTAAACATTTGGAGTGTAAAAATGTGGAGTGTAGAAATGTGGAGTGTAAAAATGTGGAGTGTAAAAATGTGGAGTGTAAAAATGTGGAGTGTAAAAATGTGGAGTGTAAAAATGTGGAGTGTAAAAATGTGGAGTGTAAAAATGTGGAGTGTAAAAATGTGGAGTGTAAAAATGTGGAGTGTAAAAATGTGGAGTGTAAAAATGTGGAGTGTAAAAATGTGGAGTGTAAAAATGTGGAGTGTAAAAATGTGGAGTGTAAAAATGTGGAGTGTAAAAATGTGGAGTGTAAAAATGTGGAGTGTAGAAATGTGGAGTGTAGAAATGTGGAGTGTAGAAATGTGGAGTGTAGAAATGTGGAGTGTAGAAATGTGGAGTGTAGAAATGTGGAGTGTAGAAATGTGGAGTGTAGAAATGTGGAGTGTAGAAATGTGGAGTGTAGAAATGTGGAGTGTAAAAATGTGGAGTGTAGAAATGTGGAGTGTAAAATTTTGGAAAGGATTCGGCGTAGGGCAGCCAAATTTACTTTCAGAGACAAGAAAATGGAAGGATGGGATACACTCGATAACAGGCGGTCAGTAGTAAGACTCTGCGCTTTGTATAAAGTTTATAGTGGTAATCAAGCATGGAAAGAAATTAATCGTCGGTTAAGTAATCCTACATACATCTGTGGGGGGAGATCAGAGGCACCAAATAAATTTAAGACCGCAGAGAACGGATGGCGGGAAATTTTCTTTCCCAAATCGAACGATAACGGAATGGAATAGATTGCCTGCAAAAACCTTTGAACCCTTTTGTCGTAGCGTTCAACAATTTAGGAAATTAATTTAGGGTATTACTAAGTAAATGAGGGACTCAACTGAGAATAGTATGTTATAGAGCGATGCATAAGTAATATATTGTGAAATGAGGTGTCGTGCAGAGTAGAACAGAGAAATAACGAAGGAAGTGATTAAAGGGTCATAGTGAAGTGAAGTGAAGTGAAGTGAAGTGCAATGTGGTCATAATTGAACAAAAATTCAGTGCGGAGTTGAATTATAGATGTTTCTTTTTTAAAGTAATTTAATATTTTATGATTTAGACAGTTTTATATCATTATTAGGTCTATTATTAATATTATTATTATTATTATTATTTATTATTAATATCGCTGTTTTATCAGTTTTTTATTGTTTATGTTATTATTATTATTTTATAATTTACCACTATTATTATATATTTGTATGTTAGCTGTATTATCTTATTTATGTAATTAGCTGCCAACGTGTTATCCCAATTTGCAGCTCAAATAAATTTATTTATTATATATTTATTTATTTTGACTGATATCTCGATTTGTATCTTGATTGATTACTTCGCTCGTGTGCGTCATGGACTATGGCCATTAGTCCCGTAATGTAGTGCAGGTTATTATTATGGAGGGTGTCGCTGATTTCTCTCCTCTGGATGGGCGAATCTAGTGATGACCTATCTATAGGCTTCCGGGGTTTTCACCAAACACGTATCTGTCCCAGCAAGGACCTACCCCAACGTGACAAGTTTTAAACTCCTGACAGATCTCTCTACATGATTGATATTGATAGGAGAAACTGCGGAAAGCCACCGATCAGAGCAGCCGGCCATGAGAATTCTGCTCCAGACAGCAACTTAATTCGACCTAGCTATCTAGCTACTATCGAAAATCCTGCCAACGTCGGGACTCGAACCTAGCATCTTTCGGTTAGAGGCACTGGAGTGACATCAGTTGAAACACTGAGCCACCTCTGTCGATGTGTATCTCGAGAGAGTGCGGATCTCTTTAAGACGTCTTCTATGCCAAACGTCTACTCCAATTGTCGTCGACAACCCTTCACAAGAACGCAACTTGGAAGTATCTAGGCGACCAAGGGGCGAACCTCAAGGTAGAAAATGTGACCATTTTTTCGCAATAAACGTCCCACTACTCTTCTTTTGGGAAGATCCTTCGTCGTATTTTAAAGGATAAGAGAGGTCCTCGGAAAGCTACATTACTCTGACGGAAAATAAGTTTCGCTCGAGGGTATAGATTCTCTTTTGTTTGTGCTCGCAACGGCTCCGTTTGAATGTCCAGAAAATTCGTAATGGTTTTCTTCAATAAATTGGAATGAATTAGAGTTGTTCCAGAAAATTAAAAAGACAATCAATGTTTTGAACATACATTCCTGTATATAAGAACATATTATAGTACATTCACTATATTGGCCACATTTCAATTGATGTCATGCCATGTAAACAGAAAAAATTCTATAGTGGTGCAAAAATGAACAAGTTCCTCAAATGTATGATTAAAAGTTTTACATAAATATGATTGTTTTTAAAACAATTGATCCTCTTTAATTGTCAGAAAATGTCTTATTCCAAATGAAATTTCGTATTCTATCATTTCTATTCTATTCAAACTTCACAGCCGGTCATGTTTGAAATCGAAACATTTTACTCGTTCAATTACAAAATTGATAAAGATTATAACTTCAAGGAGCTGACTACGAAGTTCTCAAAGCTTTTCTTTTCAGTAAACATTCAGAAAAAGTTTTGAGATTTATCGTTTGTTGGAGTACTCCCTTCGTTTTGTTCACTAAAGAGATGGAGCACAAACTATAGCTTGTGTGAATTGTAACTTTCGTGGCAATGTTGGGGTAACGTAATGTTGTATTAAAGACAAAACCAAAGTAAGACTGCTGGAAGCCAGGGATTACTGTAATTTAGAGAGATTAATGTGTATTCGAAAAGAGTTATTGGAGGGATTTTGGTTGTCGACATTGGAGTGAATTACTGCGACCCAACTTGTGACCAAACGTACGTTTATTTCTGTAAATTATGTAGATGAAAACAATTGAGGGACGACCTTATAGTTCTCCAGTCCAGCGGTTTAAAGTAGATAGGATATTTTAACGTGCGGTGACATCGTTTAAACGACCTATAACAGACGGAATGGCTTAACGAAATACGAATGTATAAAACATTACTTATATAACTTTGTTTCTTTTAATTAGTAAGTAAATTACGCTTTCACGTTCATGTTGCCAAGAACTGGTATTTAGTTTTGTTTTTTATGATCCAAACAATGTGAGAAACATCGAAATACAGTATTTTATACTTATTTTATTAACTGAGAATCTACCTGCGTGAACTATTTGATCTTGCTTGAAGAATAAGAATTTCCAAGTTAAAATATGAAATTATGAACTGGCCATGCCGATTTCATTTTGATTGTTGTTGTTTTAGTGAATAATCAAAACATTTTTCATACGATTATAGTGTAATTATGTTTTCTTGAATAGTGATATACAAAATTACACGAGGAATGAGTAAAGTTTATTTTAGCTGCCCTAAAGTCGCCGCAATGGAGGAGAAAATCTGTGTTGGAAATTTTTCACTTTAGACGCAAACGATTTTACGGAGCCGAAATATGAATATTTTGAAACATGTTATGAATGTGAATATTCGTGTAATTCTTTGCTCGACTGTAGTGATAACAGTGTTAACATCTAAGTACATTTTTGAATGAGTCTATATAAGCAGACTTCTTATTGCCGCTCATTGTGAAGGACGATCGTCAATTCCTGGAGAACATACTAATTTTGTTCCTGTTAGTGTTATTGATATGAAAATGTCGAAATATCTGTCTTGGCATTTAAGTAGATATGTTCATATGATATATCATTTCACACTGACTTCCTCGCAGTGAAGTCCATAAAAGAAATTTGCAAAATTGCGTTTTAAAATTACTGTGATTCCCACATTCTCCACGGATATTGGGGTTGCGAATGTGACCTTTCTCGAGACTTAAACAATCACATCTTCTTCTTTGGTTCTATCTTCCATATACGGAAGTTAGGTGACCCATAACGGGTTTCCTGGGATAAATTATTCAGGGTGGTTTCCCGTTGCCTTCCCTGATATGATGATAATGATGATGATGATGATGATGATGATGAAAGGACGAACACAATACAACCATGGCCGAGGCGGGACTCGAACCCGCGATCTTTCGGTACTAGATCGCTACGGCACTACTGCCTTAGCGATCGCGGCCACCGGATCGGCAACAATCACATACCAATATCAATAAAGTACCAGGTACGGTAAAACTTATGGCCTTCGATTATAATGAGCGTAATGCGCTATTGGAATGAGTCAAAATACATTTTGAGTTTTTTTATTGGGTTCCAAATATGTTTAATTACCTTCAGTGAATTTACTTGCAATTGTTATTAGATGCTTGCAAAAAAACAAAGAGTTTGCACTTCAAATTTAATATATTTATAGGAAAGAGAGATAGAAGTGATAATTGCAAAATAATAAATAATTACAAAATCATATAGCGAAATTTTCATGATATTTAAGAAAAATATAATGTACTTTCAGGAACTTCCCCCCTCTTTCAAATTATATGTACAAAAAGCTGAAAGGGTGGAATCTTAATTTTTTCTGTAAGGGATTGGGAAGAAATATTGGAATAATTTTTACGAACTTTCATGCAGACAGTAACGTTTATCTTGTTTTAAAAGCGATATGTACATATGAGGTACACAGTATATTAACGGCAGATCCTAACCGACCTTGCATTTTCTTAAAAGTATGAAAGGTAAACTCCTGCCATATAACAATCGTATGTTGAAATATCAAATGAATAGGAATATACGAAACCCTCAAATTCAAATTTCACCTTCAAAAATTTATCAGTAGTACTAGTGAAAGGAAGTGGTGAAAGAAAACAGACAAAACGTCATTTGTCTCGAAACGAACGTCTGTTGGAAACTGCTCTTGTTCTGAGCGCTTCAAAGGTTTAATAAGATAGGAATAGAACAGCTGATTTGTACGACAAAACCAAAATAATCTTTGTATAAGAAAAAATAATAATTAAAACACTATTCTGCGTTATGCCCAACAAAGCACTTGTTTTAACAAAAACCGCATGGAAATAGGTTAAAACGTTCCTGAGATTACCCTATAGAAACTCTATAGAAAGTTGTTAAAACAATTACGTTTTTAATCGTATACATAAGCATATGAAATTATAATAATGTATTTTCAATTCACAGAAACTCCACTCCAGGAACCAGAAACATTATTCCAATCTTTCTTCCCAACCCTTTATAGAAAAAATGACGATTCCACCCTTTCAGCAATTTTATTCGCATGCATTTTTTGTACGATGTACATATATATCGTTTTTAATTTTACCTGTTTATATACAGAGGAACACGTCTTTATTTATATTTATTTATAATTAATTATTTATTAATTATTAATTATTTTTAATTGTTATTTATTTTTTATCAAAAATAATTAATAAAAATAATTAATAATTAATTATTTTTAATTGTTATTTATTTTTATTAAAAATAATTAATAAAAAATAATTAATAATGAATTATCATTTAATATTTAAGTTATTAATTATTAATTAATTATTAATAATTGAATGTCTTTCCGGGAGGTGTGTGATATATGGTCAGGTGGACGACGAAACTTTATGGAATATAAAACGTTCTTCTGTTATGAGTGAGGAACGGGTAACTTAACTGACGACCAGGAATGTATGTCTTTGAGGAGCTGGAAGAGTTAGGAAAATGTGAATGATGTTTAACGACGTGTGCACGTGAGAAGGACGACCTATAATGATATTACGAATAGACGGTAAAGGTTTTCTTCAGTTGTTTATGTAAACTTCTTCTCTTTGTTATTGTTTCCTATTCTTAGTATTATTTAATATTGAATATAAATATTTCATTGATTTGAATTTTGAACTTTCTTAAGCACCCGGGGCTCTTAAATACTGGCTACTAGCAGAGACACTCTTCGAGCACACGTTCGACAGTGCTTTACCCACCCTGACCAGCCGTAACTCCTCGTGCTGTTCAACAGCGCGCGCGCCCCAACTTCAGATGATTCCATGCACCCATAACATTGACTGATATCACTTCTGGGAAGAGTACGTTTGAAGAGGAGGGTGCCCTCTTGATTTATCTATGGTGAGCACCGACTTTGGTGGCTCGGGGAATCAATATTGATGTGACTGCAGTGCCACTGACAGAGAGGGCCCAGGGTTCGGGTCACGATGGTGGAAAAATTTTCCTCCCTAGCTAGATATCAGGTCGAATTCAGCTTCTGCCCGTAGGAGAATTCTAGCGGCCGGCTGCCCTGATCGGAAGTTTTTAGAGGTATCCGATCCGTCATCACGCGCTTTCCTTTCCCTTAATCATCCTATCCTCGTGTTTTACTTACAACTGACAATTTCCCACGAAAAATTGACATCATTCCTGTCCCAATGGACTCCAATAGATGGGAGATTTCTAACTTGGAGTCTTAAGTTTGGAGTAAAAGTAAATCAAGAGGTAAGTATAAAATAACATAAAAATTTCAAATAGTGTATGAGAAATATTTTTATCATTATCATTATCGTCAACATTATTACTATTATTATTATTACTATTATTATTATTACTATTATTATTAGTACTATTATTATTATTATTACACAACCACACATGACGGGAGACCAGTCGGGAGCTAAAAGCCTGCATCTGCTGGGGCATTGCTCAGATGGGGAGATATCTGGTTGGGGAAAACTTCGAAAGCCAGGAGGATCGGCAGGAGGATTGGCATCGGATCTCGGCATCCACAACTACCTCCCGCAATTTTAAAAAAAGACTACATTTACTGGACTAATGACCTAAGCAGTTGACGTACCCGGAATCAAAAAATCAATTTAAAAAATTCTGTTTCTCCTTTTCTGCTTCTTTTGTTTGTGGATAATTTTTGGAACAATCCCTCTCAGCTTATTCTTCGGAACACACAACAAACGATTCACGATTCGCATCCGAAATTGCGGTGTCAGTGCGCGGCAGCGGGCTACCCCAAAAATCGGCAGGGTGCGAGGAGAGGAAGTAACCTTGGCGTTTTTATGACCACGATGCCCTGAATCCTGGTCTCGACTAGACACCGTCTCTCCGGTTTGGCTCCAACACCGCGATATCCGAACAAAAGGATATAGATTGGAGAAGCAGCCACTATGAGGAAACATTTTCAACGCTCTGTATTTACCCGTAGCTATAGATGTAGTTTTCTTTTATGAAGGTGACAATCCGTTACACTATTGCAAAGAAAAATTGAAGTCATACGTTTAGCTCTAAACTCAGCTTGGCTACCTTCTTCAACAGAGAATGAACGCTTTACTACAGCAAAATTTTCTTCGTTGTTAAATCCCTGAGTGCGCTATAAAGATCCTCCGATTCCGGTCGATTAAACAGGAATGCAATTTTGGAACGCGCTCTTGGGTACGTGCACGAATTATAGCTCGTCGTCCGTTAGACGTCGCGAGGATGTCAGCGGCGCAGGCGCGCTCATTTCGTAAAATGTGGAGTATTATTTTTCTCCCTCTCAAATGGAATGTCCTCGACATTTCCCACGAAATATTGACATCATTCCTGTCCCAATGGACTCCAATAGATTGGAGATTTCTAAGAATGGGCGTAACTTGGAGTCATAAGTTTGGAGGAAAAGTAAATCAAGAGGTAAGTATAAAATAACATAAAACTTTCAAATAGTGTATGAGAAATATTTTTATTATTATCATTATCGTCAACATTATCATTATTATATTATTATTATTACTATTACTATTATTATTACTATTATTATTACTACTATTATTATTATTATTATTATTATTATTATTATTATTATTATTATTATAGGCGTAGAGGCTATTTCCGACCACGTCACACGATTAACGTGTGTATTTTTTCCAGGATCAGTTTTCAGCTGTATCCCACAGTACACAAGGTTGTCACACCTGGAATTGTGAGTTACGAAATGAGAGAGACCTCGAATCTGCAACCTCTTCGGTGCAGACGGCGGCTGCCGCAACCGCCTGAGACACGGAGCCGACTTTATTATTATTGTTATTATTATTATTATTATTATTATTATTATTATTATTATTATTATTATTATTATTATTATTATTATCGTCGACCTGCGTGGCCGAAGTATCTAGAGAGTGTACCAACTTAGCGCTTCGATCTGAAGCGTCGCGTTTTCGAGTCCCGCCGTATGGATTGATTGTTTGACCTTTGTCTACAATACAAATAATTTGGCAGGGGAAGTCATTTACCAGTCGCTTGCTTTTCAGCACACTACCTATCCCTCAAGAAGCTATATCCCGGAAAGTGAGGAACACTGAGTCCCTATTACTAGAGCCGAACGGGATCAGGAGCTGTCCCCAGGAAGTTGCCTTTGCAACGGCGTTTTCGAGGAACCAAGGGAATCTTTTTCGAATTATTCTTCATTATATAATTTTGTTTCTGTACATTCCCCCTAACCTATTCGATTGTCAGTACTATTTCATTTTGCAGTTAAATATGTATTTAAATTATTTACTTAACTATGAAAATTCAATAAATATCTACAAAAATCGAGGACGAGACAATTGCTTTCGCTCTTGGTGGCAGTGAGTTACGCCTGTGGCTGCAGGGGTGATAAACCTGCCGAAAATATAGCAGTTACAAAATCCTCATCCGCACATTGAAATGGGACGCGCATATATTTTGAATTCGTATAGCGAAAGAGTTATAAATGTCATTAGCGAGTAAAATAAGTGACATCCCTTCCATGAACGTTTGTCACTCGAGTGCATCAGGGGCAGTATGTGACAATTTTCATAAATGATTGATAGTTGTTTAATAATGTGCATCACAGAGAACTCTCTTTAGATCTACCTAACAATCAGGTAACTGGGTAATCAACATATTTCTATTTAATGAATTGCACGTGCGAGTATTAGAAGTAGTTAACTCTTGTAATCTAATGTTCTTGCGAGGAAAATTAAATCAATTGCTCAGGTCAATGCAATAGCTACGTTAAGCCGGCAATCACGGAAACTAGTATTTTCTTAATATATTGCAATATTTTTTTCCAACGACCAAAGAATAGGGAGAAACTAACTTAATTTTCTCGTAACTGTTTTCATTTATTCTCTGGTGCCCAAACGTCGCAGTATCATTATCACGGTCTTTATGAACGCGAATATACATATTTCATTATTTTTTATTCTGTGTAAAATTTGAAAAACCCATACGGTTTCTAAAATATTGACCTGTTCTCAGTCAACAGCATTTTTTAAAATTTTTAATACCGATTGTCAGTTTCAGAAAGATAGTTTTGACTTACTATTAAGAAGTGCTAGGTCCAGTTTTGTCTGTTACGAGATAGTGGTCCTTTGAATTTTTCTCTTTCTTATCTTTTAACTTCTTTCCTCCTTTTACATTTCCCCCTCTCCACCCCTTTCTTCGCATTTCTCTCTCTCTCTCTCTCTCTCTCTCTCTCTCTCTCTCTCTCTCTCTCTCTCATCTTTTTCTCTTTTCTTCCCCCCTAGTTTCTTCTTTTCTCCTTTCATCTCGACAATCTTTCTATTTCTTTCTATTTCTCTTCACTCACTTTCTCTCTCTGGATCTCTCATCTTCCTTTAAAGAAAGGCCTCCAAAATGTTAATTTACAAACGGTGAAACTTATCCACATGAAGCGTTTGAGTTCATTTAGAATATCATTTTTTTCTTTTCATGCGTTCATGACTTTGCCATTTGCAAAATGTGTCCCTCTGAGTGAGGTAATTTCCGACTAGCGTGGCAGGAGATGGCGTGGCAGGAGATGGCAGACTGTATTTCATCTCCTTTATCTCTAACTCATCTAACTCGTTACTAGGCTCTCTCTTCATTCTCAGGTTTCCGTTTTGGAGTAGCCTTTGTGAGTGATTACAGCAGCTCATTTTCAGGCTTAAAAGTGGTCTTTAAGAGTGATTTTACGTACTTCTCGCCTTGGTGACAATGCACTCCTTCTTCCCTCTTATCTACGTGGAGACGTCTGGATTCATTCATTCATGTCTAGAAGTAACAAAACGGTCTCCGAAAATTTGTATCAAATGATAAAATGTAGTATCTGGGAATATGCTTTCAAAGAGACTCAACTTCAAAACAGTAACCACTTCTGAACACAAATAGCACAGAAACAAGGAGAAAAATACAATGTAAGGTTCAGAATTAAAACACCCCATACGAAAATAAAAATACAAAAGACATAAATGTTTCTAAAAATATACGAAATCGACGTCAAATATTAAAGTTAGTTAACCCTCTTTTGCATATGTACAAGGAAATATATTTATCAGATACCAATCTTTTTGTTTCGGCAGTATTGATTTAATTCTCCATTTGATCATAAATTTCACTCAACATATGTTATATTACCTGCCCCGCGAATAGAAAGTTTCACTCTGCTCATATCTCTATTTCCCCACAACGTCTATTCGCGCATCAGGATAGTTGAAAGCGTTAAGGCAGTTGCGACGTAGCTATGTCGCTATGAAGGGTCGCGGGTTTCAATACTCCCTCGAGCATCGATGTTTCCTTGGATATTGTGGCAGGGTGGGTGTACCAGAATCATCAGTTCATCATAAGACATCTTTGAGCCCCATTACTTCCAAGCCCTTCATAAATTCCCCGCAATCGTTGCTATTCATGAAAAGTTTAAAAAGTCATTAAAGGTGAAGGGGTTTTGTACAATGTTAATAAAACCGGATGCTATGGACGAAAGAGGCATAAAAACGAGAAGATAATGGAGAAGAAAAGAAGACTTATGAGAAGAAAGAAAAGAAAGAAGCACATAAGTAGGTGACAGACCAATAAGGAAATGCATGAAAAGGGAAAGAAGACGGGGAAGGAGAATGAGATGGAAATGAATAAGACTGAGAAGAGAGCGGAGATGGAGAAGAATGAAGTGTGTTTTATTGATTGTTTTAGTGATTCCAGTCACGTCAACGACCAGGGGCATTAGTTTCGTAAGTATAGTGCATGTTTTGCTCGAGAGGTGGCGGAGAGCTTTTCCTCGCTGTAAAAACGAGATCCAGCACCGACCTACCATCGTCCAGCGGGGTTTTCCCAACCAGGTATTTCCCACCGGCGAAGCACTGCCTCAGCCGGGACAAACTCTAAGCTCCCGGTCGCTCTCCCCGCAATGAGGCTTTAGTAGTGCGTGTTAGTGTAAGTATGTGTGTAAAGGAAGAAAATATGACGAGGTAGGAAAGATTGTGCGTGTACCGTGGCCATAATAAATTAGTAGAGCACTGCTCCGGCATTCGCCAGGTTTTGGTCGGAGAAATCACGGAGAACTACCGATCGGAGAATCCAGCCACTGGAATTCTCCTCCAAATTGCGACTGAATTCCACCTAGCTGACAGGCTAGTGCAGAAACTCCTGTCATCGTCGGGACTCGAACCTAGGCCCTCCCTGCCATGAGGACTACAGTGACATCACTTGTTTCCCTGAACACCGTTCCCCATCCCGGTAGAATGTGAAAAAAAAAGCAGAACGGAATGTTATGAGATCCAGCTTCTTGTTTCATTCTAGGGCTCTTATGCAGTTTACTCTTTACGTCTCGATGGAACGCGTATTCGACCATGCACTAGACACCAACACACTTGCGCGAGGCCCCGCGGTCACACACGAAATACAAGGGATAAGAAAGCGGAACTCGATCCCACGACCAGTCGGGCCGAAGAACTGATTCAGTACATGATATTAGCCCCTTCGGCCTTCCAGGTAGGCAGATATAGCGGCGGCGTAATAGCACACTGTTATACCCGAATTCGAAGGTTCAAACCTGATCAAAGCAGTGGATTTTTAAGACCGAAAAAATCTTTCGTACGCCTTCCTTCAGAGGGGAAGTAAAGCCCGCTGTCCTATGTTAGTAGATTTACTTGGATGTAAAAGATCCTCAAGCCTAAATGTCGCCTCTAAGCTAGGTTCAAATCGCCTGTTTCGTCGCCCAATAATTACCTGCTTTCTCCGCTAGTTGGTGAAAGGAGCATAGCGAAATTTGCGTGAGAAGAGCAGGCCTGATGGCCCCAGTCTCGCCACGTAAAATAAGGCATCAATTCAAATATAGTGTAAGATGTGAAATACAAATGGAGTGAAAAACATTCCATAGTTTCTCTCATTAATATTAGCCAAATGTGGGAGCAGTACTGACATAAGTAGTTAATGTCCTCGAAAGGAATCATTTTTTATCTAGGAAAGTGCATTAATGTACGAGACGTACGAGGGTGCGTTAATATACAAGAATAATACGTATGACTTTGGCATTTGAGGTCGGATTAACCCGACTTGGCAGGGAGCGATGATTCCAGGCTGAGCCCCTGTATTTATTAATTATTCACGCGTGGGGAAAGGAAGACATGTGGTGAACATGATGTATTCGCATCGCTGTTCCTACTTTATTTGACCTGTCTAATTTTTATTTCGTCTTAGAGCTATAGAAACGGAGACAATGCGTATTGGAATGGTACAGATTCATTTTTACCCCGGCCGAGAAACGAACCCGGGACCTCCTCACTGAAAGCTAGCACGATATCCATGATACTTGAAGGGCAAAGTGCTTTAATTAAACAAAAATGTACTAAAGGTTCAATCTGCATTCATACGATGTACAGTAGAATTTTAATGGTGACTTTAAAAGCATTTGCAACGTCACATTTCTGCGGAGTAAACGACGTTCGATAGAAACCCTCGCGTCTAACCCATTGAGTCGCCCTTGCAAGTCATTTAGACTTCACGATCGACTTTCCCTACCATTAAATTTTAACAGCGCCCCAATCGCGAACCCAATGCCAAACGAGCACCTAAAATTGAAACCCTATCGAGAATCGAAATGCAATGACCACCGACGGCAAGTGAGTTGGCTGTGTCGAACCAATCGTACCTCGACGTTCGCTGAGTGGCGCAGTCTAATGCTGGAAATGATTATTCGTAGAGGGTGTTCCTTCCCTCAGAACTTTACTCCTTACCCACACTATTGAACAGTTTTACATGATCGAATTTTTCATTTACAAATTACTACGACAGATATACTTGCTATGATCAGTACACTAGCTATGGGCACATTCAAACAAATTTTCGAAATTAAACCACTATGGTAAAATATTTCAGCAAGTCTTGAACTTAAAACTTTTTTTATTTCCAGCACTGTTATTTAAACCTTTAATATAGTCATGCTTTATTCTACCAGTCACATAACGGCTACTTTGATAGGGATGTTTCCAAAAGTGATGTTTCTGTAATATAAACGGAATTATTAATGTTACACAATATATAGGAATATACTATCCGGATTAAAAGCCATTAATGTGTTTTTTACGTACTTTTACATTAAAATGCTTTGAGAAGTTTACTGTTAATATACTATTATTCAATTTAATTTCAACATATTGAATATTAAATTTGAATGAATTGAATGTAGAACAAGTGATCATAGATGGGGAACATATAATGTTTTTATTAAAAAGGTATTATTGAAAAATTATGTCAAATATTTAATTTCTTTATAATGTAAACCCATTCCATACATTTTTAATATAATATGTTTTAATCTCTACCTCTCCAAATCAAAGTTAACAAACAATTCAACCGAAATAGTTATCGCTGGTATCGCGGCCCTATATTATCATAAACCTTACCTCAGCCAAAAGATAGGCGTTTCTTTATTATATTAATTTCTTTGTACACTGTTTCTGTTTACTAGAGTTAAGTATATAATGTATACAACTTGATTTCAATATACAACTTAATAATGGTATCTGCGTTCATCAGTTTTTATAATAAACTCGTTTTTTTCACTCTTGCGATTCATAAAAATACAATTCACAAGGTCTAACACATTGTCACAAGTTTTTAATAAAATATAACGGTATCGTTCATAAAACGTTGTCACCATGCAACTCACTAACATAAGAACTCATCAATAAACTTCAATTTCCTTTCAAAAACATCCAACAACCTAATAGTACTAAATAGATGATTAATTATTACTAATTCAATTCTTCAAATGGCATAGGATCGTATGAATATCAAGCAGATGTACTCGCCTTCTCATATTCACGCGTGTCAGGTTGATACTGCCAGGAGTGCAAAAAATGTATGATACGTCCAGACCCCTCAACCATCTCTCTCGTTGAATAATTTTCTAACAGTTTAAAACTGAGACAGGAGAATGAGAGCTAAAAGTAAACCCCCAAAATTGAATCTTCACATAACCTTCTCATGTTATGCGTAAAAGGTTGGCTCGCATGAAATTCAGTGCTGAGTAAGAACTGTTCCGTGCTCAGTCGGAATTTGTAATTAAATGCCTTTGCTTAGCGAATTCGAACCTAAAATATGTGATTGAAAGCGTTAAAAAATGTTAGAGAATTATGTTAAACTCTACTACTAATATCAGAAGATAACTTAGCCGCAGAGTTTCCTTGAAGGATAAGAGTCATTTGAAAATATTGAAAAAAAAATTAAGTTTTATTCGTCATTCACAAAGTGCTTTTTAAAACGTTTCGACGATAATGATTTTTCACTACCCGCAGACTATAATGAATATAACAGGATTTTTTAGTGAACATAAATGACAAGCTAGTGAAGTTAAAATACACAAAACATGATAAAATATTATGTTAATGTATAATTTTTTATTAAATTTGAATCTCAATTAAACCATCTCAACTCAACCAAAACCACTTCAACTCATCCGGAAGCAAGTCAACTCAACCGAAAGGAAAAATCAGTTAACTCAACCAAAACTCACTCAACTGAGACAAAAATAAACTCATGTCTAACAAAATAAATTCAACTCAACCAGAATCAAACAGATTATTCAGCCAACCTCACAATAACGTCTGTGGCGCGCTTACTGGGGCTTCAGTCTCCCCCAGACGCAAATGATTCTTTGGTTGGTCAACTATTGAAGGCATTAATCCCGTCAGTGTAGTGCATGACTTTTCCATCTAGAGGTGGCGGTGATCTTCCACTGGATGGCGAGATCTGGCCCCTAACTCCCGTCGGCTAGAGGGGTTTCCCTCAACCAGATATCTCCCATCAGCGGGGCACCACCCGGCCACGTTCTAACTCCCGACTGGTCCTCCGGCATGTGCGATAGTGTAGTGTATCTGTGTGTGGTTAGGAATTGACGATAGGACAAGGAACAGGAAGGAAAGATCACGCAAGGTTCATGGTGCATTGTTAGGGTACTGCTCCGGCATTCGCCAGGTGTTGGTCTGAGAAATCACAGAAAACTACCGATCAGAGCAGCCGGCAACTAGAATTCTTCTCCAGACAGCGACTAAATTCGACCGAACTGACAAGCTAGTGTCGAAAACCTTGCTAGTATTAGGACTAAAAAACCTAGGACCTCCCTATCAGAAGCACTGCAATGACAGCAATTGATGCATTGAGACACCTTTCCTGGTCATATAATTAGTGTTGTATAAAGCTTTCACTACTTTATACACATTTAAAAAATATTAATTGTTTACTTCATAAATATTAATTAAAATACAATAATTTAAAAAATTGTATTTGGATAAATGCAAAATTCGTGATAAGAAATGTCTGGACTGTATCTGTAGTCTCCCTTCCTTTTTGAAGAAAAAATCCTGTTGCGGCTCTGAATAACGTTGAACATAACCCAACCATACGCCAATAAGTGATATGAGGTGCTCAGGCCAATAATGGCACATCTCAACAGACCTCCTGACATAACATTTTCAAATAAAAGTATGACTGCAATCTCCTGCCGTATGCTTATCGTAGGCTCAAATATCAAATGAATCGGGATATGGCTAAGCTCTCAAATTACACCACAAATTTGTGCGAAGAAAAAGTGAACGTGAACGAAAACAGAAAAAGAAATTTCTCAAAATGAATTTAAGTTGGGATTTGCCAATATTATTATGAGCGCCTCAACTTTGATGTGCTAGGATGTGGGTGGCGTTTTCCTTCCCGAACAGTATATCAAGAAACGTGCACGGATAGTGTATGAGGGTTACGTACCGCATCAAATCACCGCCACCCCTACACCCGCAACACCTATTTCTCACCCCCACCCCCTCCTCCATTCTGCCCGCCCCGCGCCCGCACGCTTCCTGTGTGAGGAGGAATTAACCCGCATTAGCGTATCTCGCGCCTGGGCCCTGTAGCCGGCGTGTTTCGGGGTCTGGGCGAGGACGCGGTATTGGCAGCGGTCTGCTATGCGGGATGTGGGATTGGCTGCGAGAACGGCGTGTGGGCGGTAATAGAAGCTGAGTGTCGAGGGGTGAAATGCATTATGAATGAGGGATGGAGCGAGGGTAGGTGGAAATCAGAGCAGGTATGGTCACTGCGGAAGTTAGCCGATTCGGAGGGGCTACAAACGATGGGATTCACAACATCGTACGTTTTATATGTACTCTACTGGTGCCTTTCTCGTCTTTTGAAGTTTAGGAGGGGCTAGAAACGATGGGACTCACAACATCGTACGTTTTATATGTACTCTACTGGTGCCTTTCTCGTCTTTTGAAGTTTAGGAGGGGCTAGAAACGATGGGACTCACAACATCGTACGTTTTATATGTACTCTACTGGTGCCTTTCTCGTCTTTTGAAGTTTAGGAGGGGCTAGAAACGATGGGACTCACAACATCGTACGTTTTATATGTACTCTACTGGTGCCTTTCTCGTCTTTTGAAGTTTAGGAGGGGCTAGAAACGATGGGACTCACAACATCGTACGTTTTATATGTACTCTACTGGTGCCTTTCTCGTCTTTTGAAGTTTAGGAGGGGCTAGAAACGATGGGACTCACAACATCGTACGTTTTATATGTACTCTACTGGTGCCTTTCTCATCTTTTGAAGTGAATGCATCATGACGTATGAGGGAATTACAGCACAAGACCTCTAAATATATCAAAGGTGATTATCTGTAGAAAAAGCTATGGAAGGTACGCGGAAGGCTAGAAACGAAGGTACTTACAAAATCGTACATTTTATTTGTATTCCATTGGTACCTTTTCATCTTGTGAAGTGAATGCATCTTGAGACACGAGGGACTTACAGCACAAGGTATGTAAGTGCTCTAAATGTGATTTGAGAAAATCGAGTTCAAAGGTGAGCGACTACAGAAAAGGCTAATGACAGAATTTCCTTTCCTTCGCCAGAACGCGGTAACAGCTTGAGCTATTGGAATACCATTTTTACAAAATAAAATGGAGTTTTCGTTTACACTAATATTCCTAACTTTAAATTCGCCAAAAATGCACATATCCTCCTTGTGTTCTGGACCCCTCATATCATTAAAATATAATTAATTTCACTTTCAGTGTGTATATTGCAGCAAATTGTTTGGCTCTGTGTTTAAATAAAGGAATTCTGAAAGCTGTCAGGTTCGATAATGCATAACACGCATTGGGTTTTGATGGTTTGGTTTTGGTTGTGTTAGTTTTAGCTAGGTCTGTCAGAAACAAGATTTTGAGGTCAATGGAGCCTACATGTTTGGATTTTTTGACCATATTTGCAAAACTAAGCCTTGTGTATCATATACTTAATCTTTAATTAATTTAATTTAATGGTTAATTTTTGTGGTGCTCAAACTTAATAGCCCACGTGAGCACAGAGGTTAAAATCTTGACTTCGATATAGAACTAAATAGAATGAATCATTATCTGCCTAAGGTAATAACTTCAGTTTAAATCTTGCTGTTAATTAATAAATATTTAGATTTTTTTGAAATTTTACCCATGTTCACTATCTGATTTACAGAATACAATGCACCGTTTAGAACCTGGCGGTAAAAACATTCGCACGAGTTCAGCTAGTTCGAAACAAAATCCGGAAATTATGTGGGACATTAACATTATTATTACTGTTATTACTGAATTGCCATCTATCCCACCACAATTTGGCTGAATGTGCAGTAAATTTTATAGTACATTTTGGCGAACGATTGAAAAGACTAATCAAAAGAATTTTTTGAAATATCATTTTACTCTAATTGTTTCAAGTAGTAAAAGACTACTGTAGGATGCATTTAATAAATCAAGGTTGAAGATATAAGTCGAGCTTTTAAAAATTTGAAAACATAATATGGTTCATTTAGGATGAGTATTTAATTAATAAGGAGTAATGTTCACAAAGTTTGTAAGGAAAAAATGAAAGTTTAACAGAATTGTGTGTCCTAAATTATACTGATGAGACCGAAAAGTTATATGGGGTGTGAAATTCTGTGGTGAATATTATTAAATATTCTATCGTCCCTTCAGGTCTATTTGAAGAGTAATGTCTCTTTAGTGTTTTGAATTTTCGTGATGATCAACATGAGCTGTAAAATGTTTGTATTTTTTAAATTTAACGAGGGGGCATTCATGGACTTTAGGGTGGATGGTCAAACAGTCCCCAGAGGAACTGCTTCAGATGAATTGTAATTTGAGCCGTGTGTGACTATCCATACACCTTATTTAATTCCAGTCCGGAATTCATTACACGTGTCGCAGGGACGCAGAGTCGCACGTGGCTGTCAAACACCTGAACTTATTTGAGGCGGCAGACGTTTACGGCGTAGGAATAGGATACAAATGTATACCTCACAATGACTCAATTCTGGTGGTGATTATGTGAAAAAATTATGAACATGAGCTCTATCTCCTACAATAAGGTTTATCTTTGAAAGGTTTACTATAAGGTAAAATAAGGTTTTTCTTTTTTGTTGAAAACCTACGGAAACTAACTTTATAAGTGCGCTTTCTACCTACCTGAATAGGGAGAGTGTCAAATTTTATTGTGTATTCTAAATGAACCGGATTCCGGATTCTGTGTTACTTGAAACCGTTTTATTAAATATGACTATAAGACTGACGTTTAACAAAAATATCATAGATAAACCTTTTAGTGTTATAACTCTTGGTTTTTCAATCATAATACCATTCACATTCATTTTTAGGCACTAAAATACGGTTCTTTCAAATAAAAACGTGATAAGGCGCTTTCTCTGTTAATTTCTAGTGTGAACTCAAAATCATAATTTAGACAATTATCTAAAAGTATGAGTTCGACATGGCACACAGCCCAAACTTGGCAGCGTGCTCTCATGTTCGAGCGAGCATTTCCGCTCTAAAATCCACAATAATCCAATTTTAACGATTGAAAATCCTTAAATCTATTTCCCATTAAATTTTATCTCCAAGGGTATAATAAACATTATATTGTTACACGTTTCAGCTGCTCTTGTGGTGTATAGTTGTTCTAGTTAAAATACGGATGCAATCAACACGAGAAATAGTTACTAATTCTGCACAGAACTACGCCGCATGGACACAGGCGCGCTTCTGGTGCATGTCACAAGTGCCGTTCCCTTCAGCGTGTTGTCACCAACCGTCACTCGCCCGCAAGCCGTACCGGATGTAAATGTCAAACGATAGTGAATAAATCATGGACTGAGCGATTACTGCAGAGTGACTCCGACGTTATTGCCAGTCAGTAGCATGTGCGTTGCATAGGCTACCACAGACACTGGACGGAAGTCGCTATCAGCAGGGAGTGAGTCATTGCGTCTGTGTGGCATAACATGGAAATTGAGAAAGATGTACTATTCGAAATGAGTTCCGTTTGTTTACTGTAGTTTGTGTTCTTTTTTGTACTGTAAAAAGCAAATATAAAATTTGACTTCCTTCAGACCTACATATAATTCTTTTTTTATACAAAATGTAAAATTGTAACTCACAAAAATAATTGATGTCCATTGCCCATCTCATCAGTCAAACGTTGTTGTCAGTGTATTGTACAGTTTCTTAACTAATACTACACATGTTTATCAAACAAGTTCAATAGAACGATGTTGCTGGCCAATTAATGGTTCTCAGGAAACCTGAACTGTACGAACGATTAAAACTGTGTGTAAGTACATGAGCAAATTTGGTAATGTGTCTTTAGGTAATTTTTATTACGTTCTATGGTAATTGCACTACGAGACACACACTAGTTGTGAAGCGTCTTGTGACTCTTGTGATTTTTATAACGACTTGGGAGACTCTTGCGGGCTTGCCATGTCGGAGATTATCACCACGAATAGTGATAGGTCGTTTTGAAAGAACAACCTGTCCATTGCTTGACTTCCGAATTGAATTAAATTCAATTAATGCCTTATTTTACGTGGTGAGACTCGGGCCATTAGGCCCGTTCTTTTGTCTGACCTCGCAAATATCAGCCAATTAGCGGAGAAACAGGCGATTTGAATTGGGCGACGAAACAGGCGATTTTGAATTTAGATCAGAGGCGTCATTTGGGCTTGAGGCTCTTTTACAAGCAAATAAATCCACTAACATGGGACAGCCGGCTGTACTTCCCCTCCGAAGGAGGGCGTACGATGGATTTTTTTCGCCCTTAAAAATCCACGGTTTCGACACGGCGGGTTTAAACTCGCTAATTTGGGGAGGGCGGGGTGTGGGATGAGGCGGGGTGAGGCAGGGTGAGGCGGGGTGAGGCAGGGTGAGGTGGGGTGGGGCAGGGTGAGGCGGGGTGAGGCGGGGTGAGGCGGGGTGAGGCGGGGTGAGGCGGGGTGAGGCGGGGTGAGGCGGGGTGAAGCGGGGCGTGGGGTGCGGCGGGGCGGGCGGGGCGGGCGGGGCGGGCGGGGCGGTGAGACGGGGCATGGGGTGAGGCGGAAAGAGCGGGGTGAGACGGGGAGGGCAGGGTGTTGCGGATTGGGTGGGGTAGGGTGGGTGGGGCGAGGTGGGGTGGGGTGGCGAGGCGGGCTTGGACGGGGGGAGGGGGGTGGTGGGGCGGGGAGGGGTGGTGTAGGCGGGGCGAACGGGGCGGCGGCACCAGCGGCGTGGCGTGCGGGACGTGGGCGGTGGGCGCAGCGGCGTCGCATCCCGGCGCGGCGCCGACGCGACAGGGCCAGCCCCATTCAAAGCCCCGGCCTGCGTAATTAGCCCCCCGGGGGCCGGGCGGTGGGGGCGACGACAGGCGAGGACGCGCGCCGCGTGCGGCTGATTAGCGGCCTCGCGGTCGCACGACCTCCCCCACCCCCACCCCCTCCGCCCTCATCGCCACCGGATGAATGGCGGCGCGAAGCGAGCGATTCGCGGAGGGCGATTGGTGGCGCCGCCCGCGGCCGTTCAGATGCGGCGACGCCGAGGCCTTAATCCCGCTTCGGTGCTTGGGCGACCCGTGCCCGACGCTGCAGTCGACCAGATAGAGAAATGTGAACCGGCTTCTTTGGCCGTATAGGTGTAGCTGTGTAAACCGGACACACTTCCTGTTGGACAACGGAGTTTGGTAATGTGTACATTCTTAGTTGCTTACTTGTAGATGGAAGTGTATAAAGTAGCCAAAGGTAGGTTTTTAGATTACTTACGTCCCTTTCTCCACTAGTATAGTGATACTGCCTTGTAGAATAATTGAAAAAATCTACTCGAGCATTACTTGGATTCAATACTATAGTTCTTTAAGAGTTTCAAGTCAAGACAACAAGTTTATATACGCATTTCTAATTAGTTTGAACTAAGAACACCTTTCTTATTCTCGTATCCTCTGTCGGTAGCAGCGCGCTTTTGAAAATTAGTGATTTACAAAGGCTATTTGTGTCCGCGAGCGTTCAGATGCAACGAGGCCATTGCATTAATCCCATTTCGGTGCTTGGGCGAGACATGACGTATGGCGTGCTCCGTACATGCGGTCAACTAGAGAAATGTAAAAAAGCTGACTATTAACTGAATAATTGATGTTTCCAGGCACAAAATAGTGGGAAAATGTCAGTATTCCCGTAAGTGAAGTACATGTTTTTGTCGCGGTAGAGGGCAATGATTCTTCCCTCGCTGGTGAGATCTTTCTTCGATCTACGACGCATGCGCGGATTTACAACCAGTGGCGCTCCGCTCCAGCCCAGTCAGCCGACTAGTCTCCCGACACGTTTGGTAGTGTAAGTGTAAGTAAGGGGTGAGAATAGGAACGAATGGGAATCAAAGATCGAGCGCGGTTCATGGCCCATTTATTAGGGTATTGCTCCAACATTTGCCTGTATTGATCCACATAAAACTACCGATCAGAGCAGCTGGCCGTTAGAATTCTTCAGACAGAGAGTTAAATCGACAAGCTGTGAAACTACTGTCAAAACTCTCACCACTGTTGGGACTCGAACCCTAGCACCCCCGGTCAGAATCCTAGCACCCCCGGTCAGTTTAGGTACAATTAAATGCTATTGGCTTTAATTGTACTAGAGGAATCGGTTTTATAAACGATATAAAGTAATTCATATTATTGAAATTGCTGCAGACACAGTAACCGTAGAATGACGACAACAAATGATCAATTCACGAAGGGCGATTGGAAGCGAAGGGCGTGCAGATACGTTGGGGCCAATTGCTTAATCACTGTTCGTTGCTGGCTAGTCTGAGCAGTATGATGTGATCGACAAAGTGGATAAGTGTAAACTGGATACCTTAGGCGATCCCGACGACTGGTGGTAATGTGTAAACTGGCGCTTCACGTTTGTAATATTTAAAACCACTTTTGGTGATTTGTAAATTGTTAGATTATTTGAAGTAATGCAAACTACCAAAAGGTAGATTGAGAGTTTACATATCTCTGCCCGTTTAACAAGGGAAATAACGTCAACTGTAACTCGTTTATAAGGCTATGCTAACATTTTATATTCTGGGCGATAAAAAAGGTTTTTTGATTCGACATAACGCAATTAAATGGAGAAACGAAAAGACACTCACTTGTGGGTATTTGTTAAGGATTTTAACAGCCTATTACCTGTAAAATCTAATCACTATAAATTAATTGTGGCTAAAGATGACATTTTTCGTATTCTATGAAAATATTTTTGTTTCTTACAAGAATTATTCTTAGAAGAAGGTGGTATTGACTTCAACGGCAAACGGGCGATATCACTAATAATGAACGCAAGTTACAGCAATCGGTTAGACCTGCTGTTTACTAACTTCAACAGTTTTTATTTGCTTTTTAGTAAATTCCTAATGGCATTTATAACTACATAATAATGTATCATCTTGTCTCAACTAGTGGATATATTAGATTGAATAAAGCAAATATGTTAGTTCTATCGCAAGTCAATTTTACATTGTAATATTAACCAAAAAATTATTATTACAAATTATTATAAAAAATTTACATTGAATTATGTATCTTCAATAAAACATGGATTTTCATGTTAAAGTTTATTATACTATTATTAGTATTTTGGAAAGTATTAACACCTATACCAGTGATAATGATTAATGATAAAATTGAATTAAAATCTTCAATGCCGATATTCTGTAGTAAATTACACATTTTTTGAATTACAATTTTATTTCATTGTAATATTTCAGTAAGTTATTATTATTTTAAAATGCACGTGATGGATACAGAATGACTAAACTTTATTTGTACTTAATGCCTCGCAATAATTGGCAGGCATTTTATTTTATGAAGTAAATCTAATTCCCCCCCCCCCCCATTTGAAAAAAGTTGACAATTACCATCGTTCCATTTTTCCACTTAAACATGACGACCAACACACACAATTTTTACTTAATTTTTCAACAATTGATCTGAACAATAAACTCGCTTTCATTGTTCCGCGGATAAATCATTGTGAGCCCCCTCAAGGAAAATCCAACTGGTGTCTGAATACAATTTTATAGTGCTCATGTCCTCACAAATGCTTCGGAAAATCAGAGAATGCTCGGCGTGACCATATTTGGACTGTGGAATTGGATTTTACCGCGAACAGCCGCATTCTGTTCATTTGGAATTCTATTGGCCTACTCCTCGCATTTAACCGCATTCAGCACGACGTTGTAATAAACATGCCGGAAATGATCGAAATAATGGTGGACGATAATGATAATATGGATTGTACTTTCGGCCTCGGAGCACATGCTTTTGTTTGGCGCTTTCAATGCACAACGAGAATTTTAGGTCATTGAAAGTGAATAGGAATTTGAAAGTGCTGTGTTGCAGCCACCTCTGCTCTATATGACGTGTTAATGAAGATAAATCTGTCATCATTGAATGTGTTCTATTCTATTGCCGTTATCTAAAATTTGTACGAATGATTGGTTAAAGACGTTCAAAAGTTTCAGAATAACAAACAATTTGTTTGCTATTTCATGAAAGGGAGTCTAACTGAAAAATGGCGGTTGACGTTTAAAGATTGATTATGGGTTTCTAATTCGCCATCCAGTAATACAAAATGTCACCAATTTTGTTCTACTAGTCAGAATCTCTGAGCATGAAAATGTATATTTTTAATATTAAATACAATACAAAAATAAAGAAATACCTGATGGTTTGAAAGTTAATTTTCGGTGTAAATAATATACTAGAATACACAAAATTAGGAAACAAAATCTTTTATAATATATTTTATTAAACATATTAAACACTTAATCAAAAATATATTATATTAAACAATAAGATAGTTTGCAGAATGCACGCAATTTGTAATATTTTGGTTATTCTTTCGCACTTAAGAGGTAAAAGATCATTTGGATTGTTGTTTGAACCAACTACATTTCCTCAAAACTGTTTACAAAAAGGGTTGAATAATTACCTTATCATTTGACGCGCCCGAAAACACTAATCAACCAATCAATAGAACAATTAAACTGTGCATATATATATATATATATATATATATATATATATATATATATATATATATAGTGTGTGTGTGTGTTTGTGCCTACTTTTTCGAAAATATCTATTGTGTGGTTTTGTTCATTATCATTTTTGGTGCCACAGATCTCTAGTTTTAAATATTTACTACAATAACATTTGTGTAAATAACCCACTTCCTTCTTGCCAGCTTAGGTGGATCAGGTCATCAACTAATGTCTGTCCATGACCGTCGCGGTGTAAGCATCGTCCCTTGGCGCTCCTAGCTAAGCAGCAGGTAGTTTCATTTGCAGGTAGTCACCGTTACAGCTTTCACACTCAACGACTGCTTGACGCTGTAGAAGCCTACAAAGATAAGTATATTTTGCCTTACTCTGCCGCTCAGTGAAACTATTAATCTCTATCTTCTAGAATTAATTCGTATTCTTAAATTTTAAGATCTGCTCTATTGCTCTATTCCACTCCTTGTCCCATTTCTCCACAAAGCATCTCTCCTAGTTTCTTTTCCTGCTCGTCTGATTTTCTCTGTATAATTTTTTCTCTTAAGATGACGAAGAGCAACAAGAATTCATCTAGTGCCAATATTGATCTTGAAAGTAAAATTGCGGCGCAAGTGACTGAGGCACTGGATAAGGCAGTAACATCGCCTACATTCTTAAGCTCTTTGGCATCTGTGCTCACTGCATTAGTAGCAAAGCAACTAGAAGATTCGATGAATTTTAATAATAATCTTGTGACATCTTTAGAAAAGAAATTAGCTGAACGTGATTGCGAGATTTCATTTCTAAAATCTCAGTTAGAAGAAAGGACAGATCAGCTCGAGATGTACTCTCGCCGAAACTGCTTGCGGATATTCGGCGTTGAAGAAACTGAATCTGAAGACACCGGCAAGCTGTCATCGAAAATGTTGCAAAAAAGATAAGTGTTAATCTAAACCTACAAGATATTGATAGAAGTCATCGGGTAGGTCGTCAAATAACTGGCAAAAACAGACCTATCATTGTTAAATTTGTCAGTTACAGGAAACGGAACGAAATGTTCCGCTCGAAACGGCTGCTCAAGCATACTGGGATAACGATTCGCGAAGACCTCACGAAATCGCGCCTGGTTTTGCTACAAGCTGCCATCGAGAAGTTTGGCCTAAGGAACGTGTGGACAGAAGATGGCAACATCGTTATTAAACACGGTAACGGTCGTGCCCGGGTGCAAACCAGGGTCCAGCTAGAGGCACTTAATCCTTAGCGTAGGAGCGCCCCCACCCTTCCACCCCCACTCTACACCTCCCCGACACAACAACGTTCGGAATTTTTCCGAAAACTCTCTTTCCCTTCTACTTCTCCGAAGATTGCCTCTGCAAATCCTCTGTAAATGCTACCTACTTCCTTCCCTGCACATCCCGTAAAACTGTTACCTGTGGGTGGCCGGACCCTCTCCCCGACCGTCCAAGCGTCTGGCACTATAAATGAGCCTAATCCTCGCTCCCTCTCTCTGCACGTTGCACACTTAAATGCCCAGTCTCTGCCCTGCCATTTCGACGAATAATATCTAAACACCGTTTTCATGCACTTCTCATAAGCGAAACCTGGTTGAAGCATTCTCTCAATTCCGTGCTAGTAGCAATATCAGGGTACCGCCTAATAAGAGCCGATCGGAAGGCCAGCGTCGCCGCACACGGTAGAGGCGTCGGTATATACATTCGCGAAGATCTTAGGCACAAACTTTTAAATCTTCAACAAATACGGATTGCCTGCGTAGCGAATATCTTTTTATCGAAGTTGGACTTTTAAGGAAAAAATGTCTCTTGGCTGTAATATATTTACCTCCTAAGACAGGCAGCATAGATATGCTGGACGAAACCATTGCATCTGCGATAAATTCCTATGAACACGTTATTGTAATGGGTGACTTTAATCATAACTTATTAAAACCTTTTCCCTCTGCAGAGCTTTTTACGCGTTTTTTCCACAGCATGTGCCTCGAAATTTTACCTCTAGCACCAACACACCACTCAAAGAACACAGAAACTTGGATCAATCATATTATAGTGTCTAATGTAAACAAAGTTTGAAAACACGGAGAATTTCCAGTTCCTGGGATTTCAAAACACGACCTAATTTACCTTGTTTACAACCTGAAGTGCCCTAAATACTCACCTCACATAATCAAATACCGCGATTTTTCAAAATTTGATAAGCAAGCATTTATTATAGCTGGATTGGCACTTCCATGGCGCCTTGTACACGAAGAAGAATTACTAGATGATAAAGTAAATATTTTCACTAACTTAATAACACAGCTCTACGACCGGCATGCGCCTTTAAAAATTTCGCGTGTAACTCGTCCTCCTGCACCATGGTTAACTGCTGAAGTTCAAAATTTAATGAAAGATCGTGATGCAGCGTATGCAATTTTCCTGAAAACTAAATGCGAACTACTTAAAAAACAGTACAAAATGCTCAGAAATTTAGTTACGCAGAAATGCCGCAACGCTAAAATAAAATATTACCACACCACCTTCGGCAGAAACAGCGACTCGAGAACGATCTGGAAAAAATTGAAAAATCTAGGAATAGGCAAAGGTACTCCCCAAATTGAAGCGAATATACCCTTAGAATCACTAAATCACAGTTTCATAAACAGCGTCCCTTCATTTGACAGTAACTTGAAAAAGCAATCTCTTTTGTTTCTCCAAAACGCAGAAATAAAATCCAACGATTAATTTTTCTTTTCGTCCGTTGAACATAAGGACATAATCAAAATCGTTCATAGTCTCAAATCAAATGCTTCAGGTTCCGATGGTATAAATGCCAAGCTGCTAAAAAATAGCTTAGATGTGACGTACCCAATTATCACCGAAATCGTAAATTTCTCACTAATGAGCGGGCAATATCCCTTATCCTGGAAGACTGCGCTCGTGCATCCTATTCCCAAGACAGCATCAACCAAAAACCCTATTGAATACCGCCCAATTAGCATCCTCCCAACTATCTCTAAAGTACTCGAAATGTCGTCCGGAAGCAAACTAAACAGTATCTTCGAACAAAATCACTTTTAAACGATCAGCAATCAGGTTTCCGTTCCGGCAGAAATACAGGAACCGCACTACTAAACGTCATTGAAGACGCGAGAACAGCAATAGATTACAGTAATATAAATATTTTGGTTCTTCTGGATTTCAGCAAAGCATTCGATTCAGTAGATCACGACATCCTGCTCGCCAAACTAAAGATCATGGGATTTGCACAGCCCACGTGTAAATGGTTTCTTAATTATTTAACTTCCAGAACCCAAAGAGTGGTGTCCGGTAGCCGTAGCTCAAGGGACTTGAAGCTTAACCGCGGAGTTGCTCAAGGCACTGTGTTAGGGCCACTGGCCTTCTTAATCTATGTAAATGACGTGGGAAATGCACTTAAATATTGCAGTCATCAAATGTATGCGGATGATCTCCAGATATATCTAAGTGGTCACCCGTCTCACCTCGTTTCACTCGTACAAAAAATTAATGAAGATTTGATAGCGGTAAACAACTGGGCAGCGTCTTTAGGCTTACAATTAAACCCAAACAAATCACAGTGCATGGTTATCAGCTCGAAATGCACTATGAATAAAATCTCATCTTCTCCTTTGCCTAATATTTATATAAATGACACCATTTTACCTTGGTGTTCTGAAGTCAAGAACCTAGGTGTAGTTATCGACAACACTCTCAGCTGGAACTGGCACGTAGATTCAACCTGCCGTACAGTTTTTGCTTCAATGCACTCACTGAAACGCCTGCGAGCACTTTTACCAGGTAGCACACGTGAGACTCTCATCAAATCACTTATCATGCCACATTTCGACTATTGCGACTTTCTTCCGACCAACATGACTTTCAAATTACAACGTAAACTTCAAGTAGCCCAGAACGCATGCGTACGTTTTATTTTTGATCTAAGAAAATACGACCATGTATCCGAATTTTTTGACAGAATTAGTATGCTTACTCTAGACAAAAGACGGTTACTCCACTCTTTACTTCTTCTTTATAAAGTTTTAACCGGTTCTCATGCAACACGCCTCATAAGTAACTTCAAACCTCTGAAACTAAATCGAGCTCGTGAATCAGCCCTGCTTTGTGTACCACGTCACAACACGACTTCATTCAGTAAATCATTCACCATTACAGCTATCCGAGCCTGGAATAAATTACCAGCAAGACTAAAACATTTAAATACTTTCGGCAAATTCAAAGCTGAATTAACCACATGTGTTAGGAATAACGACATATAGAACGGCGTTAACGTCTTCTTCAATCTCCAGACTTCTCCCACTTCCAAGCGCCCGGTCACCGCCCCCGTTAAACACCCTCTATTTCCCCCTCTTTATTGTCAATATTCTACCCCATACCTCATTGCTCTATCCTCATCTTCCATTCCCTCACACACCTAAATTATGAGCATTATTATTTTTCTGTGTACCCTAATGAAATTGTTAATAAAATATACAAAAGTATTAGTGACGTTCCAGATAAAATATACTTGTAGCTATCTTTGTACCATCATCAGGATATTCACTACAATATATTGGTATAAACAAAATTGATGTTAAGATACCCGCACTCTTTGTATTGTTCCTTAATACTGCCAGTATTGTGTTTAAAATTAATGTTGTTATTAGCTTATAGTGTATTGTGCTTCTCTGGTGTAAAAATTATTGTATATGTATGTAAAGTGCTACTGTAAACTAAACGTAGCTTTCTGTAACGTTCCTCAAATAACTTCACTTTTTTCGCCTACTTCTTCTTCGTCCTTTTCTTCGCTTTTTTTCTCTTCCCTCTCCCTCACAAACTTTATCATTTATACTTTTTGACCCCTTCTCCTGTACGTCTTTTCTTTTCTCTTTCACGAATCTTCCCTTTCACTACTCAGTATAACATACTCAGTTCTATTAATGTTCGGCCCTAAGCCGCCATCCTGATTGAGGTTTTTCTGGGTTTACTCAATCGCTTAAGGCGTATGCCGGGATAGTCCCTAGATTTGTTCTCCCAGACGTAAATGTAAAGCTTGTCCTCCCCTCTTAAAATGTTACTACCCTAAATGTATGTAAATTCAGTGGTTAGGCGGAAGAGCAGGCCCTATGGCCTGAGCCTCGCCATTAATAAAGACATTAATTATTATTATTATTATTATTAATGTCATTGCAACGTCTTTGAAAGGTAGATCCTCGGGTTTGACTCTCGATGGTGGCAGGATTTTCGACACTAGCAGCGTAGGTAGGTAAACTTCAGACGCGGTCTGGGGAGAAATTCTAGCGTGTGGCTGCTCTGAGAGGTAGTTGCCCGTAGATTGTCCCAACAACTCCAGGTGAATGCCGGAGAAGCACCTTAACAACGGGCCAAGGTCCGCGCGCTATCTTTCCTTCCTTTTTCTTTGACTTATTCTAGACCTTCCTTACACTTACACACTTATATGCAGCTCCTACAGCACTGTGCATGTCGGGAGACCATTCGGCAGCTCAGAGCTTGTTCATGCTAACGCGATGTCTCGCTGGTGTGAGATACCTGGTAGTGTCAAAACCGCGCAAAACAATTTATGGGACTCTCTGGCACTTGCCATCAAGCGGGAGAAGATCACGCCCACATCCCTTAATAAAATATGCACTGCACTTTCGGGGCGAATGACTACACCCGTCGACGCACCAGAAACCCCACGAAAGTAATCAATCCATCGATGTAAATCGAATCGATTTTCTTCTCAATCGAATCAATCAATCACTTAATCAGTAATCGAATCTCCCTTTCGTCCTTCGCGGATTTGCGCATCCCTGTGGAAACGAGTTTTCCGCAAGCGTCTCCATTCTGAGTCTGCACACACGCCCCATGTCGCAGCTACACGTTTCACACTCCATTTGCCGCGCGCTCTCCGATTTTTAATACCCCCCTCCAATACCACCTACCATCGCCGCAGCAAAGTCTCTCTCCAAACGAACCTACGGACTCCGCCAGCGGGCATACAGATTTGGTTACTTTTTCGTGGAAGCAAAACAGGAGATTGTTTATAAGGCAAACGTGAGGAACAGTATTTTTTTACAGCACAGAACACGTAATGATTTTAACGGCGGAGTTTTGGTTGTTTTGGATATTTTCTGGGAGGTAGGTGTGCAAGTGGACTAACAAAAAACTGTATTTTGTTAGCAATTGAATGACACACGAAGGAAGTAAACAAAGAATATTGAAAATCCGATTGCTGAACGGTTCTTAAAAGAAAAAATAATGATCATATTTCTTAATATTAGAAGCCCATTTATTTCGAAAATTTACAGGGAGTGCAGTACTCTCACGAGAGAACACAAACGAATGCATTCTGTTTACAATTAAGTAATAAATAAATAATGAAAAGTAAAGGACAAATTAGAGATCTTCGAGAAACGTGCAGAACTGAAGTGTATCATGCTTGGGGAGTTGTGTCGGTTTTGTGATATTTTTGTCTATTGGCAGGCGTCGAGTAACAATTTTGAAACAAGCTTACTGTCTAACAAGCTTCATTAAATATTTTTGTAAATACTTATTAAGAAAATTAACAAATATTGTAACGACCATGTTTTAAACAATGGATTATCGTGGCTCTTTATTTCATTTAGAGGAATCAGAATTTTATCTAATTGTAAATGTGTATTATGGTTTTGGTTTGTTAGGAAAAGGAATGTCAAACCTGTCTAAAAGAGAAATATTATATTTTATTTACTTCTCATATATGCAAACATAGCATAATTTTGTTTAAAAAGGTAGTATACTGTAGACAAAAATACAAATTCACCACTGTAAGCTTGCAGAACTCAAGATAACGTGTTCAGGTAAAAAAAGCAAAATTCTCAGAAGCAAATAAAAGGACCATCTCTGCAATTGGGTAATTAGTCAGGAAAAATGAAAACAAAAAACAATCCGAGATGGAATCATTGCCTCAAAAGTTGCAGTGCATTGATTGTCACAAGCATTTTTAATCATACGATATAAATTGTAAGCAATTAATTTTTACCATTGTTTGAATAAATACAATTTACTTTTACATAGTTTACAGAAATTGGGAGCCACAGATAAGATTTTACTCGGAATTAAAATGTGAGTATCAATTTTAATTGTTTAAAGATATCTACGTTGATCAATAACATACATGAATTGTTTATTAGGGTTTCATTTAGTGGCATTGTCTAATAAATATGATTACACGTCGTGTGTTATAATAATAGATATTTGTATAGCATGCAAAGACGTCCCCTTTGAATAGGTCAGTTGTTGAAGCGATATCACCGCACTTTTCTCCCACGCACCTCCGAGATTTAGCGGCTGCCAGCAGTTGGCACCGGTGCCAAGAACAGAAACTAGTCGGGCGTACGCACGGGGCTCGGTGGGAAGTTGAGCGCACTACGAGGCAACTTTCCGATTTGGCAGCCGGACCGGAATTTGCCACTCGGGCGGCCCCCGCCCCCGCCTCCGCCTTTACCTTCACGCCCGCCCTCGCCCCCGCTTCCGCTGCTGCCTCCGCCGGTATCGTCGCCGCCACTGCCGCCGCCGCCCCCACCCCGTCCCCACTCTTGACACCGCCTCCGCCGGCATCGCCGCCGCCCCCACACCTACCCCGCACCTGCCCCCGCACCCGATCCCGCCCCTGCCTGGCCCCGTCACCGTCACGGCCCCCACCCCCGCCCTCGAATCCGCCATCACCCCCGCCCTGTCTCACCCCGTCACCATCACGGCCCTGGCTCCCGCCTCGCCTGGTCCCGCCACCAAAACCGCCCCACCCTCGAACCCCGCCTCTGCCCCTGCCCCGCCCCGCCCCCGTTACATCCCCACTCCCGCCTCGCCCCGCCACCGAAACCGCCCCCACCCCGCCCTCAAACCCGCCCCCGATCCCGCCTCGTCCCGCCATCGTCACCGCCCCCACCCCCTCCCCGCCCTCGCACCAACCCTCGAAACCGCCTCCGCCACCGTCGAGCGCACAATGCGTGAGCGCGCCGCGCCGCGCGAGCAGCCCTCCTCCTGCGTTCCACGTTCCAAGCGCCACGCTCCGCCGGGCAAACGCTCTTGGCTTCGAGCCCCACTCGCGCCACTTCACGCAGCATCGGATTATTGAGCGGCACGTCCCCCTGCATCGGCTCGTTGCTCTCCGCGCGGTCCCGTTCCGGTCGGCGCTGCCACGCAGCCACCAGCTTTGCTTTTCAAAAATTTGCGTAGTGCTTTACAAAAAAAATATCAAATGTCAAAAACCTGAACAGGCGACTCATAGCATCCACTGATGTGTCTGACCGGGAGGTCCTAAGTTCGAGTCCTGGCGGTGACAGGTTTTTTGACACTAGCTTGTCAGCTAGGTCGAATTCAGTCGCTGTCTGGAGGAGAATTCTAGCGGACGCCTGCTCTGATCGGTAGTTTGCCGTGAATTCTCCGATCAGCAGCAGGCGAATGTCGGAGCAGTATCCGAACAAACGGATCACGGACCATGCGCGATCTTTCCTTCCCGTTCCTTGCCCTATCGCCACCTTTTACTTGCACCCATCCACTAGCACTACATTACGACACCTGTCGGTAGACCAGTCGGACGCTTAGAGCTGGATTCGGTTGGAGCGGTGTTCCGTTGGTGGAAAATACGTGGTTAGGGAAAACCCAGCTAGCTGAAGGAAGGACGGCGCCAGATCTGGCCATTCTGCGGGAGAAAACCACTGCAGAGCAAAAGCGTGCACTACACTAACGGGATTATTAACCTAAGAAGTTGACTTGCCCAGAACCACTAAAAACCAATCAATCAATTAATCAAATGTAAAATGAGCCTATTTGTATTCTAAATTCATGTTTTCATATTTAACTATGTAGTAATAAGTACACATTTAGAGTTGAGTACACTATAAACACCATCATATTTCATTTAATATTGTGTCTTATAAACCAGAAATGTAAACATATGTCCCATTTTTGTAATTAATAAAGATCAAAAAGCAGTTCGCTGAACGCTGGGATGAATTTAAATAAGGCAATCGCCATTTCATCACTTCAGATGGGAAAAAAGCAGGAGAAATGACAAAGGACACAAACAAATGCCAAATGCATAGTGAAGCAGGACAAGTGTACAAGTGTCACTGACTGCTAAAGAGCTCCCCCCAAAGAGGACGCCGCCAACTGTTAAAAGCGACGGCTCGGCAGCGTAACCACGCTCCACTCCGCTCCGCTCCGCTCCTCTCCGCCCTGACCCTCTCCTCTACGCCCCGCCCCGCTCCGCTCCTGTCCGCCCCGCCCCGCTCCTCTCTCCCCGCTCCTCCCCTCTCTCCCCGCTCCTCTCCTCTCTCCCCGCTCCTCTCCTCTCTCCCCGCTCTTCTCCGCCCCGCCCGCACACTGCGCCCGTCTCGCTCCGCCCCGCTCCGCCCCGTTCCTCCCACCCCGCCTGGCTCTACCGCCACGCTCCGCCCAACCAATTTATTGAATTGATTAAATGTTTTATTGTTATTTTCAGTTCACAAACAATTCTGTCAAGTCTTTTGTTATTACGAAGAAATGTTCTCCTTTTTTTAAATTGAAAGTATAATCGCTGAAAGTTGAGTTACAGTGTTAAGTCACTTTTAACCCAATCTGATGGGGAACTTGCCGAGAAATAGTGATGGGTACATGCGGAAATCATGTGAGAATAAAAAAGGAAAACGCACGGAAAACATTCTGGAAGAACATGAAGGGAATACGTGAGAAACGTTTTTAATAATTTATTTATTAAATAGATAAATTGTGTGACGAACTATATGGAGAAGAGGTGACATTTTTTAAATTTTGCGATCTTTACCCTGAGTCAAATACAATTTTAATTTGGAATACAGATGGAAAAAAATTTTTTGGCACAAGTTAAGAAAAATATTCACTCCCAATGTAATAAAAATAATTTTCAGAGACAAACCAGCTATAGATTCGGGATTTTATCGCTCGTCGTCTGAAGATATTGAAAAGAAATTGACTTACTTCCGCGAGAACATGAAGTAAGATAATTTTGAATAACTATATTTCCCATTGAACTCTCAACAGAACTCCCATTGAACTCAGAACAGAGATGAAGTTACATTTAGTACATGCAAAAGCAAAACATGGGCAAAACATCTAATCATTCGCTCAAAGGTCCGGAAAACTGGACGAAAAAGCTCTTCGAGATGTAAGCCATTTACCCAAAAGCTAAGGTACAATACTTGCAACGGGTTTTTTAGAATTACTCAGTGCAAATGATTATACATTCAAAATCTTTGTTAAAATGTATTTTAGTTTCCTTTTTGATGCTCGCCATGTTCTCTAATTGTACAGAAACAGTTCAGCAACCGAAACTTGCAGGAACACGCGGAGAGTATGTAGGAGAAAATGTACGAAAATTCGCGGGGGTTAAGTGAAGTACGAGTTATGTTTTTATGCAGTATTACGCAAAATAAAATCCTTTTGAATTCTCTTTTTAAAATTTTGAAATTTAGCTCCTCAAGGTATCTCAACTCTATTGCATTTATGTGTGTTCAGAATCAAATGAAACTTCAAAATCTGTGTAAAATTTTATTGAAGTTTATTATTTATTTTTTTATTTAATAGGTAATTATCACAAACAAATTAGCTTACTTGATCCTATGTGGCTAGGCCGAAGGCCTTTAAGCCATTACAATACCTACATCCTTTCGCGTTCTAATCTTTCGAATTCTGGTCTTCACCCCAAATGGTCTCTCCATCGCATCAAAGCCGCGGAAAAGAGACCATAAGGTACGGCTCAGGATGTTTATTAGTCGCGCCTAAAGTACTTCACCATACAGTTCAGCGGCCAACCAAAGTTGTGATCCAGTATAAAGCTCTTTTAATTTTTGAAACAAGGACCCATAAAACATGGATTCTGGCTACAACATAATTTTTTAAGAATTTTTTTCTACACTAAGAAACTGAATTTATCAACTTTCTTATTACCGTGGACCGGCTGTACGGATTTTTCTGGCAAAAAATCGCTGTTTTCCGAGGCACGATTACATAACGTTCTCTCATTACGAAGCACCTTCGTAAGGGCGAGGGAGTAAAAATGTTTTATAAGTGCAGAATGTTTGCCCGGGTAGAAATTTTTGGTGACTTTAAAAGTTTTTTTGTTTAACCAGAAATGAACATTTGGATTTTTAAAACTTTTTTAGTAAATAATCTTGCAAATAAGAAACCTAATTCTAATTATGTGATAAACATCTCTCTGACGATTTACAGAGAGTTTTTAGCACATTTTAGGGTTACCTAAAATATTTGCTTTTATGGATGAAAAATATCTTTTATGCCTATTATTTGGCACAGCATACATTTTAGAGTAAAATGTTAATTACATCTGGAGGAGAGCTGAATACATGCAGTCAGCAGATATAAGGAAATACTTCAGCTATTCTTGAAAATTTTATTACGTTAAAACGCACTAAATAATTTCTATCCATATTTTATAATTTTATTCCTAACTTCTGAGATTGTTTTCTCCACCCTCTAGTTTTGCCTGCAACTCCTCGATCTGTTGTTCTATTGAATTGCAGTATTACGTGGGTTTATCTTCCATCATTGCATCCTTCAAGATCTTATTATGCACAATTTGAACTTGCTATTGTAACACTCCCGGTCGTCTCGTGAGAGAACGCCCGGTAAGCGGCCCTTGTAGCTCAGTCGGTGATGGAAGGAATCGTTAAACAGATACTGGTAACATGAAAGAAACACTTTGATCACTGGTAAAATCACTTTTATTCCTGGGCAAAATAATTCAAAATGCCCCAGGGAAGTTACACATGTAAATAGAATCAGAAATCTGAAAATTAGGTGGACAGATAAGAAGATGAAAAGTTAGTAGCCAGTGTAAAGCTTAGAAATTAGGAAGACTTATAGTTAGCATCACAATGATAACAAATATTACAGATCAGTGTGTCTTAGCGCGACACCGCATTACAGGATTTTCGCAGGGATGAATACCCTGAATTATATTGCCTTGGTAAAGTTTCTTTTTGTGGGCCCGAGACGGGCGCGTTGCCGTCGAGGGGAGGCGGCGGCAACCTTCGCAGAAGGCGCGGCCGGGGCGATGTCCTTGTGCCCACCCAGGCACGCACGTCAGCTGATCGGCCGTCTGAAGGCGTCACCCAAAGGGGGGGCGGCGCGGCCAAGGGAAGGCGGCGGCACGGCCGAGGGAGCGGCGTTGTAACGGCGCCTGGCAGTCTGGTTGAGCTCGGGGTCGGCCAGCAGTCACTCTCGATTTCAAGAGCGTAGTAACCAGTCACGGATTCTTCTGATACTCGTGATTATTCACGATTGCAACTTTGGAAAGTCTAGAAATCCTGCAGCGACACATTCGCTTCACTTTGCAACTGATTCCCACTTCAGAGAATTTTCTCTGCCCACTTTACCCTGCTCTTTTACAATAGCCCACACCGAAGTTTTTTTCTAAGTCCATCAGAGGCGAACTTGCCTCTGGTCGGTGAATAGCTCTCCCTCCCAGAGAAGTTTCTCTCCCGACTGCCCTGCTTTGAATGCCAATTTTATAAGTCAAATCTTATTAGGTTAACTTTTACCCCCCACTCGTTTTCTCGCATGTTCTGGCTCCTTAAGATAGTTGCGTCGCTATTGGCCGAAAGAAATGGCGCATTACGTTATTTCGACCAATGGTGACAAGGGTAGTGAATGGAGTTCCGACTCTTTGCATAACTGTGAGCGTCCAGAATTTTCTTTGCCCTTCTAGAACATGCTCGCACAAGACGGGCGTTGTCCGTGAAAGAATTTGTCGATTTCAAAAGCGATCTAGAAGGTTCGCGCAGCTGGGCATGCGAACACGTGTTCCACAGTAAATCTGTCGACGACTGACCCTTTAACGACTTTCTTAATGTGCCGGAGGCGGAGACGGCTGTCAGATAAGCAGGGTTGCGCGCGTGAGGCCATGTCGCAATCTGTTCCCAGTCGAACTCATGGGGGCCGAGTCAGTTTGTTTAATTTAATTTTCCTGGCATGAGGAAATCGGTTTCGCCACACTATATAATTACAGATTTCCTACGATTCTTATCAAAACGGCCACTTTTGAAAAGCTTTTAAAAATAATTGATATTTTTTCTAAATTGACAAAAAATTAAAATGGTGCCGGGTCAAACGTATTGAATTGGATGAACCTCACCTATTATGTCTGTATTGAAGCGGTCAGGAATAGATAAGGAATTTTAAATATAACCTACCACCTTACGTATGTTGTGTTCAAGAATAATTGTTCATTGTTTATGATCTTTCTTCTTATTCATTTGGGTGCCATCATGTTACTTGGATTGACATCAATACTTCGGGCTAACCAGTCTTTTACTTCAACATCATTAACAAACTGGGGTTAACAAACTGTATTCAGACAAGACTTGTTAAAGGGGTCGTTATCCTATTGAAAAATATAACTAAGTTCTAGCAACTAGTAAAGAGACAGCCCTCCTTCCTCCATAAGAGTGCAATACTTAGCAATATTAACTTTTTCACATATTACACTTTGTAGACCTTTCAGAGATAATATCACACTTTATAAAAACTGCAGCTTGCCCCTAAGTAGCTGAATAAGTCGATGAAGGAAAAAAAATGCTGATTTTTGTTCTACGGACTCTCAATATGCGACGTGACGAGGTTTCCGATTTCATCTCATTAGAAATCACATCACGACACTCAAACCACTACACGCCACGACACTTCCTTTATCCAATCTCTCCTCTTCTTGCACCACTGGAGTGTTCTCTTCCTGGAGTGAGCATCAAGGAGGGAGTTCGGCAATGCAAAGCAGAATTTAGATCGTGCTTCAAGCAGGTCAGGGCCGTACAGACGAGTGGTCCAAGGAGACCTCTCGTTCGCTCTTTGCTGCGGAAACGGTCCTGCCATAGAGAAGGGAAGAGGATATGGAAAGAAATACGATTGCCTGCCGTCATCTAGAAGCAAACATCTCAAAAACTGACGTGTTCGTTTATCAGAAATTGAGTCCTTCTGTTGGTTTTATCTGAAGGTTTGTTCCCAGAAAAAAATGTGAGATGTTTTACAATAGTACAAAGTACAACTTAGTACAAGCACAAAGTACAACTTTACAACGAAGTATAACGTAATATTTTATTCGTTGAGTTAAAGACGATGTTGAAAATTGTAAAATTTGTGCTATACTTTTCAGTTTTATTGGACAAGAGTGAAGTGGATGCGTCGTGTTTTGAATGTTTGCTTCTCATATTGCCAATCTGGTATCTGCAGTGTCCCTAACAAAGAAAGTTGTTGATTAAACAGTGCATAATATTAAAGTAAACACGTCTTGAACTACCAAATTTTTAATCACTTCTTAACGTCACTTTTGATATAAATAACTGTCGTAAAATTCTTCTGTTTTCAGGTGCTTCAATTTTTAGAGTGAATGAGTGCATTCCAAATTGTGTTTGTGTAACTTTTTCCTAGATGTAATGGACAACGTACAGTTAAGTACAGTAGTCCTAAAAGCCCTCAGTAGATACAAAAAATCGGATAGAATGATATCCCTCACACCGGCGTTAAATAAATTGGTTCTGATGCAAAACGAGAACTGCTTACGTTGTTACTCCCCTTATCTTTTAGAACACGAATAATGGTCTTATTTAATTTTTATTATTCTGGACCTTTTTTTACCATTCGGTGTCAAGATATAATGTTTCCGTAAATTAAATTTCTTGGTCTCATTTAATACTAATTGGCATATTTTAAATTTGGTACGTCTAAAAATACTACAAAATATACGACTCTTCCCATCCAGCACTAAAACCAGCACTAAAAAAGATTCGCTCTGAGAACCACCTGCTGGTCCGTAATTCGCATCGAGCAAGAAAGCTATCTCTAGTAGCCACAGCGCTCGCTTTGACAGCGCGATCAACAGTTCTCCGCCTGTTCGGCGTTCTTGATTCGGTCCGTCGGACGTAAGTGACTTGAATCAGTTTGAACTTCGTAACCCTTTGATTGAGTAGTGATTTTCACTTTTTAGATGATGTTTAAGTTTCTTATTATCAAAATATCGCTAACGCTCACATTTCTATTTGTTTTGCTTACTTTCACCTAGATTGTTTTTACTCTTGCCAAAATTTTTTGAGTGACTCAGGACGTGGATCATAAATATACTTCCTGAGTTCTCATATCTTCGAAATGATTAATTAATATTTGTATTGGAGATGTTGCCGGATCTGGACAATAACTTGACGTGACTTACTATTCTTGTGATTAGTAATGTTCCTCCAATTCGTGGATGTCAATCCGTCTTTCCGTGTCGTTTCAAAACAAACAAAAATAAAGAAACTTGACCTCAAAACGTCGGAGATGTCTCGCATGGCAAGCAGAAGACATTGAAGCATTGCTTCGACTGTCTAATGAACTCTTTCCATTATTATGGCTACGCTATTTTTTTGGGAAAGCGTGGATTTCTAATTAAAGCAGGTGTTATTCAATTTTACACGTAATTTTCACTAAAATGAATGGTGCTATAATTTAAGCAGCGATTTTACGTATTTTCATAAGCACATTTTGTTATGTGTGTCTTAGATATTGGCAAACAGGGGAGTGCAAACATGCTGTTATTGTAATAATGAGGGTTTTTCCCAGAAAATGGCTGAAATTGTAGTTGAATAAATTCCTATATAATTGTAAGAACTTAAAGCAACCGTGACAAAAATTAAAAACTCAGAGCCATGTTGTTGCACTAGTTTCCTACAACTATTCGTTCAGACGATACATTGCACTGCAGCAGAATCTATATTGCAGTGCTATCTTCATCATTGCCTTCCCACGGTCACATTCTTCTTGTCGCAATATCGAACCCGAGATACGTATTTCGCCAGTCCTCAAACTCGCGCGGAATTCTGAGAATTTCGCTCCGATCGACGACGTCGCCGTTCTGCTTCCTCGAGCAGAATCTCGCTCTGTATTCGACCGGCTCCTACGCGAAATCTACTTTGCGTATTCCGAACGCCTCACGAGAAATCTCGGTGTCTCGGTTCCGTGCACCGTTGGGTGTGAATCGCACCAACGATGGCCCATGACGTAAGTACCGGCTACGTAGGCCTATTCACAAGAGAAAAAGTGTCGAGGAAGCATCTACAGGTGAAATTTGGGGCGAGGGAGTGCGTGTTCGTTCGGGGGGTGTTAACAACCGAGGTTGCGCCGTGTATTTATTTCCCGGGAGATGGAAGTGTATCACCGCCGAATCACTGGACACAGAATGATTGATTGATTGTTTTAGTGATTCCGGGGACGTCAACTACAAGAGTCATTAGTCCTGTAAATGCAGTGCATGTTTTTTCTTGGAAGGTGGAAGTAATATTTCCCTCGCTGGTTGGCGAGACCCGGCACCGATCTACCGGGGCGTTCCCTAACCAAGTATCTCCCACCAGCAGAGCACCGCGCCAGACTTGAATAGCTCTAAGCCCCAGTGGTTTTCCCGACATGTGTGGTCGTGTAGTGCATGTTAGTGTGTGTGTGTGTGTGTGTGTGTGTGTGTGTGTGTGTGTGAGTAAGAGGTGAGGCTAAGACAAGGAAGAGGCAGGAATGGTCATGCGTGGTCCCAGGCCCGATTGTTAGGGTTCAGCTCCAGCATTCCCCTAGTGTTGATCTAATAAATCACGGAAAACTACTGATCAGAGCAGCCAACCGCCAGAATTCTCCTCCAGACAGCGACTAAATTTGACCTAGCTGACAAGCTAGTGTCGAAAATCCTGCCATCGTCGAGTCTCGAACGTAGGACCTCCCGGTCAGAGGGACCGCAGTGACATCAGTTGATCCATCTCTCCCGGTCTCACCACAGAGATTCGGCCTCGCTTTACATGTTGACCTGCGCGGATTCCTCACCATAGAAATTTTCTCAAACAGAGGAGAGACGCAGCCGGGGCAAGGTCTTGACCTCCAACATGAGAGTTATTATTTTACTGAAGAGTGTTCGTGTGTGTTCAAAAAGAAACGAGGAGGCAAGAATAAAATTTGCAAATTCCAATTTCACGGGTGTTTTTTCTTTCGCGAGGAAAATATTTCACGAGAAAGATGAGCTAATAGACTGGAATTTCCAAACTTATAATATGATTATTACGTAAACGTACACATAGTACGTCAAAGTAGACGTTGTTGTAGCTCTTTTAAAAGTAGGCTTATTAGTAGTATTCCTGTAATTGTGAGTTTACTTCTAACCGCAATACACGAATCTCGTGGTAGTTTCAGAAATGAATTTTTTGAATTCTATTCTTCGGTGACTTTATACAGTTTTTGATTGCTGATTTTTGTTGACCTTTTGATTTTATTCGAATTGTTTACACCTAACTCTACAATTGGATGAGTTTTGGAAGTAATGATATGTTATGATGGTCAGAAATTCGAACATTATAATATTACGTAATCGTCCCTCATGCGAAAAAGTACGTGAGATGGTAGGACAATTATTTATTATTTTAATTAAAATGAGATGTACACCAGTGAAATTTAATCGCCTAGAATACCAAGTGTTTAGATTCATTTCACACATAGTTGCAGATTCTCTAGGTTACTGATTCTGCATATTCTGTGGATACTATACATTATAACACAAACATTTTACAGAAATAAGAATGTCAATACTTCTATTCGATAGATGAGCGGTTACACTATATACATAAAAAACAATCTTCATCGGTATCAAGCAAATACTTTTACTTATAATTGTTGCTGTGAGAGCATTAAGGTTTATTTGCATAATCTTGTAACTAGATTTATTTAGTAAGAATATCATTGGCGCACGTTTTCTTGAGTTTCAGAATCCCTTCCCATCATTTTAAGTATAAGTAGTTGAAAGATGAGAAAAAGTTAAAATTAAATAAATAAATAAAAATAAATTTTAAGAAAGGCGATATCTGCAATATTTGAAATAAACTTGACATTTTCTTTCCCGAGTTATAGAAAACTTATTTACACGAATTGCAGATATGTTTTTCTGCATTGCTAACAAAATAGTAACTCCTACCATTACAAGCAAAAGGAGAGTTCAACAAAACGTGCGCATAGTGAAGCTACATTTACGTCCAGAAGCAAAATATGGGCCATCTCAGCGTTTGCTCAATGGATCAGAGAAACTGGACAAAAAGAAGATCGAGATGGGGTTATTGACCCAGAAGCTGAAGTGCATTATTTGTTACAAACAATAAGTCTTTTTAAAAATTTATACAAAACAAATATAAACTAATTATATATATATATATATAATCTGTTTTGTTAAAATAAACATTATTTTTCTTTTTGATAATCAGCATAGTCTCTAATTGTATGGAAACAGCTATGGAGCAGAAAATATTTGACTTTTTACTTAAATATGTGAACCGACTTCAATTGTTTAATGTCATCTCGCAATGCGTTGTAAAGTAACATACATGTATTGCATGTGGATTTCTGTTAGTGAGCTGTATCAATGAACGCAAAACGCAGTCGCAGTCGCAGTCGGCGTAAACCACGGCGTGAACAGAAAGCCTTAGAGAAATGTAAGCCTCCTAAGCATGACGTCACAAACACAAAAAGATCGCCTCCGACGCCGAGTAATAGAGTTGGTATTGAATAATATCGATAAGCGCCGGACCAGCAAAAATGTAGTATTGAATGTAATGTAAATTGAATGACCCAGAATATCGTATCCTGTAGATTATAACGTGCGAAACGTTTCTTTGAGGTCTTTGACTTACAAAATTTCAAGATTTTAAACCCTAGAACGCTTCGTTTACGAGTTATTTAACAATATCGATTTTGACAATGCTATCGAGCGTTGAGGGTTGCATTTGAAACGAATATTTAGATGCGGTTTTTATTCAACAAATACTTCACGTTTTCGTGCAATTATCTTTCTTTAGAGACCTCATTTATAAAGAAGGGGTTTCTTTTGAGACCCACAAAAGGTATCTATACTACTTAAATAATATAGGAGATGATACTTTCAATAATAGTCCTTACAATAATCTTTTGTAAGGACTATTATTGTAAATTTCGCGAGTTAATAATATCGCATTCGACATTCTTATGGCTTATCTTGCTTTGTTAATGTGTTCAGCAATATCCTTTTACTATTTTCAGATTTATGCAGGAATGTACTCAAGTATTTGACGTGTTCAACCAACTAAATTCTTCCTACTCCCTGAACATCCAAGTCAGAACATTCTTCTCCTACTATATTTTTTATTCAAATTTACTTTAAGTCCACCTTGTTAGGCTTGTACTATTTTGCGGACCATATGTTCCGCATCATCCCATTCCTTTTCTGCCTTTCTCATTTTCTAGCATTCTATCTCTTTTTCCGTTTTCTCTCTTACCCTCTTTTTCACTCTTCATATTTGGAGATGTTTTCTTTCTTATTGCTCTCTGTCTCTTACATTATCTTCTATTACCCCTCTCTTTTTTAACTCATTATTAGAGACAGAATTATTAACTAGCATTTGCATATTGTAATCTATATTCCTATCTATATTAGTCTATCTATATTCAGTTCTCAAATTTGTGCTCTTGGCAAAACGGAGCAATCCTAATATAATGTGCAAATTTTTCGTTTATGGTTTACATACTTTGTACTATATTTCATATTTTACATATTGTGAAACATTTTTATTATTCTTCCAATTTTTTAAAATTTAATTTCAACACAAAATTTTATGAGTTTTTAGAAATGTTTTTACTTCAACAAACAGCATTTTTCTTAAATATATTCAGAATTTCGTGCGGATTTCTTGAGATGCCTCAAATATACATGCACGTAACCCGTTGAGCTCCATCTGTGCTTGCAAACATGTTCCAGAAAGATCACGTGAGAGATAAGAACGTTATTTTTAGGTGAAGAAAGTATGAGTGACATTGTTTTCCTTGATTCAAACTAACTTACGAAAGATATTGTCTGTCTCAGATGTGAAACACTACGATAACAATCTACAGTGTTTGTTTGCTGATCATTGAGTTACCAATTTCAAAGTTAGCTTATCATTGCACTGGAACATAAAGATATGCCTACTCATTAAAACATTTAATTTAGTAGGACAAGCAATTCTATTTATTTTTCAAATTGGTTTAATAAATAAATATTAATTTAATGTCAAATTGTGTACATTTATGCTGTTTGTTCGTACATATTGTATAAATAAGGTCATATTGTTATGTTACATATTCTATCTCCTTTTATATACTCGTACTTGTTACATATTCCTTCCAGTTTCATATATTTACGTACATATTTTTTCATACCACACTACACATTTTTCCGGACTCTAGTCATCATCTGCACGTTGATTTACCCTGTCCTTTCACTTCTGTTACTCTCTGTCTTTCACCGAGTCAAACTCGCTAACAAACACTCAGAGTCAGATTCACACTCTCTCTCACACACAGGACACACACAGGCGGGGAGGCCAAAGCATATTTTTTCGTTCCATACTACACATTTTTCCGGACTCTAGTCATCATCTGCACGTTGATTTACCCTGTCCTTTCACTTCTGTTTCTATCTACCTTTCACCGAGTCAAACTCGCTAACACACACTCAGACTCACACTCACACTCACACACACACACACACATACACACAGGACACACACAGGCGGGGAGGCAAAAGCAAACACATGAACGCGATGTCCGCATAGGCGGGTTTCGCTCTGCAGCGCTCCCCACAGCGCGTCTGCCTCAAGCTGTGCTACCTTGGGCTAATCCGCATTATCACGACGCGCTCCCCGCCACAGCGGCGACGATTTAGCTCCACTCCCCGCACGCCGCGCCGCCTCCCGCAAGCAATTAGCTCCCCCCTCCACCCCGCTCCCTCCTGCCGGGAACGCACAGAGGCTGGAATGCGGAGGAAGTGATGACAAAAATTCATTCCCTTAGTTTAAATGAGGAGCTACTAATCAAATCACGTATTGTTAACTGACGGAAGAAATTAAATTCTATATGAAATTGTGTGGTTTTTAATATACTCTACACGCCCCTGATTTCTTCTAAACGCATTTAATTTAACATGTTAAAAATTGGTTTCAAGAAATCTAAAAGTAGGAACGTGTAGAACTCATTAAAAATACACGAGTTCATATGAAACTCAATTATTTCCACCGGTGGACAAAATGCGTTTAGATTTGTTGCTCCTCATATTAGGGAGTAACAATGTTGGATTTTCATTTTTCACAATGTTGGAAAATATCTGAGGGTTCTGGTCCTACAGTGATGAAACTTTTGCGTTAGCTTTGTGTGAATGTCAGTTATGATAAATGGCACACATTGTTGTTATTGATGTTATTACGTCGATGAATAGCATATAACTCTCGCGACAGAAGTTAATGAAAAGAGGCGGCGGCTGAAATAACCATAACATAAAGACATTTTCTTTGAATACGAGTTCTTTATTGCCATTTTTATTAACAATTCATTAGTGAGGATTTTTTTAACGGACACAGTACTGTTAAGAGGCTCCGGAAGGCCCTGTCTCTCTCATGTAATTTGGCGGATTTTTATTTTCCTTTTCCCGGGAATTATTCATACCAACTGCATTAAAAAACCGAGGTGCAATAGTAAGCCTATAACCACATTATAACCATTAGGCTTTCCAAAATAATTTTCTAATTTTTATAAAAAATATTTAATAATTCGTTTTATTTTTTAAACATTTGTGTGTATTTATTTATAAATCTTTTCATTCTTCTTTTTTTAAAAGTAGAATAGAAATAATTTCCCGTGCGTCAACTCCCTTAATAATCCCTGTAAGTATATGTGGTAATTTCCCCCGTATTTCGTATGAAATGTCTAAGGACACCCACGACCATACATTTTGCGAATAGAGCTGATTGATTCGATAATAAATATCTGAATGTAAAAGAAGATCATGAGAAAAGAAAAAAGAAATTGAACTGTAAATATTGTTAGGAGAAAGCTATAACCGGATAGAATACTGATAATTAAGGATTGTTTTTCGTGTCTTTTACCGGTTACATAAAATTAACAGTAAAGTATAAAAAATATATTTATATCGTATCAGAAAGTTTTAGGTCTACCTTTGCATCACAGTCAGAGGGGTTTGTTGAGGCGAGTAGTTCAGGTGTGAGCCGTCGGAAGGTATCAAACCTCCTGAAGTGAGATCTACGACTGAGCTCTTTCAGTAGCAATTCATTCCAAAGAATGCTAGAACAGGGAAAAAGCAGAGCAAGACAAGGCTAGGTGTAGTGAAGAGGCATAGAAAGGTGAAGGTAAACCATCAAGGAATGGCTTTCCTACAGTCAAACGAGCGTTGCGTTGACGCGCGTTAAATAATACTATCTTGTGCAGAACGGTCAAGATCGCTCGTGTGTGTGTATATAAAATGATCTAAATCTACGTAAAATAAAACCTAATATACATATATACAACAGTCATTTGCTTTTCGTTGAATAGTTCGTTGCAACTTATCTTCGATTAGTTATTGTCTATCATATTTTTTAAAATAAAGATGAACTTTTTCAGTTACTGAAACAATTATGCAAATGTTTTTAAGTTCGTTAACGTTCGTTAACTATGAAATCATTTATTACATTTTGTTATTTTTGTGTTCAAGATTCCTTTAAAAAATTAGTTATTTCTATTAATTCCTGGAGTCAGCTAACATCACCTTCGGCTCTATAATACAAGCTCCTTGGTGGTACGACCTTGACCTTTCGTAGCTGCACTTGTTATAAAATACATGAAATAGTCTTATAACCTTGTATTACAATACTCTTAGAAATTTTACACATAAACTACCAGAAGAAACGGACGAATACAGATAATTATTGACAGAGTAACGATTCAAGCAACCATCTCCTGATGTTCCTACTGCAGCGGCGTGATGAATCGGCCGAATTCTGTGGTCGAGGTCAATGACCCGTCCTCGTAAATACCGCGTAAAATCCAAGCACGTCTATGCTTTCGCTATATTATATACGTCGTCGCATCAACTATGTAAAATAAAATAAAACATTTACTTTTCCTAAATTCAGATTGACATTATCGTTTCTTCATTTAATTCTACTGTTCTCTTAATAAAATTACGAGCATTGTGCAATCTGCGTATTAAAGAAGTTTAATTACCTCTTTCCGAGCTTCTGTCCCTCGTGTCTGCAACACTCGTAGGTAACACTATTCCCCCTTTAGTCAACCTTTCCTCTCGGGAGTTAGTTAGCAAAATGGTCGTGTGTTTCAGGTTTAAATTCGTATATTAAGCTTACAGATTCGCTGATTGGCTGAGCTGATCAAAGGTGTGATTTTACAGTCAGCGGAGTCTTTGAAGAGCTCTCTATCCGTCTGTTTCTGAACTAGGTCAGTATGTCGGTATGTTGCGGCAGAATTCAAAAGTTTTTGGAGCAACAGCATGTAATCGCTAATAACGAGCGGTCACAATACATCATCTATGATATCCTATCTTCCTCATGAGGGATCTGAGGGGATGCAGATCTGAGGCCATTCTGTTACGTTGCGTCTGCTATTTGAACAACATAGAAAGCTTATATCTAAATTATATATGACTCTACTTAGATGAGTAACCAAACTACAAGTATATGCCATTAAATAATACGTTACGCTAGACCTTTCCCGCACTGTCGAGAATAAATATATTGTATGTTGTTTCATACTTACAAATAAATAAATATTACTGATTTGACTCTTTATCATAAAATAAATACTTACTTTTTTTGCTAGTCGAATAAAAATATTTTATTCTCAACTGTTTATTACATTTTATTGCCCATACAATTCGCAGATATCGAAATTGGTCAATTTAACAACGTATCTTTTTCAACGACCAAAAAAATGTAGCTCGGTTATTTTATTCGAAAATTAGATAACTCGGGCACACATACACACACACACACATACACACACACACACACACACCAAAAACGTTGTCAGACTCAGACTTGACACAAGTTTCTCTATGTACATTGACGCGATCAATTCGAATCTTAAGACAGAAATGAGAGACACTCCATTTTTTTAAATCGTATAAAAATAAAAAATACCGTGAAATTTTATTTTTGGGTTTTGAGAGTTGTTGTCAGACCCGACTAGACACAAGTTTCTGTGTGTACGTCGACGTGCTAAATCTGAATGTGAAGCAAGAATTGCGCCACCACCCTTTTTCAATCACAAAAACCACCGTGAAGTTGTAGGTTGCAAAATTTCACGATAGTTTTTGCGGTTTAAAGGAAATTAGAGGGTGGTGGCGCGATTCTGGTTTCAGATTCAATTCAGCGCGTCGACGAACACATAGAAACATGTGTCAAGTCTTTGGGCCTACCAACTTTTTGGTGTGCATGTGTAAACATATGTGGAACACAGCTAGGCTCATGCCCGCAACTCCGGGCTTCTAAATGACAACCCCCAACGATCTCTAGTAAAATACTGAGTTCCTCTTCAAAAAATATTTTGAATATTCTGTAGTAAAACATTATGTTACAATTCATGTCTCCAGGTGTTCATGTTTCTAGGATACAAAAGGTTAATTCTTGTTATTGTTGTGGTTGCTTTAAAGAAAATATTATTCGAAATAAACATTATTATGTTTACGCAGCAGTCACTTGTACGATTTGTCAGACTCTTGCCGTCGGACCTTACCGCCGGTTCTTTACTGTAGAAGTTACCTCCTGCCGGTTCCTTAGTGTAGAAGAGACGAAATATGTAAAAACAAAAAAATTGCAACTGGTACTTTTTGTGTTTCATGTAATGAACTTGTTCGACATGGTGTGTCCAGTTATTTATCATTTAGATAATGAATTAATATTTTACGGATTTCATTTTTAGTGCAATGGAAGTCTTGAAGGCATTGTTTGATGGATGATTTCTTTGAAAGAAGTGAAAATGGTGAATGGCTAGTAATATATAGCGTACGTATGTAAATTGGACTTAAACTCCCGATACATTTTTTGGGAATCGCATGATTTGGAACTTTTTGCAGTAGAATTTATTAGTTTAAGTTTTCAATGACATATTTGCAGTTTTACGTTTTTAGGCCAACATAAGCGATGTTTAAAAAATATGGCGTTGAAACCGAGAACTTGTACACATGGGCTTGGGACATTACCACATGAGCTTCTAATTCCGTCCACATCTATCCCGAGACGAACCTAATTTTAACAAGCTTGCGACCGTGACATCGAAGTAGTAGATGGTGGATGATGGGCCAATAACAGGACGTAATTTCCTGTAGATTACTAATAAAGATAAGGGTTGCTAACATGCTGCGCAAACACTATTTCCACGTGCAAACAGATGAATGCGGTTTAAATCGTGCGTGCGCACGTGGCAGTCGCATGGAAGGAGTCTTGTGTTTTGGTGACCATTGCATTCCATTATGTCTTTGGAAACAATCAATGGATTTTGAAAATCTACTAATTAATAAAGATGTGTTTTAACGTGATAGTAATATAGACTCTACAAAGTTACTTGAAAGTCTATTTGGTCGACACTATAAAGGTAATTAATTCTAAAGTTCATTACCTTTGGCTTGTTACCGAACTAATTTAAAAGATTGAAATAATCCTTAGATTAATGGTGATTATTTCTAGTTTAAATAACACTACTTTTTTTAGATAAATAAATAAAATAACACTAATTTATTTATTCATATCTGACATATTTTATGTTGTAGAATATTAAATTAATGTGCACTGACGCGATTATGAATGAAGATTACATCGGTAGGGATGCTACGAATATTTTTTTAACTTCTTTCTTCCTTCTCGAATTAAACCATGTGAAAAACACATTGAAGAAACTGTCATCATGTAATCAATCTATTGAGTTGTAACAAATAATCCACGTAAGGGCCTCAATAAAACCTAAACAAAAGTTTCCGAAGCATTCGGGACTCTTCTATGTAACCAAACCTTTCTCATTTTACTATCTATCACGTCAACTTTGTGTCGTTCATGAATATCGAACTGAAGGTTTTCCTTTAGCCGTTTAATCATTTTTCTCCTCCTGCGCCCTGCCCTAAAAGTGAGGTTATGTGTACACTGTCCGGCCGCAGTGATTTCGTGCGCGACCAGGTGATTGAGGATTAAACCGCGAGAGTAACGCGTAGGGCGAGCGAACGGCCGCGCTCTGGAACACTGCAGTGAATCAGGGCACGCGCTGTGCCGCAAATTAGTAATTCACGGCCTCCTGCTGAATGCCTCGTTACTAGCGACAGACGTGTGGCCGCGATTAATGACGAATAACGCCGCAACTCAATGTGAAGGAAGCGTAGTGACTTACTAGTGCGGAAGTGAAGGCAACATTTTTGGTAATGCCGTTCCCTTCTTTCTCTCTCTCTCTCTCTCTCTCTCTCTCTCTCTCTCTCTCTCTCTCTCTCTCTCTCTCTCTCTCCATCTCTCTTTCTCCCTCTCTCTTTCTTTCTTTCTCCCTCCCTGTTTCTTTCTTTCTCCCTCTCTTTCTTTCTTTCTTTCTCCCTCACTCTCTTTCTTTCTTTCTATCTCCTCTCTTTTTTTCTTTCTCCCTCTCCCTTTCTTTCACAAAATGGACAAAAAAAGGTAACGGCTTCCAATACTTACGAATGAAATATCATGCACTGAGTGATACAAAAGTAAAACGTAGAAGGAGTTTTCATTTACCCTCGAATTCGTGAGAAAATGAAATTGCACAAATTCGAGGAATTGTTGAGCTATTGTTAAAAAGGAACTTGAGATGCGTATAAAGATTTTCTGAGTAACCATCAAACTGAAAATTGCTCTGACCTCGCAAGTCTCATGATCAGAACGTATAAAGCCACATGATGTCCCTCAAACAGAATTTGTTCACTCACATTTAGACTTCTCTCCTTCTCACCTTAGATCCCTTGGAGACAAACAAGGAGACCTGTTTCACCAATAGATAAAATATGTGGAACAACTTTATAAATGGATAGTTTCACCTAATTTGATAGATGATTGCTACCGGAACGCAGTATCAGAAACTGAACCATCTGCCTGCAAGGGGTAGTATATCAGAACAATTTTTTGAAGTTAGGAGTAATTTATATTTTTCTATAAGAAAATGTATAAAATGTGTTTTCCTAGTGACAATATTACTAATTAACACTATAAATTAATATGCTCTATATTATTGACTCCCTTTAATACATATTTAGTATAAGCAGTTTCTAATATTAAAGTCCCACTAAACAAACATTAACCATGACATTGAAAATTTTATTTTTGTTTCTCTACTATTTCAAAAATGTTTAATGTTTTTTCCACGAAGAAATGGCATGTGATGCTGCATTTTTAACTTTGTAACTGAATTTAGCGCTTGCAAATTAGTACACAAAACCTGTTTTCACTTTTCAGGAAAGAAAGAGTTCTTATATTTTCCTCAGTATATATATTGCCACATTCATAGTATGTTGCGATTCTATCAGTCTGTTTTTTGACTTTATATAATTTAGCAATTTTTTTTACGAAACACATTTGGTGCATTCAACTTATGTATTTTAATTTTCTTTCGTTCTAATCACATATATTTTTGCATTGACATCATAGTGGATACTTAATAGAGTGATAAATAACTAATGTTTGGAATATGATAATGGCTTTCACATTACATGTGTATATAGCTCAAATAGACTATTGTGTAGAGGTAAATGCAGTTTCATGCATGTCTGTCGAAAATTGCTGCCTACAGAAAATTACCCTGTTACCATACTGTTCATTTATAGGCTATTTAAATGAACAAAAATGTGGATATAAAATGCCCGTAGACTACTCACCATATTTTCGGTTGAACCAAGCTTTTCAATAGATGTGAGCTTGGAATAAAGCTATTCACAAAACTGTTTGTAAAGAAGCAATAAGTGCTACAAATAAAGAGCAATTATGTTTGGACGTTGTCGAATTTGTGTTGATACATTACCTTTAAATGGAAAAAAAATTCTCATCTAATGCGTGATGAATCGTATTGAGTTCTGTAAGTGATGGCTGAGATGTGTTAATATGGAGAGAATTTGCTTTAATATAATTTTAAGTAACCTTTATAGACGCGAGAAAGTATATGCTGATGTAGCTCCACTTTTTGGTTATTCCAAGGCACCTACTGTGATGAAACGCTGTAAAATAATATCCTACAAATTTTTGTATAGTTTCAATCATTTCGACTCCTCTATTCATCAAATTGACAAAAATAAACCTAATTTTTTATTAACACAGAAATTATAAAAGCGTTCATACATTCATTTGAAATTGATACTTTTTAAAGTAAATTTCTATGCTAGAATATGAAGTATCCAGGCAACTACGTTTAAAATGTATTTTTTGTAGTACGTAAACAATAAATTCTCATGGGTTTCGTGCAACTACGTGTACTATTTTCCTTCCGTGTGTTCGTATGCGAGGTGAGTGTTGGGGGATACTTCTTATGACTTATTGCCGAACATTTTGGTGGATTTTACCACAAAGCAGGCCATTTATTTACTTTATCCACACGCCCGTCCATCTTTCTTTACGTACAATATCTCTAGTCCGATTCCCATAAATCATAAAGATGATGGATTCGTTCGCTACTACCGAATTAGCTGTCAGAATTAACAGCCGTCAAATAATAAATTACTTGGGTGCTCTGTTATAAATGTAAACATTTTTATTTTAAAATATATTAAATTTTGTTTCTTTATTGCGAATATATTTTGTTTATGCCCCTCTTTTTATTGCCCCTAAATTCCATTATTTTTCGTTTCATGCGCAAGCAAAACTGACAATATTTTACAAGAAATGTAAAAAAAATTACAAGGATGTTTAGAGCAACAAAATATTTACTACTTTTACTAATAATGATATTATTATTATTATTATTATTATTATTATTAACCCCATGTGGTGATCAGGGTGTTTTAGTAGAATAGCACCACGAGATATTTCCCTGGCGTAAGAGACAATTAACCGAAGCAGCTATCCCCTGTCCCAAGCTGTGAAAGTTATCCGTTTCTTATGATTCCTTCTGTCCTTGTCCCATGTCGTTTCCCTTCTTCAGGTAAAACACGAACTTCCTAAAACATATCCCTCTTCCACTTTCTGCAAGTCCTCTTCAAGTCAAACCCTACGAGAAAGCAAGAACAACTGTGCCACGTGGAAGTCGGGCCATTGTCTCTGATTAAAATGTTGCTCCGGGCGATGACAATCACCCATATCGAAATGGAGAGAAGTCTAAGAAGTCATAAGGCATCGGAAAATGAGTCACTGCCCGGTGGGCATCGGTGCGTGTGTGAATGGTGTGTGGTGGGCGATCCGCCAAGGCTTCAGCAAGCACCGCTCTCCCAAAAATGATAATAAACGAAACCAATCTGCATCAAGAGCCTCACCTCGCTTGAGTGCTACGCAGGTCTTTCAGCCAGCACTCACACAAGCAGGACTGACAAGACAGCGCAATAAACGAACTAGTGAGGTTAAGAAAAGCATTGGGCGCATCTACTACCGAGACAGACAAAGTCGAAAGATAAAGTGATCAACAAAGCGGGGGAGAAAAGATTCGAGGAAACCTAGGGAACGGCTGGTATGGGCATGTCCAAAGAGACGTTGAAGGCAAATACACGTACATTGGGGAGCAGGAATCATTGATAATAGATTATATCATAACAATCCCAGAAGGATTAGAACTGGTAGAATCAATGGAAATAGAAAGGATGGAATCAGATCACCTGCCACTAACGATGACACTGTTTAGAATATCAAAGAGAACAGACACAAGAGAAAAAGACTATTCTTATTCAAGATTGGAGTGAGAAAGAAAAATAATATTATAAGAACAAAATAAAACATGCAGCATTTAGTAACAATGAGAGAGAAAACCCCTACATAGACCAAGAGTAAATAAATCAGGTTCGGATAAAGAATTTACTGAAAGCAAAAGGAGAATCAGGAAAGGATTAAGACAAGTTAGAAAAAGTGCACTCAACATAGATAATTATAAAAATGAGAGAGGAGAATACAAGAAACTGCCCAAAAGAAAAGAACGAGAGAAAAGAGGAATATGAGAGAGAACTATAACAAATAAAATCGGCAGGAGAAACATTTAAATACATAACTAAGGAAGCAAAACGAAGCACACAAAAGTACGGAAATATAAAAAATAGAAGGAATATTTCTTGGAAAGATAGAGCGGAAACAACTCAAAGAGATTCAAAAAACAGAACAAGGGGAGAAACAGAAGAAATACCAGAATTATCAGACAAGAAGATAAACAAGCAAGTTAAAGATCTGAAGAAAAAAATAAGTAAGAGAAAATGAAATAAAAAACGAAACATGGATTTACGGACTAATGAATGTTTTGTACACACTAAGGGGAATCATAAAAAGTGGGTGGAGAGGTGAAGAGTTTAAATCTTCATGGAGGAAAGGGGTCATTACATCAGCATATAAAAAAGAAGACGTGGAAAAAATCAGAAACTGCAGAGGACTATCACTTTTAAACACGGCCTATAAAGTGGATGCCATGGTTTTAGAAGATAAATTTAAACAGAAAACAGACAGCAAGAAAATTCTTTGAGACTCGCAATCGGGCTTCAAAAGAGGAAAAGGTGTAATAGACAACATTTATATTACAAATCATTTGGCCAATATAAAAATAAAAAGGGAGGGGAGGGAGCTATATGCATTTTTTGCAGATTACTGCAGATTTATGCAGATTTGGGAGTGGCATTCGACATAATAGAGGCGTGTAAAGTGCCCCTAAATTTTAAAGAACATTTTTCAAAATCACAAAGCTTCACCTCGAGCCAGATGAACAGGGATTTCTTTAATTTGGAAAAAATCCTATGCATGGTTTAGGCACTAGTGGTGTTGGCAGACGGAGAGACCGACGGACGTATGGACAGACGGAAGTTTTGAAAACAACCACTTTTTCTGTATTCGGGGCCCCCTAAACGTATGTCCGTTGAAATCTCAAAATCGATTTTCCGCAGCATTAAAAATCTTTCCCTACACTATGTATAATACTTCGTATATTTGTATGTATGTATGCGTGAAAGTAAAAATAAAATGCACGAACGTCAAAGAGATGTTAGAATAGGAATCAAAAACATAAACATGTTATCGTACGCAGATGTCATTGTATTGTTAGCAATATAATACTTATACTCTATACCAAAAGAAGCTAGAGTAAATACTAGATGAAGGATGAGAAGAGGAGCCCAAATTGAGCCTTATAGCAAAAGATGAAACCAGGAAGGAGAAAGATTGTAAATTCTGTGTAATATGTTTGTATAACATTTTTGTATTCGTATAATAGTTTATATTGTACGTTTTGTATAATATTTTTATATCAAGGCCGAAAGGCGTGAAATACACAAGTGAGTCATAAATTTGTATTGGATTGCAGACAGAGATAATATTTTCTGAATTTATGTTGATGTTTCCTAATTTTACTGATTTTATAGAAGAGCAACGGATGTTGCCGTATGATTATTTAATCAAATTCTCTAGAGTGAATTAACAATCTACTTATTTGATGTTAAATGAAATTATTACGAGTACAGCAGCATGCATTATCAGACAGATCGACTTTTGATTTTATAAAATTTACTTTCCATGATTTTCTTATCCAGTAACCAGAGGAAATAAACTTTTACGCTTGTTCATAAACTTAGAAAAATTTAAAGATTCCTGTAATATACTTACCACTTTTTACAAAAGTTGATTTGTTAATTATTTATTATTCATTAGTGTGCCACATGATTTTACAAGATATTATAGCAAATAAAATAGTAAAATATATTGTATTTTATATTCTGTATTACAAAATACAGAATTGGTGTAATTGTATCAATTCAAATTCACATAGAGAATATTGTGTACAATGCAATTTATTTATCTCGTACATATGCATATACTCTTCATTATCTTTTTTTTCTCATTTGGGATCGATTATGGCTTCCATAAAAAAGCACCCGACACGTTTCTTATCCCGTATTAAGATCATATGTACACGGTATTTACCATAATACATAATTGGAAATTTACTACTTCTCAAACAGGTTCCCAACTTTTTCACTGTGTAGGTTCCCTGAAAAAAAAACATCATTACACTTGAGAAACAATTAATTTTCTGCCCTTTTCAATGTATTTAATAGCGTAATTATTTATTTTGTTCGTTTTTTATTTTAGTAGTTTTTTACTCTATATCGAGAGTTCAAATTCACGAGGGTAGGTATATATTGAAAACATCATACCCCAAAGAGAATTTGACGTCAACTGCTGTAAAAATACAGATAAGAGTACAGTTTTTCATATGCGGAAATCGTAATTTATGATATCCATATTGAAGTGTTTCAACTAAGGTAGTTGGTAAAGAAAATGTTCACAAGAATATTGTTAGGATTTACTGATATTGTTCTTCGTAAGTGAAGATCGTATTTATTTCATTTATCAAACTGTTCATTCCTCTATACAAGGATTTTGGAAAGCTTTCCCTAGGGAACATCACACATTCGAACATTATGTTTGCATATTCACGACTATGATTGCTTTCCCCATTATACTTTTTTCTCACGTTATTTTAAAAACATTGGATAACAATAATATTTACAAAATGCATATTTACGCTGCGAGTATTAATGATAAGCTTTATTGTTGTGCAAACTTTGAAAATTGTTTTGAAATGTAATATTAAAATATCTGTATTTTCAGTCGAGTTCTTGTGGTGTATTTTATTTTAAAAATTATGTAACAAATAAATTATACACATAGATATAATGTTTTCATACAATTAAAAAACCCATATTTAATGAAACCAATAGTTTCTAAAAATGTTTTTCGCATCTTAAGTGGTTTAAAAAACTTTTATATTTCAGCATCTATAGTATTTTTAGGTGATTATGACGAGAGAAAGACAGAAAATTAATAAAAAGCAGACCATACTCGAGATTATTGTTGGTATGAGTATGTACGAGTCGTAGATTCTATACAGCAGAATTCCATTTTCTCAATTATTATTTTTTATCGATTTACTTACGTTTTGTCCCTCGTTTAATACCCGTACATTTTTTTCTCTTTCCACAGCCATAACCAATCTGCCCTGGAGTTACGGTAGCATACCTATTGAAGTGAGCTTTTTTGGAGTAGTCTTACCTTTACCCAGGGGCAGGTCGCGGATCGTCCGATAGCAGTAGAAATGTCTTTGTACGCTTCTGGAAACTTTGACTTTACAGTCTTGCAAAAATCGGCAAAAGGATGATTTGTTGGAGGATTCCAACCCTTAGAATCCCAAGTCTCCACAGTAATATTAACCTATTTCAACAGAATTGATAGAAATATTGTCACCTGATATGAAAAAGAAGCTAACATAATACAAAATATATCTAATGTAACTTAGATGTAAACTCAAAATAGATAAGAAAACTCAACTTTTATTTTTGAGCTTTTCTATTAGAATAGAACATTCTTTCTATGTGTGAACTCAAACAAAGTTTAACGTAAAAGACGGGCAATGCGCTATTTTATGTGTGTTTTGCAGTTAATTTCTATTTTGAATAAGTTACACTTCAGTTTTCTCAATTCTTGGAAAAAATCTGTTTATATTCTGAGTTCACGATAAAGTGGTTAAAAGTTACTCGTGTGGTAAGTTTTACAAACAAATCGAAAATGGACAAAGAAGATACTTATTGAACGCATGGCTTAAGGCATGCTACATTTTCATAGTTATGTTTTACTTGCATTTCATTATTAGCTATAATGTTAAATTTGAACAATTTTAAGTTCGTACTTACAGATACTTTCGTGTCGAGATCGAATGGAACTTCTATTTCATCTGATTCAATAAAATCCGTTTTTTCATCTTTAACCATTTTCAGAGGAAAACTTATTAAATCAGATTCAAAACCTTTGCAAGGTCCTGTATTTATAACTCTGAAGCACTCATAAGGTCCCTGTATACAGATAATTTTATTAATATTTAACAATACATGCGAAATACTCTCAATCTTCCTATATGCAAGTTCGTTTTTAGGCCAATATACTCAGAACAGACAAATATTTTCGAATAGGAGGTATATTGTTTTCATGAAACCAACATCATGTGGAATTTGCACTAATTTAATACTCTGGTATTGCTACAGTTTCAAGGACATAATTTTTCTTAATTTTTTCTTACATATTACTGACAGAAAAAGCTGAAAAATGACACAATTAGCTTCGTAGGTACAATGCGAAGGAATCGACAGGATCTGACACCTGAAGTAAATAAGCTTAAAAAAATCAAGGGAGTTGCATCATAGTGAATAATCCAACTTTGGTCAAACACTCACGGTGCGGATAAAAAGAAAAGTGCGGGGAAAATGTATTCCTGAGCACCTTACGTCACAAAATCAGCATAAATAACACTGGGAAAAACAAATTGGAGACGGATTTGTTTTATAATAATATCAAAAGCAGGGTTGATGTGCACGTAGGAACAAGAAACCGTTCCCCTATTATTAGAATCGAAACAATAGCTTAATGAATGTTATATATGAAACTTCAATTCAACTATTTGAAGCATTAAAAAAAAAATGTTCGATTGTTTCCGAAAATGCGCAATTTTGAATATATTTTGCAGAAAATATTTGACTTTTCGAGGATCTTTATAAGAAATCATTTGAATCTCTTGTGTTCACAATTGCAATTATGTCTACAATGCACCTTAAACGTAAATATTAACGAGCAGAGATATTTTTAAATTAAATTGTGTACAATTTGAAAAAACTACGAGTATACTTTCTCTCATAGAATTCAATCAATTGAGCACCATCCGTACAACAATTTTAAAGAAAAAATTGAAACAGTTTTGAGAAAAGCTTGATTTTTAATATTGCCAATTTCTCACGCAAAAGTGCCTAAAAATTACTATTTAAAAAAATGTTCTTTATATTAATTAAAAAAATTAATTGTGAAGAACACATTTTATGCGAAGTAAATATTTCTAACTTCAATAAAAAAAGTTGTATTCAAGAGTCAAACAAATTTAAAATTATTTCAATTTTTGAAAATTCAGACTTGAGTGAAATTCCAATGTAAGCCACCTTTATAAATGTATTTCACTCAGAGTTGTGTTGTAGACTACAATGTTACCTACGTAATCTATACGCAATCTAAATGACTTTTACGAGTTGACAATGTAGTAGTCTCCATACTACTCCATAATATTTCACAAATAACCAAAATATGTTGTGATAAGTAATAATAGTGGTTGCACGTTTATATGTAATATTCAAAATGATTCTTTCGATTCAGTAAGTCTAACTAATTATACTACTCCTGATGAACAATAGACAACCTCTGAAACCGTCACAGGTAAAATAGCGATTTTGAATACATTCAAAGAATAGTGAAATCGTACTATATCTAATAAAATGCAAAATATTTTGTACGACCTATGAAAAAAACACCGCCAGACAAAACACGTGATGCACCCAGAAGAAGTGGTCCAATATTATCATAATTTGGTATACATGCTGTGTGAGTAAATTATTAGATTCACACGTATCTGTAATGCGTAGAACGCCAACCAGAGTTCATTAGTAATGTCACCGCCCTGTTGTTGCTCAGTTCTTATCAGTAAACTGCTTTGAGTCAGACAGTGAGAACCGTCGTTTACCTACAGTAAGAACCACCCACGACGCCACACATTGGCGTTCTATAGCCTATCCACCAAGTGACTGCATTTGACAGAGTCCGCATTGTGAGATTTCACGAGGCTGATCTATCCATTGCTAGTGAAGAAATGTATACTTCCATTTCAAAAATCAACGTTGATTAAATTTTCTTAAAACTAAAATATTATAGACAATTTCTCTATAACATGTTACTTGCCCTATGATTTCGCATTGTTCAGAGAAAACTACATTTCGATATCGTGAACCATTTAGAAGTTATAGGGGTGGCTCATAGTTAGCGGAACTTCCTGTATAGTGGTATTCATAACCTCAGGATGAGCATTCTCATTGCCACACAGAAAATATAAACTGGTCTAATGAGTACATCTTAACAGTTATACAACATTAATGTTCAAATGTAACAATTACTGCTAGAAATAAATGTATTATTATTATTATTATTATTATTATTATTAGGCATAAATACGATCACCACACCTGCCTGTAAAACTCTTAGACAAGCATGAATTTAAAAATATCTGCATTGTACATATCGTACAGCAATTTCTAATTCATTCCTCAGGAAGTATCAATAGGACTAGTACTAAACATTAAATAGAACTTACAGCTTTGCCACCGGCTTCGGCGTAATATAGAATAATTAGGAACAAGAAAATCAGAAGTTCACGAGCGTAACTATTCCCCATCATGGCTGTACTGACCGGAAACACTAAGGCTACCGGTGCGACAAATCAATATTTCTATTTAAATAATTTCCCCATAATGCCCATCTCATGTTCCACTTCACTTAAATTGATTTTATCTTGAACGGATATCCATCATTGTAGAAACATTACTGAAAAAATATGTAGATTGCCACTGCTGATAGTATCTCACAATCTAAAATTGTTTTCCAAAGGGAGCGCAATTCACAACTTTCGGTAACAAAAGAACACAAAGATCCGGCTTCGTTTGAAATATTTTTTTTGCCGAGTTATTTATGGGACTACATTGTGCGAATGCAGATCGTAAGTATACAACTGCGATACGATTGAAGTGAACTTTAGTTGATTTTTTTTTAAATTAAAGTGCGCCTTTGAAATGAAAGTTCACAGTATCAGTCTTGCTCTTGATGCGGGCTACGATGGACATCTATTTCAATAATATTTTGAACGGTAATGGTTTTTAGGGCCTCCTTGGCGTAATGTTGGAAAACGTTAATGGGACTTCAAATCAAACGGCCTGAGATACGATTCTCAAGGATTAGCGAGAACTTTCTCTTCAGAGCTAGTACCTAAACAAAAACTATTTAGCTTGAGAAACCACCGTTGCTTTGCAACATCGTTGGCCGGCAGTTCCTAATATAAAGACCTGGCGTTGGCGGATATTCTACATAAGCTAGAGAGGTGGGTCGAAATCAGCCGCTGTCTGGAGGAGAATTCCAGCCGCCGGTTGGTCTGGGCGAGGTGGTTTCTTCGATCAACACCAGGCATAATACGCTAGCCTAGAGCGCTATCTTAAACAAACGAACCACGGAAACAAAATTTTCATTTTTGTAGTTTGTTTAAATTGCGTATGGTCGCCGATTACAAATGTTAAATCAAACTGAATAAAGTAAAATAAGTTCATAATTACAAATATTTCCCCAACAATTTTTACTTGTATGTAAATAAGAAATAATATTCGCCACAACATTTTAATCAGTACGCTAGATAAGCTGCATGTTAGTTTTTTTTCTGCACTTCAAGGATTAGGCGGCTGCCTGTTCCGTCTTCACATATCAAACCATCTTCTGCGTGGTCTTCCTACACTCCTCCTTCCTTTTGGATTGTACAGCAGCACTTGTCTCGTGCTCCATTCTTTCTACTAAATGTTTTTTCCAGTCTTCTTTATATCGTTGTATACAATCATTTAAACTAAATATATTTAATTATTTTCTGATGTCTTCATTTCCTTATCTAGCAAAGTACAATCAACTTATATCCTTAAAAATTTCATCTCTTTCGCTTGAATATTTATTTTTTCTTTTTGAGAGAGAATCAAAACCCTCAAACACCGCTTCTGATTGGACAATGGGAGTCCAGCAACTATTAACCTTCTGCATTACAAAATGTAAAATGTATTGAAAACATATGGGAAGCAATTTATGTATTTAATCACATTTTTAACATATTGTGTTTAATGCAAGTTCGGTAACAATCAACTTTCTACTTTGAAAAATATAAAATGTATTAACACGTGTTCAGAAGTGCATATGTTATAATGGTTTTTAGAAATATAAATTTATTGAGCGTATAATAATTAAATGATATGAAGAAGGCAACTGTCACTGCAATCCTGTTACTTCCTGAAGGAATGACCTCCCCGGAGTTTTTAAAATTATATTAGTTTGAGCATAGTAGAATGTTAGGAGTAGCATCAACATAATTTCTTCGTCCATTCCCTTGCAGTAGCTTCCAACGATATATTATGACCTTCTGGTATATGAAGTTTAGAGAAAGTTTTGTAATTCTGCAACCATCGGACTAACTACGCTCCAGAAGATGAATTTGAAGGACGCTGTTGCAAACTTTCAGAGCCTCTGGGTTTCGGGTACACGCGTTAACTATACCCACTGACTGTACTTCCACACTCTAATTGTTGCGTATTACCATGGTGGAAATATATGGGTGAGCTAGTCTGACGCAACGAGTTTTGCTCGTTCTGGGCAGCACCAGTTTGCGTCACGAACTATGTGATCACATCATGACGTCCTGGAAGTTAGCAGGACCGTTTCATCCAATCACAATACTGCATAGTCCATAATTTTCCGTTCCTAAGATGTGAAATAAATTTGCCGCGGGTCATTTTCTCAAAAAATAGGTGTTCATGCTAACTCCCAATGGACGTTTGCAAGACCACACCTCTAAATACACTAATAATTCAACTATATAGACAAACTGTACTCCAAATTTGCCGGTTTTTATTTATAAATAATTAGTAAAGAATTAAATCTGATATCTCCATTCTTTCAAAAAATATTAACAAAAATCAAAAAGTAAAAGCTACGTCCCTTTTACAAGCGCCGTTGAATAAGAAACGAGACGTTCCCTGTAAACTATCAGTCGTAAAAATCCGTTCTCTACGCCAGAATTGGCCGTAAACAAGTGCTAAACATTGTCTCTCTTTCGTCACATGTATGGTACATTTTATAGTTTCTAGAAAATTTCAGTTAGTCACTTACGGTATTTTCTCTACGAATCACTCACTGTGTCCTTACCAGTCATTGGACGTGTGGCCGAGTCCAGCTCCCAAAAGCCGGGCATCTTTTCATTTGCGCACTCGTTCGGCGCGGCCGTGTGATAGTTGACAGGGGATTCTGCCCCGCCGCAGAATCTGAAAAACGTTTACCTCCTCCCGCGTACGGTCGCGTTGCAGCGAAGCTTCCTCGCGTGGTCTCTGCCTCGACGCATCACGGCTGATCTCAGTTCAGTCTCCCAGCTTCACACACCGCCGTCCGATTACTTCAAATCTCACTAGCCGAATCCTTTTGTCCCCACGATCTCACTCGTCACCCCAACCGACTGTCAATGTTTATTCCTTGGAATCAGTGGCCAGCGTGAGTTCAGAAATCGCTAGCCTAGAAGGCGTTGTCCACCTCTTGGCGGCAATCGCGCGGGCGTTTCAATTTTGTGGTGCCTGCCTCTCGTGAGCGGCACTATGTAATTGGTCACAATATCACTTTTATAATTATTTCAAAGAGACAAAATTCATCAAAAATAATATAATGAGCGATATTTTATATACAGATAAATTGCAAATTGCAATACCTACTTATTTCTCTCATATGATTTCTTATCTCAATAAGAAGGTTACAGAAATCCTTGATATGCAATATTCCTAATGTGTACACGTAAGCTTCCGCGACTCGAGTTCTTGACTTCTTGGATGTCCGGGTGACGTCGCGTCGTTGGCTGACAGGCCGACACTCGTGGCATTGCCCTGAGGAAGCCTGCGACATGACAGGAGAAACGTCGGCCTCTCAGCCAATGACGCGACGTCACCCGGACCACCAAGAAGTTATTCCTAAATGTAACACGAATTTTTGCAATAAAACTTACTTAGTAGCAAAGACCAGAGTGGAATAACTTTCCAGTAAATGTTAGCAAATGTAAAACATTGAGATATAAAAAAAATTAAAGAGTTTGAAGCCTTCTTTTGTTTTCCTGGTTTTAAGACAAAAGCTGTTTTTTTCACTATCGTGAGGCCGGGTGCAAGATGGATTTTATTTCATAATTGCATCTTTGAATAACACTTTAAGGTTAAATATGTACCTATAATGCCGACTTGGACCACGGGCGCAAGCAGACTGCATTTACTGGGGCTCAGTACCATTATCTTGGTGGCAGGTACATGTAACTTTATCAGGGAATAAGCAATTAGCTGGATTCAATTCTTATTCTCAGGGTTGTTCGCCCTGGTTGTATGGAAGATGACATGATACTGATAGTCAGTGTTGAAAGAACGGACCTCACTGCATATAAATGCAATACAGATAAATAAAGCCATGCCCGAGCCGGGACTCGAATCGAACTCACGATCTTCTGATCCGAGACCACTATGACACTACTGCCTTAGCGATCGATCATCTGACCGGCTATTATTATTATTATTATTATTATTATTATTATTATTATTATTATATTTATTATTATTGTTTTTGTTGTTATTGAAACATGTTTGCGACCAGATTTGGCGGCAAGGGAATGCTGGAGTTTCTATCAAGTTATTACGCACGACGACAGAACTGAATTTTATGTAAACACCCCATAAACATTGAAAGATGAAATTATCACTTAAAGTTAAGAAATATTCTGAAAATAAAAGTCCTAAGCCATAAACAAGACGTGTTAGATAATTAAAGATAAAGTTACAATATATAGCTGTTTCCATCATTGAACTCTCTGTCGATTGTAAACGACTGTTAATTCCCGTTCCAAGAAATCGAATAATACTTACAATTAAAATATGAACATATTATTGTGTTTATCTGCAGTAAATTGTACTTATCAAAAATTGACTTGATATAATTAATTTTCGTAATTCAAATAATTAGTGAACAATTAAGAATATGAGAGACAAAAGATCACATATAATCTAATTTTTACATTTCATATCATACATACCTAACTGCATTTCCTTAACATAATGATTGTTTCATACATGCTTATCAAACATCGTAATATCATTTTATTATATAGTGAAAGATGTCAAATAATAAAGGAAATGGAAATAGTATATTCAGTAAAATAATTAAAATACGTGTATGATATATCATGTAATAAATTTCCAAGTACTTCTGCGTTCTATTTTCAGTCACTGTGAAAAGAGCGTTCACTGACCAAATACAACTCCGTGGTGAACGATACTTATTTAGGATCAATAGTGCCTTCTATGAAATAGCACCCAACTCGTTCTTGGTTCCGAATCAGAATTTTCTTCACTCGGTATTTTCCATACCACATTACTGGGAATCGACTGCTGCGCAAACACGATCCAAATTTTTTCAGAGAGTAGTTTCCCTAAAAAAAGAAAATCATTGCATTTTGAAATTTGTTAAAATGTGCATATAGCAACACGCTGTGTATATACTTCTTGCTTCCCTCCATTTTGAATAAATTTATTAAAGTCGTTTTTAATGTTGATGATGTTTTTAATGTAGTATATCAATTGCATTATATGACACTAGGATACCATCCTCATAATTCACCACACTAGTTGAGGAGAAATACTTTTTCATTATCAATGCTTGAAGAAATCATTCTAAATGTCAGTGACTACGAGTATAGCGATCTGACATAATATCTACGATGATCTTACCTAGCAAAAAGGGAATGGAAAAGGTACACCCTATTCTCGAGATTTTCGTGATTAATGAGAATTTAGTTTCTCTTTTATTTTATTTTTTATTATATTACTTTAAAATTGTTACTTACATGCTTGTTTGTTACTTCTAATATTTAATGCCAATTTACAAATAAATCCCAATGAAAAGAATTTTCTAATTAAGTCAATTTTTAGCCTTTTATATTTCGTCTCCTTCATCTATATCTTTGCGAATATTATTTCCGCAATAAAATTGGATGATTTACAATTCATTTTAGAGTTAGCTTCCTTTTAGAGTTAACTTTCGTTTTATAGTCCGGTACCCTTTTCGAGAGCTTACTTTAGAGACAGCGTACCATTTGAAGACATCTTACCTTCTGAAGACACCTTAATTTTTAAAGATAGGTTACTTTTTATTGAATGATTATCTTTTAGATATATGTTACCTTTTAGAGATATTCGTAGCTTATTTTTTAGAGATGGGGTGTCTTTTTGAGATATTTTAGAGATAGCTTATTTTTAGAGATAACTTACTGTTTAAAGATATCTTACCTTTTCCCACGGACATGTAGGAGATCGCCCAATGTTGATAGAAAGATCTTTAAAAACTTCTGGAAATTTTGATTTCACAGCCTTGCAATAATTGGAAAAGGTAGAATATGAACCAGGTTGCCAGCCGGTTGAGTTCCATAGCTCTATCAAAACATTTACCTGTTTCAACAGAATTTTTAAAAAAATTTCAACCTGATGTGAAAAAAATAATTGCAATAGAAAAACAACAGAATTTAGCGTAGGGATGGGTTGAGAATAGATCCAAATTTCAGATGGTGTTTTGAATGCAATATTTGCTATTTAAAATGAGAATATACTCTCTACATGGTATTCCACAGATACTTTCGTGTAATGCGAATTCCATGTACTTTATCTTTGCACTTGCCTAGAGACGCATGAATTCAATAATATTTTGCGTATGTTGTATCTTTTAAATAGATATAAAGTAAAGTTTTCGATGAAATGGTACGAACTATTTGATTTTCTTTTCTTAAGTAAACGATTTTGATAAATATTTTATGATTTCAGACCAGATATTTAGGATACACAATAAGCTGAAATTTAGTGAAACATTTGGAAGCAAATGTGTGATTCATGGCAGACCAAATCATGTCTGTGGAATGTTTATATGAAGGCATTTGTAAAAAGAAATGGATTCATATATATATTGAAACGCGGAGCGTTTCTTTAATTACTTCGAAACGCAGGGCATTTTCTTCCAATTACGCCTATTTCGAATTGCGCGGCAACGGCGGCGAGTAACGGACGTGACAAGGGAACGGGTCAGGCGCGAGAAGGCGGCGAGACCGGGCGAGACGACGGCAGTAGCAGTGTGAAACAGAACTCGAAGGAGAGCGGAGCGATGTTGGTGCGCGCGGTGAACGAGGGACAAAATGAAGTTAAATAATGTAAAGGAAGTTATCAAGGAGGTAGTTAAATGTGACAATGGTTAATGATAAATAGTGCAAGCGTGTGGAAGTGGATTTGGCGTCGGGAACTGTGGTGAAAAGCAGAAACTATAGACCGCATGGCTGGTAACGGCAATGGATAGTGGCCACGTGCCTGAGTAGTGTGAAACAGAACTCGAAGGAGAGCGGAGCGATGTTGGTGCGCGTGGTGAAAAAAGGACAAAATGAAGTTGAATAATGTAAGGGAAGCTATCAAGAAGTGAGTTAAGTGTGACAGTGGCAAATGTTAAATAGTGCAAGCTGGTGATCGTGGAATTGGTGTCAGGAACATTGGTGAAAAAGGCAGGAACTGTAAGCCGCGTGGCTGGTAACGGCATGGGTAGTGGCCACGTGCCTGCGTTATTGTAAAAAGGAAAGCGAAGGAGAACTGGTGGATTGTGCCGCAAGAAAGCATCGAGATAAACTGCAAGGAATAGGTGGACAGTAGGGCTTACTCGATTTGAAAGACACGTGCAACGGTCGGAGTTGAAGCAGAGGTATCGTGTAACGGCCGCAGAGGGCCGGTGCCACGGGCGTCCACGCAGTCAACCGTCCGAAGGGCGCCGAGTCGCGCCGAAGGCCGCCGATCGCCGCAGCCGTTGGGAAACATCCGAGAAGAGACGAACTATTTTTGGTATTCGAGGTATTGTGAAATCTAAAATCATGGGTATAGTTTTGGTACCAAAACAGGGAGTAATTAGATTGAAAGTGATGTACTAAATGTGTGATTTCGGTAATAAATTGCTTGTTTGTTCAAAGAAAATTATAATTGAGTTTTTACAATGTTCTTTTCAAACCTTACGAGACCCATTCACGAACCAAAACACCTGTCCTTTCTAAAAATAAATGTAGTGAAAAGTACCGCAAACCAGGTACGTCACAATATATATATATATATAATAAAATAATATATTCATAATATAGTACATACAACACGTGTAGAACAGAATTCATACAAAATTTTATTCCATATTAATACTTACAGATACTTTATCGTCGAAATCAAAAGGAAGACGTATATCGTTTGCTTCAATTACAAGATTTTCCCATCTTCATTCAGGCTCAGAGGAAAATGTACGATATCTGATTCAAAACCATCGCAAGGTCCAACTTTTGTAATTCTGAAGCAATCATATGGACCCTGCGTACAAGTAATTTGTCACATTAAATTCTCTTTACTATCATTCTGACTTTTAGATAGAATAGTATTACTTCGATAACATACAGCTGAAATGTAAAACATTTTGCCCTCTAAATATATTGATTGGGATTTATAAATGTATTGTTATCGACAAATGATCATGAAGTTAAAGAGAAAGTAATGATAAACATTAAGAATATTTAACTACGGACAGTATTTCATCTGTATCTTGTGCGATGAATAAACAGTAGTGATGAAGCTGTAACAAAAAGAGATGGAGCAACAGAGATCCTGATATGTGGTAAGACGTAGTTGAGAAACGAATCACAAGAAATAATAGTTTGAAGGTTATATCCTCCAAATGATCAGCCTGGAATAAAGAAAATGATTTTTTGTGGTGATCATCATGATTATTATACAAAGAGCTTTGATGAAAATGGTAACCACAGAAACTTTCAAAACATTTGTAGATGAAAATATTTTGTTAGTTTGGCGTAATGTTGATGTGCATCTGAAGGAATCATGTTGGTAAAATGAAAAATATATTATTTCTTGTTATTAAAATCAACACCTAATTTCCAGTTAATGGTAGTTTTACACTGTAATACCGTGTATAAATTATGTTAGGGACACATATTTGCAACACGCACATAAAGAGAAACTAAACCGATGGCAAAACTACAGAACTATTCATGAAGATAGAAGGAAGAATGTTCATTAAAATTTGGGCCCGGAAATTCTTAATTCTTGAGTTATTCGAACATTAACATGAATTATGAGTCTTGATGTTTCGATCACTTTTCAATGTGATGAAAATTTAAGTATGATAAATATTAGAAGGTATCTACCTCACCAGCAATCTAATTAACAATGAGATGAAGTTTGTAAGAAGTTTGTTTTCTATGGCTTTCAGTTTCCACGTGACATAGAAGTCGAGTGCATTCGTCACATGACTTGGCTTTGCATAATGTATCTTGGTGGAAGTCGATGCTTTGAGGCTTGGGTGATGCCCCGCTGGTGAGAGATACCTGGTTGAGGGAAAACCCCGCTAGCCGTCGGTAGGTCAACGTTGGATCTTGCCATTCAGCGTAGGAAGATCATTGCCACATCTCGACGAATAAACATGTGCTACACTTACGGGACGAATGACTTTAGCCATGGGTGAGCCCGAAATCATTGAAATTTAATCAATCAATCAATCCATCATTGCTCAATCCATTCATCAAACATCAACAAGCAATCAAAATTCTCTAGAAAGCATGACGCATGAATCAAGAATGACACCCAACCGGCAGATTCGCAGACGAAAATATGCTTGAAGGAATCCATAGCGACTTACGCGAGCCTTTTAAATGCTTTCTAAAATATCGGGAGAGGAATTGTTTGGTGACACTGTTGTTCATGATGAATCATGCAACATACGAATTGCGGCAACCTGTGCAAGGCCAAGATCATAGGCGTCCGAGGCAAGAATAAATAGTTGCTTGACTGTCCAGGAAATGCCAAAAGTTTGCTCTGAGGACGGTCGCAAAATGGTAGCCAAAACGTTGGCACCTGAGCCTGGGAGTGGCGCGCCATGGCGTCTCCCGAATAGCCAAGCAGCTTGTGTGTCAGGCTGTACGCACTACACCAGGCAGTTTTGAACGTTTTCATCACAACGCAAAGACCATCAGATTCACGCAGGTGAAGGTCACCTTGAACATTTCTTGTGGTAAGTGAACAAATTGCTCACACTAGTAAAGATCTATCTGCAATTATGCATTTCCGTATCATATTACTACAATGAAGTTTCTCTTTTGTTTCTCGTTCAAGGATCCATAGATGAACATTTTTTCCGCGGCCTTTAGTTACATTTGTTTATTCTTGTAGATTAATAATGTCTCTGTCGATCTTAAAACCACTTAAAAACATATTATTTTCTCATAACATATTATTATCAAGTACGAAAACCAAATATAATACGTAAGTAAAACTTACTGCTTTATTTTCAGCTTCAGCACAACTTAGAAAAATTATCAACAAAACAGGCACAATGAGCTGAACAACGTCACATTTGCACGCCATGACTGCACTGTTCCAAAATTGAACAAAAATACGCTTATATCACTAACGTGGCCCATAATTTCCACTGAAGATTCTAGTTTGCTGCATCTGCTCTCATCTAAATTTTTACATTTGTAACTGCCTCTCCGGAAACATGTTTTTGTGGACTGTGCTGATGGTATCTCATAATTTATATTGTATTATTGGTATTCATACGGAGCAGAATTAATAAATTTGAAGTTCAGAAGAAAAGAAACATCCGGTATTTTTTGTCAGTAAATATTTTAAACTGCATTAGGACACTGCTGAAACCTCGAAAACGGTTGTTTGTGAATAGTTGCATACTTGAATTAAAAGTAATTTTATATTAAAATATGATTTCTATTTAGTTCTACAATAAAACACACACCTGCGTTTATAATGTGCTCTGATGCTATAGGATATTAATAAATTAATGTTTAGGTAGGAACCATAACATTATTCAACGAGGGTACGTAAAAATAGTAGAGCGAGTTTACTTCATTCTACTACTACGACGACGATGATGATGATGATTATAAGTTTTATGATGGTCTACTCTTGATGTAAATGCATTGACGATTGCAATTCTTAAAGGTCCAACTTACTTGTCATTTGCCAATTTTCCGATTTGTTTTAAAATACACCAAAGCTATTTTATATACGTAAATAAATAGTGAATTTTATTGGCATCAACTTCGAGTTCCATTGTCATAATGAAGTGCAAGTTACACAAAAATATAACTTTTTCATAATCAGAACATTCTTTAAATTTGAAGCAGAATAATTTCTATTCAGTTAACAATACTGATCAAAATATATTTATTAAATATCAAACTCATAAAAACGTTAAAAAGTTACAGAACTACAGCCAGTTACTCTTCAAATTTGTTTCAACCTTCTCTTTCTAAATTTTGTATTTTATAATTCCAAAATAGTGTTCTATACAATTCACCTCTACTACACCAATACATTTACTACTATAATCAATGATATTTTTCATGAATAACTTAACATTTAAAGAAAAATGTCTTCTTTAGTTCTATTAATACAAATGATTCCTTCCTTCCTATAGAAACTAACAATCCGAAAAACCTCATACAGTTTTTTTAAAAGGCTTAAGTGTTAAAACGGACGATGAGGTATAGAGTCAGATTCTGTAGGAAAAAACATAAAATTGTGGACTAGGTTTTAAGGAAAAGCACATTTAACACGAAACTAATAATCCTCACTGACCAGTAGGAAATCACTTTGTGTAATTTCACAATAACTACTTGTCTAATACATCTTCCTTTAAAATTCATCTCTTCCGTACACGAAAACGCAACATATCGTGTTCCAATAGTTCAGATTCACACGAATCAACCTCCAATGAATATTAAGAAAGCAGGCGGCACGGTCGGCAATCTGACAAAATGTCGTAGATTTGTTTCACAGCACTGTTGATTCCGGATCGTATACAGAAACGTGTGGTACATCTATCCTCCAACCGGTTTTAAGAATAAAGGTGATACGAACTGCCCAAAAAGTTCTCGTGGCATTAGTCTTTTACCAGCGCTAAGCAAACATTTGTAAAATAATTTACAGGCGACTGAGTGAATGGGCGTAAAAATACGGTAAAGGTTTTAAATTGCAAGCAGGTTTTAGGAGAGGGTTCGCAACCACCGATAATATCTCTGTGTTAGATACCGAGTAAACGTGGCATTTTCACGTAAACCAGGCCATTTATACTGTAGTTTACTGGATTTTGAAAAGGCTTTTGAGTCAATCAATAGGGAAGCTTTATGACAAAAACTAAATGATCTAGGCGTCTCACGTAAAGTTTTAAATGTGTTGCAGTGTATGTTCATAGAAGTAAATTTCTGCGTTGGGTGCGGCGACGGAAGTACAACGCGAAAAATAAAATCGACAGTAGGAGTAAGACAGTGTTGTTATCTGTCACCGCTCTTGTTTATCTTGTTTGTAAACGATTCAATCTCTTGGGTACAGGAAGCGGAGACAGCTTTGCAGGAAATTAATGGCCTGAAAATTTCCGGATTACTACATGCTGATGATTGAGTTCATCTTATTTTCCAACATCGTTTCCTTCGACATAAATAGGAAATTTCATAGGAAAATTCCTGATTCATTTATGGAAAAAAGATGGCTCCAACAGTAGCAAATTGCGCACGTACTGTTTGACCGCAGGATCTTCTTCAAATCCTTCTCCACCAAACGCCATATTTATTGGACTAAACATATGGTAGTCACATGAGAACAAGTCTAAATCGTAGTGAGTATTCTAGAAGTAGCCAGTGAATTCATAACGAATCAGAACTACTAAAAGCGGCTGTGTGGCCGCGCATGATCACATTGTGAATCGGTAGCCGCCATCCGAACGCCAGTCTCTGGTATTCGTCATCCGATACAATGGTTTAACACTTCCATCCACCTCTGATGCAAAATGCGCTACAGAAATGTTGCGACTGCCTTCAAAAAGCCCACGCGTTGCTTGAATAATGCCTTCATTTTACGCTGATTACCGTACGCTGTAATTAGCATTCATCTTCCACTTTATCAAGACCATTTTGACACTTCTGGTCCAATTGAACATTTGGTGTTGTCTTAGAAGTGTTACTAAGCTGTGTTCCGAGTCTCTTCAAAATTTCATTACATTTCACAGCTTTGTTGGTAAGAAAACGAATAATCACGCATTGCGCAACAGACATTCAAAATTTCTGTTCATTTTAGTCATAACTAAATGGCAGACGTGAGTATGAATGAGTACGTATATGGCTATCTCCTCTCTGTTACCGTCACAGTTGCATGACGACGCCGCGCTGATTACGTAAATACGCAACACAAATACACGAATTTCCGGTTTATATTTGAATGGCCCTCGTAGCTCGTGCGGCCGCCGATTGACAAGACGGAAAGGCAGGTCTCGGCGAGATCAGTCGCGCTTTCAAGATTAATGCAAAATTATTTCCTTTAAAGCGAAGAAAAGTATACATTTGGAAAAAATTACAAAAGTAATGTCTGAACAAACATAAAAAATTATACACGATAATCTTTGTAACTTTCCATTTTCCAAATCATTTTAAAATTTCTTTCAGTAGCTTCATCGATTTAAAGTATTTGTAGTGTCACTCAAACCATGTTTTGCAGGGAGAGTTGGCATCGCAGGAAAAGTTGCGAGGTGAGTTCCATCATGACAAAGCATTTAATCATCATTTCCCTTTTATAGCTTTTTATGATACGAAAACCATAACGTCATTGAAACGTTCATTTGATACACCGTTCTTTTAAAACAACGTTGTATTTAACAATTTCCTTCCAATTTTCTAGATATTAAATGGTGTAGATGGTCATTTACACTTTTTGTTTTATGTGATTTACCACACCAACATCTTTCATGCATTAAGAACTTTTCAGAGCCAATCCCTCGTGTGAACTTCAAAATGCAACGGAATATTCAATTATATTCAACAATAAATCAAACAAATCATCTTCAATATCTGCGATTCCAAAACCACATAAATCTCGCTGACTAATGGAGTTGCCTGCAAAGTACGTAAATGAAAGTAAGAAACTAAAGAAGAATAACAAATGAAACTATTTATTTGTAGCTTTCACAGCTTCTGGAAATATGTTTGAAATGCATGTCCTTTGGATGTGGGTTGGCTCAGATTCATATTTTTGAAAGTAAAATAATTGTCCTTAGTTGATTTGTCGTTTCCAGGCCTCAATTAAATTTCTACTTTATAGTGTCGTTTTTACGAATCCTTGAAGTAGAGCCTAGTGAGAAATTAATATCTTTCAGTTTCCCTTCTTTCACCAATGCGGCTGACGTTAATTCATTCATGAACTCTGTAATAAGAAATTTATGACTGAAATATCACGTAAAACTTTTTAAAAGTTGAAATGGGATTTTCATAAGTCCTGGGATGTTCATGGAAAAGATAAGAATATAATTATTAGAAAGTTTTTAGTCTCTTTGCTTACTTTCCATACGTTCATAGATTCCCACTTCCATCTTCCGCCTTTATGGATACTCTTGTAGATTTTAATGGTCTTTTCATGAAGAATATTATTTATAGAGTCATATAATAAGTTCGCACAATTTCTCTAAATTCACTTCAAAATACTGTTACGCTTTAGAATAAAAGTTTAAATCGAAAAGACTTAATCTTTTAATCGAAGTATACATTAAAGTGCATGCGACCTGACGAAGTTTGACTTCAATGACATGGTTGACTTTGCGATCTGGCAACCTGGCAATACTCTCATGCGTTTGTAACACAGGGATTGTGCAAAAAGTGTAAATATGTTGTCATGTAATGTAAGATTTTTAAATATATATATATATATATATATATATATATATATATATATATATATATATTGTGCCGAAACGGGATTATACACCCCCGTCACAGCACAGTTTCGTCGGCGTTTACGCTCGCAGACGGCGAGAAGAGCAGTCGGAATACCTGTGTAGCAAAACGCGCAGCCTGGTATCCGTTGCTCGCACTAGCAGCCACAAACTTTGGAGTCACGTTTTTCCTGAAAGGAGTGAAGTAGGAGAAATTACCCCCCCCCCTTCTCAGTATCTGCTCAGAATTTCCCCAGCGCAGCGCTAATAAATAGGCTGACGCGCATACGAAAACTCTCTTTTGTTGTCGACATCTCGCCTGGAAGCAACATCTCTTCTGCTAGTACGCGTCAGGGCTGCAGCTCTTCACGTAAGGCACCGCTTGGCAAGTGTGCAGATTTGATAGGAGCATTAGATTAGCTAGAAATTGCCGCAACGACTCTGTAGAATAGGAGTGTACGGCGTTACAAAACGTCTAGCTAGTCATCCGCGCAATAGTCAGGAGTTAGAGAAATATTCTGCTATTAAATAACGCGGAAAGTAAAAGTGTGCCCGTTTCTCAGAAAGCTCTGAAAGTTCTTAATTATTAGAATAAAGTTAGGAACGAGCGACGTACTTGCACTCGCAGTTAGGAAGTGCAAGGGACATTTCTGTAAATTGGGCGTAATTGGAAGCGATGGCAGCCGTGGGAGGAGAATAAATTGGTTAGTGAAGACGCAAGAGTACGCGAATCAGCCGAGAAAACGACGATTGAGCAGAAGGACGGCGAGAGCAACGCAGTACATCGAACTCGAGCATCGTGGTGCGGGGCGCAACACGCTGTTCAAGGTTGAAAGGCGGACAATATCGAGGTAACCCGTAAAGCTGAATTAGGTCAAGTTCACGACGGCAGGAAAATAGAACAGTTTCAAACGTGTTAAAATTTGAGGACACGGATATTCATAATTTGTAGCTTGGAGTGGGAGATTTAATGCATAAAGTGCTTGCCTTTAACCGTTCTAGAGTAGCAGTTATTATTCTGCTACCAGCATTTGTAATTTAAGGAGTAATTAAGAGTAGTGCGCTTGCCCACAAGTCAATTATTGAATGTAAAATTTTAAAAGGCAAGAAACTGTAAATTAGAATTAGTATCACAAACAATTGTAATTAGAGTAAGTTCAATTTAGACGTGGTAAATTTTCAAAGGGAATCCCAGTACTGGTTTAAAGTAATTAATTCAGAAAGTGAGTTATAAACGAAACTAAGTGTTTCATGTGTTGAATAAGCTATAGAAAGTTGCTTAGTTGTGTTTACTCAATCATTTGGAAGTGTAAATTCTATGTGCGATTAGGTTTAAAGTAATTAATCCAGAAAATCAGTTCCAAACTAAATCAAATATTCACGTGCTGAATAGGCTGTAAAAAAGTTGCTTGTTTGTGTTCATTCAATCATTCTTTTGGAAGTGTAATTATATGTGTGATTTGTTTTCCATTATCATCAGTTCATACCACCAAATTTTAAGAGAATTATATGCTCGTTTGTGTTATTTGTGTGACTTTTATTGTGTCGAGGGTTCAGACCTTTCTCGTACCCCAAAGATCCTGCTTCCTGAGATTCTAAGCTCGCTTCACGAGCATAATATCTTATCGACGTGCTTAAAGCACCTGGAGTGTACAGATAGGTACTGGGGGCGACGATAGTATTCGTTCGGTTAGATATTTTGGCGCCCATAACGTGGGGCAGCGATCGATTGAAATCGTCGAATGGTGCAAGTGAGGGCCGGTTAGATATTTTGGTGCCCATTACATGCGGCAGCGATCGATTGAAATCAAGTAAGCAAAGGTGAACCCTAGACACAATAAACGAGCATTTTGTGGTATTTGTTTGGCTGTGTACTGTATTCTTTTTCAGCAAGTGTTTTTTTTTTGTGTGTACAGTGAAGTGTTATACAGTGCATTGTATTGTGATTTTGGAAGGGGAGTGCATTTTGTATTGTTAGAAAGGTAAAAGGCAACGCAAAGCACTAGAATGGCAGGCAATCAAGAATATAGGGAACCCAGGCAGATTAGGAGTGACGAGGACAGTGAGGGCGACGCGGGGGACGAGGTACTTCGTAGGATGCAAAATTTAGGGTTACACGAGGCAGATGAAGTACGTGAGCCGACCGCGGATCGCACCGAATCAGCCGAAACTACGCCAGAGCAACCGTCGCAACGCACGGAAGAACAGACGATGCAAACATTAATGCAGGCGTTATTAGGGAATTTTGCGCGACAGATCGGAATACAGGTAGAAAATCTAAGGCGAGATTTATCCGGAGACACTAAAGAACAGTCTGAAAAATTAGCAGCCGAAATTAAGGAACAGTCGCGAAAATCAGAAGAGCAAGTGCAAAAATTAGCGGCGGAAACTAAAGAACAGTCTGAAAAATTAGCGGCGGAAACTAGAGAACAGTCTGAAAAATTAGCAGCCGAAATTAAAGAACAGTCGCGAAAATCAGAGGAACAAGTACAGAAATTAGCCGAGAAAATTGACGACCAGACCACGGTTTTCAATGAAAAATTCGAGCAGTTCCAACAATCCATAATGTCTGAAGTAGTTGGTAAATGCGACGAACTTCGGGGAGAGATCGCTGTGCAAGTAGCAACATGCACTCAGTTAATTGAGGAAAAGCACGCGGAAGTCGGAGCGAGAATTGACTCGATGTCTACGGAAATCGAAAAGAAAGACGAAGAAAACAGGGCACGTTTCGGACAAATACAAGAGGAAGTCAAGGAAGTACGCGGCAAGGTTACGGAAATAAGTGCGGATACAAAGCGCCAGGTCGAAGAACAAGTAATGCAGAAATTAGTAGAACAAGAACGCAAGATTCAGGAATTGCGGGAAATAGCAGAAAGTAAAGTAGATGGAGGGGGAGCATGCCGAGGAAGCAATATTAACATACCAGCATCGCTTAGATTCTCAGGTCATCCAAGCGAGAATCCGAACGCGTTTGTTAAAGCGCTACAGAGCTTTTTCGTGCTTTCAAATGTCCGCGAAGCACACAAAACTTTGTTATTGCATCAAGCATTAGAAGGCAATGCAAAGGCGTGGCTAGAAACGTTATGCCCGTTGCCAAATTCATTTGACGAATTTGTAGCTAGGTTCCTAGACCGTTACTGGGGAAAGGAACAGCAGATGAATTTCAAAATTTCGTTAATGAGTGGGTATTACCGTAATTCTAGCGGAACCATGCGAGATTACGCGGCACGAAAAATAGCAGCGTTGAAAATGTGTTCTCCTCCAGTGCCGGACGAAGAAATAATTTGCATTCTCACGAGACATTTCCCGTTAAGCATCCAGAATCTATTGCGAAGCGTTGATATAAAAGACGTGGATAAATTTCAAGTTTTATTAGGCAACTATGATTTGACGTTTGCAAACATGAACCAGACACCAAAGACGACCAAACCCAATATCAACGCGATGCAAGTTGTCCAAGACACGATAGTTTCGTCGTCGAAGAAAGGAGGAAGCAAGAATAAAGGTGATTCTCGACAACATGGGCAGGACGCGAGGCCGCGGAACGGAGAAACGGCGAACGGAGAGCTGCGCGGTCAAGGTCACGGTGGCGAACAACCGAGTACGAGCAGAAATGCGCACAGCTTTCAGCGCGCAAGGTCGCGGAGTCCGCGAGTCGAAAACGGTACTAGAAATCAAACGGGACCGGGAAACTCGCCAAGTTCGAGTTGAAAAGGGGTCCCAAATCGAACAAAATTTACGCCAAACACGCGATCCCTATAACTGCGAACCGAATAACAAATAATGGAGAAAATTTATGGGAGAACTGGAAGCCAAGAAAAGGGGAGAAATGTCCCGTAATAGAAATTAATTGCGCTGGTGTGCATAGCAAGGCATTGGTAGACACCGGATCAATCAAATCTGTGATATCGGAGGAATTATATGAAGAATTAATAAGCAAGAAAATAAACGTCTTGGAATTACCAACCAATAATACTCGTATGGTAGATGCATGGGGGCGGAAATCTTGTCCAGTAAGAAAACAAGTAATGGTAGAAGTAACAATTAGAGGAAGAAAGTTTGATATAATTTGTTTGGTGGTGAAGAAATTAATTTACCCATTGATTATCGGAATGGATTTCTTGGCGGAACATGGCGTTATTATCGACATCGGAGAAAAGCAAGTTCTGATCAACGGTGAAAATATTTGGGAGGAAGATGAAGATGAAGAAGCGCGAAATACACATGCAGATGTGGAAGACGAATCGGAAGAATTCGCTGAAATCGAAATGTGTCGCGTAGAAATGGAGGAAGATGAAAATAAAAAGGCGCAAAACGCACAGGAAGACGAGAGAGTCGAATCAGAAGAATTCGCAGAAGTCGGAATGTGTAGCGTGCAAATGGAGGAGAATGAAATAAAGGAAGAAATAAGGAAGAAAGTAATGGAGCAAGAAAAATTGAGGGTTGATCAGAGAAATGCATTGTACGGAATGTTGATAAGCGTCAAAGATGTCTGCAAAAATCACAACGATCCGATAAAGGGGTATCAGCTTCAGATCAAGTTAACGGACTGGCGACCATTGAAAACGAAGAATTATCCCATCCCCATAGCCTACCATGACGAAGTGAGAGAAGTAATGAACAAGATGATCCGAGAAGGAACAATTTGGAAAGCAATTACGGTGCACATCAATCCAATTCTTGTAGGAGAAGTAATAAAAGCGGTAGAAGAAATAGGGAAAGCGGTAGAAGCAAGGAAAACGGTAAAAGAAGCAAGGAAAACGGCAGAAGAAGGAAGAAGAGCGGAAGTAGTAACGAAAGTGGAAGAAGTAGGGAAAGCAGCAGAAGTAAGGGAAGGCAGAAGCAGCTTAAGATTTTGTTTCGACGCCGAAAAAAATCTTAAGAAGAAAAGGAGGGGGCAATGTGCCGAAACGGGATTATACACCCCCGTCACAGCACAGTTTCGTCGGCGTTTACGCTCGCAGACGGCGAGAAGAGCAGTCGGAATACCTGTGTAGCAAAACGCGCAGCCTGGTATCCGTTGCTCGCACTAGCAGCCACAAACTTTGGAGTCACGTTTTTCCTGAAAGGAGTGAAGTAGGAGAAATTACCCCCCCCCTTCTCAGTATCTGCTCAGAATTTCCCCAGCGCAGCGCTAATAAATAGGCTGACGCGCATACGAAAACTCTCTTTTGTTGTCGACATCTCGCCTGGAAGCAACATCTCTTCTGCTAGTACGCGTCAGGGCTGCAGCTCTTCACGTAAGGCACCGCTTGGCAAGTGTGCAGATTTGATAGGAGCATTAGATTAGCTAGAAATTGCCGCAACGACTCTGTAGAATAGGAGTGTACGGCGTTACAAAACGTCTAGCTAGTCATCCGCGCAATAGTCAGGAGTTAGAGAAATATTCTGCTATTAAATAACGCGGAAAGTAAAAGTGTGCCCGTTTCTCAGAAAGCTCTGAAAGTTCTTAATTATTAGAATAAAGTTAGGAACGAGCGACGTACTTGCACTCGCAGTTAGGAAGTGCAAGGGACATTTCTGTAAATTGGGCGTAATTGGAAGCGATGGCAGCCGTGGGAGGAGAATAAATTGGTTAGTGAAGACGCAAGAGTACGCGAATCAGCCGAGAAAACGACGATTGAGCAGAAGGACGGCGAGAGCAACGCAGTACATCGAACTCGAGCATCGTGGTGCGGGGCGCAACACGCTGTTCAAGGTTGAAAGGCGGACAATATCGAGGTAACCCGTAAAGCTGAATTAGGTCAAGTTCACGACGGCAGGAAAATAGAACAGTTTCAAACGTGTTAAAATTTGAGGACACGGATATTCATAATTTGTAGCTTGGAGTGGGAGATTTAATGCATAAAGTGCTTGCCTTTAACCGTTCTAGAGTAGCAGTTATTATTCTGCTACCAGCATTTGTAATTTAAGGAGTAATTAAGAGTAGTGCGCTTGCCCACAAGTCAATTATTGAATGTAAAATTTTAAAAGGCAAGAAACTGTAAATTAGAATTAGTATCACAAACAATTGTAATTAGAGTAAGTTCAATTTAGACGTGGTAAATTTTCAAAGGGAATCCCAGTACTGGTTTAAAGTAATTAATTCAGAAAGTGAGTTATAAACGAAACTAAGTGTTTCATGTGTTGAATAAGCTATAGAAAATTGCTTAGTTGTGTTTACTCAATCATTTGGAAGTGTAAATTCTATGTGCGATTAGGTTTAAAGTAATTAATCCAGAAAATCAGTTCCAAACTAAATCAAATATTCACGTGCTGAATAGGCTGTAAAAAAGTTGCTTGTTTGTGTTCATTCAATCATTCTTTTGGAAGTGTAATTATATGTGTGATTTGTTTTCCATTATCATCAGTTCATACCACCAAATTTTAAGAGAATTATATGCTCGTTTGTGTTATTTGTGTGACTTTTATTGTGTCGAGGGTTCAGACCTTTCTCGTACCCCAAAGATCCTGCTTCCTGAGATTCTAAGCTCGCTTCACGAGCATAATATCTTATCGACGTGCTTAAAGCACCTGGAGTGTACAGATAGGTACTGGGGGCGACGATAGTATTCGTTCGGTTAGAATATATATATATATATATTCGATAACCTGATATGTTATCTCACAACCTGATTTTTGCATTCATAAAGTGAAGCACCAGTCACCCACGAAATGTCTTTGTTTAACGTGGAATAAAGTCTTTATGATTTAACTCGTGTTAATCTTGACAAGCTCTCTTTTGTCCTGATTTATCAATTATTATTATTATTATTATTATTATTATTATTATTATTATTATTATTATTATTGTTGTTGTTGTTGTTGTTGTTATTATTAAAGATATCCCTTTAACTCTTGACGTTCCTCTTCAAGTCTGTGTATTTTCATGTCTGTACTCGACCTCGCTTTTCTTCTTTGTTTTATTTCTTCGTCAGATTTTAATTTCAGCAATTGCTGGGAAGCGCCGCAGTTCACCTTTTCTTCATTCAGTCCAACATCTTTAGGCCCCCTGCCTCCCTTTCAACAGCGGCTGCTTTTCTTCTGAGGAACAAACGCTCGTGCGTAGGCACAATTCAGCCTTCTGTTTCTGGGTGCGGCTGTTAACGCAGCCGAAAGACCGTTGACGCAATCTAAACCTCCCCCTACCCGCAAATATCTCAGAAATTATTCCTCAACGGGTTTCAGAAGGCCGTGAACGATGCGAGGTATTCGAGTGTTTATTTCGGGCCTCTCTTGGAAATGCGTTTGCTTGATGGCGTTCTCCCTGTTTTGTACGAATATTTTTTAACTCTCTTGAACTTTTTGGATTCTTACGTTTACTTCATTCTAGCGTGCTATCGGATTTCTTTTCTTTTTTACTTTCATGAACTTCACTTATTTGTGCCTTCTTTCCCAAATGTTTGTTTCTCACATTACATTATTTTTGCGTTCTTAAGTGTTTATTGATTATTATTTGTTAGTTCACTTTTGCACATTATTATAACATATTCGCATATTATTACATTATATTTGTGTGTTATTACGTTGCATTTATGTTTTTTATATTTTTTGTGAATTATTTTTTGCAGATTTCTTTACGTATGTAACACGTTTTTTATTTTATTCTTTACACTTGTATGTCAATAAATGCGTTTTGCGAAACATCTGCTCTCTGATAATGTTTTTCCTCCTTTTTTAGCAACATTTTTTATCAAAACTAAGTTTAGTATTGTTGGTTTCTTCATAAAAATACGTTTTATATTAATTACTTTCATTAAATATGAAATTGTTTTAAAATATATTTTTACAAATGTAAAATAGATACTGGAACTAAGATACTGGAAATATTACCTAGCAGAGCTTCATTGAGATGGCAAGCACTACTTCACCCATTGATTGTAGAAAAAGGGCGATTCAGAATTTGTTACATATCAATCGAAACTGCCATTCAGTGCAATATTATCAGTTAGAGTTCGACACTTTCATCACACACCTCTTCCTTAGTTGAATATTATGATAAACTAGTGGGAGTTAATTTGTTCCTTTGTCACAGTGCAGTTTTGTGCGCTGTGTTTCACTACGTATTTCTAGAAATGCAAAAAAGGTTTATTCTGTACAAATTTTAGCCGTAACGTAAATGACGCAATGTGAATTATATGAGCAGCTAGTGAAGCTAAAATAGCACACATTTTCTCCCATTATTTGTAACGATTCCGTAATACTACCGGGGAAACTGTCGTACCTAGGGATAAAGAATGTTTTCGAGAAGTCTTTGAAGAAATTGCGTATTGTTTTTGTCCCTATACTGCTATTGTCATGTGTGATTATTCAAGTGAACAATTTTGTGGTGTGAGCTGTTTTCGTAACTTTATGAGAGTGTAATAGATTTAGCAAGTGAAAAGTAAAACTTTCAATATTTTTATTTCATTGTTTTTTAATAACTACTATTCTGTCTGTACCTGACGTGACAGCCCGCGAACAGGCCAGGGCCTGCCAGCTGCGTCCCAGCCTCGCGGTCATGATTTTAAGGGGTACGTGTGGTTAGCACGAATACATCCCTGTATCGTGTTCTGGTCTTCTTAATCTGTGAAGTGTGTTTTCTCATCGTCACACACCAACATACACTGGTACATTGCAAGGAAAACGCACACAATAATTTTGTCCGACGGGGAATTGAATCAGGGGGTCGAAATCATCAAATGGGAACACCCTGATCAATGTGCCAAACCGCGAGGGACAATAACTACTATTACTTTACGAAAATTGTATCGTCTAATTCAGAAACCCGATATACGCCAACTTCATTTCTAGAAAACTGAAAAAAAATTCTCCCAATTTTTCTGAATTTCACGTATTTTTATTTATTAAGCAGTTGATAAATGAATATTTTTTACATAAATATGCACTAAACGATGTGTCCATCCTCTTGGAGCAATAACCCGCCGATAATGCGTGTTTTAGATTTTGGCGGGTTCGACGGGTTACTGAAATAAACGATTCAATTGAAGTAGGCCTACACTTACTAGCACAGAATGAAGTATATTTAAGGTGTGTACTTCTTTCCTAAAGGTAACTTACAATTAACAGTAACCATGTTCATGATTGCAGATTGTTGTACCTAGGGCAGTGACATGGGACGTCCCTAGGTACATAATGTAGTATTGAATTGAATTTAGTTGTTTTCAGGATGTAATCTGGTCATGCTGTGAAGCAAAGGAAACAACAAAAAGTCTCAACCACTAGCAGAAACAATTAATAGAGAAGTTTTGATTGTTGTTTTAGACGATAATGTCAATTCGTTGTTCAGCAACAGTTAAGTTATAGAAAAATACGAATATAAAAGTTTATTGTGCAATAATTAAAAAAAATAACATTCAAATATTCACTCATTAAAACTTGATGAAGGTTTTGCAAAATATGATGTTTACATGGACATAAAAGTTAAGATTTCGGATCCGTGTTCGGTTTTTTTCCAAGGCAACAAACATTTGCTTTCCATGTTTTCTTTACAAGTTACAATCTAGGATGAAGTTCTTTCTGCTTAGAAATGCTGTTTCTATAAATCCTATAAAAATTCTATGAAGTTGACATAGAGGACAGAACATAAGCTTCAGAACTAACCTGCGTTTGGTTGTAATTAAGGGTAGCAAAAATTATTGTGTTTCCTTTACACACTATTTATTATAAACGAGGTTAAAGAATTTCTCAATGAAAAAAGAACATAGTATTAGTTTTTCCACTTTCCCTTCATTGTCAAGTACATTATTATGGATCTCCAGGTATTCCAATGCGATGTACCCAGGACAACATTGTTTACAAACTAATTTTCTCAAAAATAAACTTACAGAATGTTGTGAAAGAGGATTAAATCCACAAAAATATACTCATACATGTAGAATTCCAAAAATATGAATGTTCATCAAAAATTTAACATCCAAAACAAGAGACAAAAAAATTAAAACATAAAAAGTACCTTAGCTACGACAGTTTGCCCTACGAGTATTACATGAATCTGCAAGATGGTTTTCAACTAGCAATTTTTTTCCGCATCAAGACTCCATCAAGTTAAGTCACCGTGTACTTTACAGCTATTCCGCAAAGCCGCTCGGACGTACTCACTTTGGTCGACGAATTTATTAGGATATTTTATTGAAGAAAATTTCGCGACGAGATTCAATTAAAACTTTGGGGCCATTTTCAGAAATCAATTGAACATGTTGTTGAGGCTTCTTGTAAAGTACCCCCCAAAATTATTAACTCGCAGGACCTTGACGCTAGTATCAGTTCAGACGCTAATATATACCGCAGTCAGATACACAAACGGGTAGGTAAGAAGACAGATGTTTTACTGTCAATCGATCGAAACAATGGTTAGATACAATAGTAAACTTCATACGCAATGCACAGAGTTTTATTCTGCTACTTCTACTGTAAATTTAAATTGAGCATATAAATACTGCACATTGTATATTTTTTAAGTGTGTGGATCCCATCAATAATACTGTAATAACTCATTAACGTTTAAGATTTTTCGGATTTTCTCCCATTATAAAAAAAAATAATTTGCAGGTTCACAAGTTATTGTGAGAACAAAAAAAATCATTCCTTTGAAACTTGCTTAGAAAGTATTTATATAATTTTCAATTCTACATATATGTTTCAGAAGTCGAATTTTCATCAATGAGTGAAAAAAGAAATAAATACTGAACCGCTCTGAAAGACTGACCTAGAAGACCCATTAAAAGGGCAGCCTAGTTACACGTCAATTAGAAACTAGCAGGGAACCTGCATTGTCAGACATCGTATTAATTATGCAACACTATATATAAAGTAAATTAAATTTTTATAACATACTTATTCTTCTTAATTTTTTTATACTATTATTACCCTTAACAATTTCAATAAGAGTATTCACAGACTAGTAGAATGGTGGTGATATAATAGTCATATTGCATCCACACCATTATAGAAATCAGCCATTTGCACCAATGTAGATAAAAACGTTTGACAGCGTTGATGTAGATAACTCAATGAAATGCATGATTGTTTGTCTTTGTCTTCCACAACAATAAAATAGGTGAATACAACATTGCCTGCACCGGGATTTGAATGCAGGACTTATTGAAGAGTAATTTCTGCCACAAGCGCTTCCTGTATTCACATCGACCTTCCTCGTTCGCTGCAGCTCTTTTTTTCGGTTAAACCATCCATTTCGTATGCCGCCACATAGTCATAACGTTTTTAACTCACTTTTTATTCTCGCGGAAACAAGTGGGCGGTACTGTCGTTGCTTTTATTTCCCTTTTGCTTGTGATCGTATGGGTCGGTTTGTAATGTGTGAGTTGTGGTGAGGAAAGTGGAACAAAATTCTTCTGTATACGAATCGATTTAAGTAAATACTAATGTAAAATTACTTTAAATGTAGAAGTATTTTTGTTTATTTTATTAAGTTTTCTACTGAAGACAGAGAAATAGTCGTAGAGGACGGTACTTAAAGAGAAAAATGTAATAATCTACAAATTAAAAAATATTTCCACTAAATATACGACTATATGAGTTGTCCGGAAATGTTCTGTTCTAATTGGCTGTGCTCCATAGGATAACTTTTAAACTTGTCTAACAATTCATATCTAGATGAAACTGGAATATTATTACTGAATTGACTACGCTCACCATGGGAGATTTTGCTGTCCGATCTGTTCTATGTCGGAAGACCTTCCGGAAGACTTACATGTAGATTCTGCGAGGTAGTTGAACCGGGAGTATATACGCCACTTTGTTGATTTCCTTGTACAGTAAGTGCGGTACTGGTTCAGATATCAGCGGAGGTAGGTCAGGGGCTGTTGAGGCACTACCATTATCGGCGGTGACTGCGGCAGTTTGTCCTAATTGCGCGAATTGCAGTAGATGTTGCAACTGATAACGTTTCAGTTGTTATAGCTGTTGCTGTTGAGAGTTGTGGTTATAGAGTGAGAGTGAGCTTGCTCGTTAACTCCTGGAGGGGTTTTCACCAAATGACTTTCAGTGTCTACTTTGATTAAAGTGTCCATGGCTCTTCTAATAAGTTGTCCCTTTAAAAATCTTGAGTTTATTGACATTCAAAATAACTCGGTACTTATGAAAAAAATTACAAAACAATGTTTCAAAAATAAACGTAGCCTCCCTCCTTATCCGACAATCACCAAAACCCATCACAAAAGCTCACATTGATTTGCCACCACTGAGACGAAGATAAGCGCTGCCGAACAACAGAACGTGCATACGCTATCACTGCTTGGCCGAGGCTCCATTTTACTTTCGAAAGATACTTTGGAACATTTCTGACTAAGTTATTTGCTTGAGCCCACTTCAAACTAAACGACTCTATATATCTATTAATTAGATTTAATGTATTTAGGTATGAACAAGCCATACATGCAAATAGGGATTATCCCTTTTAAGCGTAAAGAAGTAAGCATAATTAATTATTGCTTCTAGGTGAAATAACAGCATCAGATCTGTGTTGGACTCCTGAAGGACCAAGCTATTTGATATGTTATGGCTATGAAATAACAAATAAAATCAGACTGAATAATCAAAATTCACTCAATATAATATAAAATTGAAAGACGTAAATGTAAAATGAAACAAATTTAAAGCTTTCACGAAATTTTTTTTAAAAAATCAATCTTTAAAATCAAAGCCAAATAAACCAACGATCTTCAAAGTCAGAGTTTATAGTATTTCTTTTTTCAAATTCCAGTTCTTTTACAACTTTTTCAATATTTTGTTTATTTTCCCATGAATATTTTCAGTAAAAGTTTTAATTTTACGTAATACTCAAAAACCATTATATACAATAAAACAATGCATATTAGTTCACGTCAATATTAACACTGAATGTCAATCCTACAAAAATGAACATCATTGAGATGCCACTTTTCTTGTACAGCAATAATATACTTTGTCTTACTCGAGTCTGCCTCGTGAGATCCACTACTTTTTAAAAGAAACAAATTCTTCACTCTGATGTATCAAATGCAATAATTTCGTATTAGTAAATATTTATGTGACAAACATACTTCTGTATCAAATCCAGGCATCGAAAACAACAAGCCTCCTACATTTTCACTTAATATTAAATAAACATCGCGCTGAAAAATTCAACACATATCCCGGCTTATTCCCGAATGACACGCGAAAAACTTCCCTCGACCTCCAATACATGAATAATGAAATGTTCGGCTTCTTGTTCCAGTGAGTGCATGCAATCGAAGAGCGTGCCGGGCTTTTAATGCATGCGCCATCACCGTCACCACTGCCGCCACCGCTGTTACCATCACCACCACCCTCGTCACCACCCCTGTCAATGCCGCTGCAATTGCCACCGTTGCCACCGCCGTCTTACTGCCACTGTGCCACACCGTGCCACTACCGTCATCACTACCACCGTCGTCACCAATATCCCACCGCCACCGTCGGCATCATTATCACCACCATTGTCGCTGACGCCTCTACTGGCCACTACCACTACCATTACCATCGCCACCACTACCTCTGCAACCGTTTCTACCACCACTAACATCGCAACCACCATCACCACCACCATCGTCACTTTCATCGCACCAGCACTGCCGCTACCACCTTACCAGCATTATCATCACAATCACTGCCACCGCCACCATCGCCACAATTGCCCCCAACATCGCCACCACCATTACCGACATAGTCGCCACCGCCATCGCAACAATCATCACCTCCTCCTTTACTAAAACAGCAACCACCATTGCCATCATCACTGGCACAACCGCGGCAGTTGCCCTCACCACTGCCGCCCCCCCCACTACGCCCACCACCGCCACCAACGCCGCCACCAACGCCACCACAACCGAACGCCCCCACTACTGCCAACACCGCCACCACCACCACCACCACCGCAACGACCGCCGCCCCCGCCCCGCTGCGACTGCGCCCACCACCGCCGCCTCGCCAAGCCCCGACCTAGCCACAGGCGTGCTTAAATATTTGGCCTGTCGGTCGTGCAGTTCAGCCTCTAACTGGCAGCCTCCAGGTCGGGATCCACGCCGGACGGCTCGGCCTTCTCGTTCAGCAGTTTGCTCAGTTGGAGCCGGCGAGGGAACTCGTTCTATTGTTTCGTAATCCTGTTTGCCGTTTCGTTGTCTCACTGACGATATGGCGGGGACGGGTTTTCAACATCCACTCTCGGTTTGCTTCATAGCGAATTTTTTAAATGTAGGAGAGTTTTGGTCTGGGGGAATTAAACTTAAACATTTTGGAGTTGGTGTGCTTTTATGTTAGACGACGGCGAACTTTTTGGAAATAACAACTGTATAAAAACATAATGAAATTTTTTTTAAAAAAGCAATTACGTATAATTATCATTTTCCACTCTTGTTCTATGACATAAAAATAACAGAAATAAATATTTTGAATACATTTCATTTTATCAATGACATTTTAGGTAATATTTTTCAGTTTTAAATTTTACTAGCGTAATTGATATATTACTGATGTGGCTCTTTAGAAATAAAGTATCGGAATTGCGAAAAAAAATATTTTAAGTCAGATTTTGGAAAATGTAATTAGCGAAAGTATATTCTTGAAACGTAGTGCGTATGGTTGACGACCTGCAAGTGACCTCAAGTTTGAGAAAGGAAACTAACTTTATTATTTTGGAATTCTGCTTCTCGTTTCATTGCTTCATTCGCGATATATCTGAAAACTATTTTCGACTTTCTCAAGCCTATTGTAATGCATTTTTAAATGGAATGGAATTAAATCGTTTTCATACCCATCCTAGATTTATAGCGTATTTATTACTTTCATCGGTATGCTTTCTTATTTTGAGTCTTTACAAGTGAATGTAAAAACATAATAAATTTTTGTAATCGTGATTTATTTTCGGAGTTCATTTCTCTACATTTTAAAACCTTTTAAAACGAAGTAATCTTTAACATGCGGAAAAATGCTCAAAACATTTTCTTAGAGAGGTAAACCTTTTTAGATATGGACTATATTGTTTGTGAGCTTTTCGATTATGTAACTGCAACAAACTTATAGCTGCAACTGAAAATTTGATTATCAACCTTTAAAAACAAATAGTGATGTGAAAAACCTACTTCCGTGGTCAAGAGTCTACGAACACGGTCAGAAAGACTGTGTCATCTGTCTCATGGATCGCAGGGACCACTGTCATTTATCTTATTGCGTCAACATTATTGCATGAAATAATACATTCATAAAACATGTATAAGTATTCCCAGAATTTATATTTAATATAAACTCGAAATTATAAACTTAGTTTTTAGAGAACAATATCTAAACACATGGAATACTTTTGTAAAACGTCCGTAGATAGTAACGTCAGTAAACCTTAAGCACAAGAAACTTTCTGTGTAGTATCTTAATCCATTTTTCGAGTAAAACTAAACTTTCCTCTTGCTTCGAACTAATCTGTTTGCGCTGTAACGCTTAGATACGATTTCTTACCATATGTGGTAAAATGAAATAAATAAAATAACAAAATTAAAAGGCGTTCTTGAGACTGAAAATTGTCACGTCACATTACGGTTACTCACATTTAAATTTCTTCAAAGTAACTTCAGTCTTTGTAATCAGTCTCATCGTTTTCCACACTTACCTTATACTTTATTTTAATATATTATTAATTTTTCGACGCTTAGTTTTCACGAGTTTATATGCTCTACTAATTTACCAACTTATTAAAGAATACAATACATATAATTGAGATATTAACAGAACATCAAAAAATGCTTGAATATGTGAATTGTAGCACGGGTACAAAAATCTCTTATTGATCAGTTCTGTTTGATGGTGAATTATGAAAGACCTAGGTGAATTTCAATTTTAGGTGACCAACGTCACATTACGTAATGCATTTAACGTAATTACATTTTCTTCCTTGTGTGGAAACTCATCCACTAAATAAAACTAACGAGAAGAGAGAATTTAAGAGGATTACACAGCTTAATGAACAGAGACAAAAAGATGAAAACATCACATTTATCTTGTAGACACTATGAGAGTAAATAATAGTCGAGAGAGATACTTTTGCTCATATACGTGAAGTTCTCTATATAAATGTTTTTCATTATTGTATCTTTACAATGTTATACAATAAAAACATCCGACTCAAAATATTCCTCACTTCAAGATATTGAGATGAAAGTTTTGCCAAACGAGTCAAGACGAAATATTGTCAGTACCTGCTACTTATAGGACGAGGGATTTAGTATTATTTATGCTCTTAATTATTCATCAAATATCGGCATATGTAGTATTGCTGAATTTATTTTTTCAAGGTCTATCATTTCATTTAACAAATATATATTGTATAAATATATTGTAATAATATAAATTGTATTAAAAAACGAAGTTAGTCTAATATCTTTAAAATTTAAAAAAATGATATCAAACAGGTAATAATTATGGGTGATGAGTAAAAACTAAAAAAACATGTAGTATGAAACGTCAAAATATGTACATAAATATCTAATAAAAACCATAATAATATGTAATAAATAGGTAAAATATCTAATATAAAGATTCACTAAATAAGAAACACACTTACATAATTCAATATTCCACTTATAAAAAAATTCCTAAACAAATTAAAAAAATAATGTAATTGTCTTAAAAATCATTTGGAGAGAAGACTTTGCACCATACAACTTTTCAGTCACTAGTAGCAGCTTCATCTGTTGCTGTTCAGCTCCGTAGTTTTGCAGTCTGACTAGACGTAATAAATATATTATCCTCATTCATCATAAAAACTGGGGATATCTTCGAGCAGCAAACAATCACTTTAGCGTGAAGATCTCTCACTCAATGTTAATCGCCGGCGATCCCTAATGTTTCTACGAAATTAATGTTAAGGGTCACGAACCGCAGCGTCAGTGATACTTTTCTTGCCTAAAAGAGAAAATGATGTCTGTCGATTACGCGCACTTCACACCACCGAGATAACTCAAACCGGCGGCCCCGACTGCGAGAATATCACGCTTCATACAGGGTACCTAGAGTAGACAGCATACAGTAAATAATGTAGGGAAAATGCTGATTTAAAAAATATTATTTTCATAAAAATATGTAATACAATTGAAGAAAATGCATTAAAAATATTCTTTTGTAAAAATACCAAAATAATATGTAATAAATATGTAAAATATGGAATATTAAGATTCACTAAATAGAAAACACACTTACATAATTCAATATTACACTTATAAGCAAATTAAAAAAATAATATAACTATTTTAAAAATCATTTGAAGTGTAATATAGTACTGAATATGTAAAAAATATATAACGAAAAAATTGGATATTGTGTTAGGATATAAATTGTATATATTGTGTTAGGTCGCCACAATTACAAATTTGAGTTCGGTACGAAAAAAAGCAAAAAATACGAAATTATACAAAAATCCTGTCTCTAGTGATGAGCCCCTGCGTCGTGAATAGTACGCCGAAAATCCCTTCTCTGCTTTGACCCGTTTAGAGAATATTCGAGGTGCATGTTAACATTGACCAACCCAATGCAAATAAACTGAAATTTACATCTGAAATTTATAAAACTATTTTTTTCTGATTCAGAAGTTTATTTTTTAGATTATTTACAAATAAATTAATTTGTTTTATCGATTGTTCGAGGTTATCTTTAGAATAGCTAAGACGATTTGGTTGTGATTTTCACTGAAAGGTGTTCTCGGGAAGAATTTAGGCTATATTAAACAAATTATTTTAAAAAATGTTGTTTTTTCTTAAAAAATAGTTTGATTCCTATTGTAATGAAATGTAACATGACCTTCCTACCCAGAGAAAATATGATGACTGCATGATATTTGGTAAAAAATCGGAAACAATAATACAATCGACATGAACAAATAAAATGATTGAATAAGCAAAATTTATTATACCAATGAAGTTTATTAGAAAGAGAATAAGTTAAAATATTTGTTTCATTTCATGTCCGAAATCACTATATCTTTATTGATTGATTGGTAATTTTGGACACGCCAAATGCAAAGGTCATTATTCCCGTAAGTGTGGTGCGTTCGCGTAAGTTTACGGTGGGAGTTGGTGGTGATCCTCCGCAGACAGTCGAGATTCGGTGCCGAACGATGTTAGTTCTCAGGATTTTCCCCAACCAGGTATCTCCAGCAGGTGTTTGCCGCAGCCGGGACAAGCACTACGCTCTCGACTGAGGCTCTCGACATGTGTGTTAATGTAGTACATGCGAGTGTGTTTTTTAAGTAAGGTGTGTGTAAAGGACAAGGAAGAGTAAGGAAAACTTGCGCGCGCTGCGTGGCCCGTTTGTTGAGGTACTGCTCCGGCATTCGATTGCTGTTGATCGGAGAAACCACGGCAAAATTACCTATCAGAGCAGCCGGTCGCAAGAGTTCTCCTCTAGACCGTGGCTGAATGCGACGTAACTGTGTAGCTGGTGTCGAAAATCCTCCCATCGCGGGGGCTCAAACCCCAGGAACTCCCGGTCAGAGGCACTGCAGTGACATCAGCTACAGCCCTGAGCCACCTATTCTGGTTCGTTGTCTTAACCTCCAAAACCCTGCAACTCTTTTTCTATACATAATTGAATGACAATCGGAAAGATGAGTTATTTGAACATCATTTCACCACATAACATTTTTACTCTTGTGTTAAAGATACTATTTACACGAAAAAAAAGATCAACAAGTTTCAAATAAGAGTGTTACCGATAAAATAACTACCTCCAACCCGCACGTTGCAAACTGAGAGCTCAAGGTAACGTGCTAATAGTACTTCAAGTATATCTGCTGACTTCCTTTGTTTCGAAACAATGGCAGAATGAACGGCGCCAAACAGCGAACAGATAGCATCACAGTGGCAACCGATAAATTCCCTTTTGTAGCAACAGATTTCTCCAACCGCAATGCACATGGTCATGTTTGTTGTGGTGGCACAGATTGCGTAGCGCACGCCTGAATGTGATGGCGACGATGTATCTTCCTGGCTGAAAATGGAATTAATTGTCACCAGGATTATGTGTACTCTGCTCTAATGAGATGGTCATGGAAGGGAAACTAGACCTTGATTGCGTACGTCACATAAATCTGCCTCCAAACCTCCGAATAGAAAATGTGTATATTTTCTTGAATTAAATTATTGTCTAATTTAATAGGTGGTTGATTGTAATTTACTGTTTTACGTATTATTATAAGATTTATTTACAAGTGAGAGCGTTAGTTTTAATATTTACCAAAGGATTAGGGAAAGATATTTTTCGCCACTGAATAAAATCTATGTGCTTTTAAATGACGTACATTACACAGGCACACACCAAAAACATTGTCAGACCCAAAGACTTGGCACATGTTTCTCTATGAATGTTGACAAGCTAATTCGAATCTGAAGTCAGAATTGCACCACTATCTTCCAATTTTTAAATCGCAAAACAACATTATGAAATTGTATTTTTTGTCTTCGGGGGCTGTTGTCATATATTAAAGATTGACACATGTTTTCCATGTACGTCAAAGTACTGAATTCGAAATTGGAGCCAAAATTGTGCCACTTCCTTCCAGTTTTTTTAATTGTAAAAAAATCACCATGAAATATAAATCTACACTTTCACGGTGTTTATTTATTTTTTTTGTATCTTATGTTACTTTTTGTGTACGATTTGGTTTTTTTATTCATCTCACCAATCATATCCGTATTTTCATTTTTTTGATTTCAACATACGGATTGAAAAAAATCCCATTAAAGTTTTGATCTTCATAAAAGAAATAGCGAGAAATATTTATGAATATCAAGAACTTAACATTAAATGAGAGTGTCAGTAATGCAGCCTTTCACCTTAGTAAAATCCTAGTAAACAACAAAATGCAAGTACAAGGACGTGCAAGATAATTACTACGAAAATCTCTAAGGAATGCCCAGCGAATACAATATTGTTAGGTAGCTAAACTGCACGTCATAAGCATTAGCACACCTGGATTTACGATGGGCTATAACATGAACCATCAATATCGACTCACTGATGAAACGTCGTAGAGGCCATGTTCCCTTTTCCAAGGAAGTTATATCAGTAACTTCTGCGAAATAACCGTCCCGCACTGCAATATGAAACAAGTTAATTTAAAACTCATTGTTGCTAGTAATGAGTTACAATGTCAGACGTAATAGGTGTATCCAAGTTTAGAAGGTAGCCTGTTTTAATATTAACTCGAGTGTGGGAAAGGAATATGAGCTACCCTGCCGTTCCATTTAAACCAACACGACACATAATAAAACTGGATGCTTTTTATTAAAAAGAAAGGTAATTTTTTGAACAAATTATGTCCGAAAAATGTACAAATAAATCTAGATTTTACAAACGCACGTCACTTTCAAACTTAACCATAGCTATTTATAATTCAATAATATTAGAGGAACTAGAAACTCTAGAGAACGAAAAATTCTCGAAAGTTTAAACTGAAATACAAGCGCTAAGGTCATTTGTTCCGCAAGTGTAGTACACGTTTTCTCCTCCGGAAGTGATATATCCTAGCTGAATGGCGAGATATGGCGCCGGCCTACATTGGTTTGCAAGGATTTTTCATAACCAGGTATCTCCCACCAGCGGAGCACCATCTCAGCCGGGACAAGCTCTAAGCTCTGGGTCTCCCGACAAGTATGGTGTGTAGTGCATGTGAGTGTGTGTACGTAAGCGTTAACGGACAATTGGACCAGGAAGATGAAGTAATTATCGCGCGCGATCCGTGGCTCATTTGTTAGAGTGCAACCCCGGTATGCGCCTAATGTTAATCGGAGAAATAATATCTAATCTGTTTTTCATAGAACTATATTTATTTCTACTATATTGCCTATAAAATACTTTGCAGTTCTTCTTAACAATGAGTTTTCATATTTTTTCATAGATCTATGAGCTTCTGTGCCACTCCTCGACTACCTCTAATGCCCCTTGATTTTGACGTGGCTCATTGTGATATATATTTACGAAACGAGAAAACTTTTACATTGCAATCTCAACCTCACAATCCTCCGGCGTATGTAAATTGAGGACCAAATAGAAAATAAGAGTTTAACTCATATGTAAATTGAGGACCTGAAGGAAAATAGAAGTTTAACCCATATGTAAATTGGGGACCGAAGGGAAGGGCATACGTAAATTGGGGACCGATACCTCATCCCCTTCCAGGTAAACGTAAAAGGTGATACTTTATTTTGGAAGAAAAGTTTCATTGCCACTATTTTTAAAACACAGCTCCCTTACCAATTTTCCAGAATTCGGACTAGTATATTTCTTTCTCAATATGGTTTTGTAAAAAATTGTTTTCATTCAATTGAATCATTCGCTGATTAAATGATATCTGCCATTTTGTTGTACTAGTACTAGTCTTTTCAAAGCTGGATGTATTACGACTTTGTCAATTATGTAGGAGATGCATTAATTTTTTACGGCTTGCATGGATGTGCAGGGTATTTTACAAAGAAAATTTCGCTAACCTTGCCATTTTTATATATTTAGCTAATATTCTATAACTCTGAAGAGGGAATTGTTGCATTGTTCTAGTGCTTTCTTTGCTTTTCATTTTGATATAGCTGCGATTCTGGATATTTCAATAAGGCACAAGGAAAAGCTGCCCAGCAGCGCGGGCAGCTTAAAGCTCCTTAATGCTCAATGCTCAATCAGTCCTTTGGTTTAACTTTGTTGTTCTGGTCCCCATTTGACATGTAGAATTATTAAGTTTCACGAAGAAAAGGTGAAGGTATTATTTGTCTCCGATTTCCATACGATCAAATTCTCAATCGCTGTTTAACACGAGCGTGAAAGTATTGAAATAATAAGAGTGGTAGAGTGGTAGCGTGGATAAACGAACTACTCCGAAACAGGAAACAGAAAGTTCGAATCGGTAGTTACTTATCAACCTCGAGAAGCGTCACGTCAGGAATTCCACAAGGAAGTGTAATCGGACCACTCATGTTTCTGGCCTTCGTGAATGAATTGCCGACGAATTTAGCTTCAAATGTACGACTCTTCGCAAATGACTGCGTAATCTATAGGATTATCAATTCGGAGAAAGGCGAGGATATTTTGCAGCGAGACTTAGACAAATTACATATCTGGGCAGAAACAAACGGCATGGAAATAAACAGTTCAAAGAGCAAGTCCCTCACGTTTTTTTTAACATCTGCTTTATTTGCAATTTGTTCTACACGAACATTCGGCAAATACAATTGTACATATATTATTGACATGTAAAGAAACCATACAATTCTGGTTCTTTCTAAAAATGGTTTTAAACTAATTGTCCAGTTCAGAGAGAGAAAGAGAAAAAAAAAGACAAACAAACAAAAGCAACAATAAACAATATCACATTGAAATAACAAAAAACACAATAACAAACAAACATACAATAGTGCAAGCATTGTGACAAACAAAATATATCTACAGTAACAATTATTTTAAAAGAAAAATATTATTTATATCTGTGGTCCAGATCAAGAGGATGTACTCTTTTCAATCTTCTTGTCGTTGTGCTGTTATCTAAGATGTTTATGGCCAGATGATTAATATGATTTTCGAGTCTGTGTTGGTATATGTGAGATTTGAGAGTGATTTCCTCTTTAACAGTGGTGATATTGAGATCTTTATGTAGAGTGGCGTTTGATACAAACCAGGGAGCATTGCTTAATAGTCTGAGACATTTGGATTGAAATCTTTGAATTATTTCTATATTTGAATGTGATGCTGTTCCCCAGAGTTCAATTCCATAAGACCAGATAGGTTTGAGTATTGTTTTGTAGAGTAAAATTTTGTTTCCTAGACTTAAACTAGATTTTCTTCCTATTAACCATATCATTTGTCTACTTTTCAGTTCTGCTTCCTTTCTTTTGATCGAAATATGTTTCTTCCAGGTTAGCTTTTTGTCTAGATGTAGTCCGAGATATTTGACGGTGTCTACGTTTTCAATTAGTTTTCCGTTTATTTCTATTCTTGTATTTCTTGTTCGTCTGAGGGTAAAAGTTATACATTTGGACTTTGTTTCATTCATTCTTATTCTCCAGAGTTTACACCATTTGTTTATAAGCTCGAGGTGCTCTTTCAATGTTCTTGTTGCCGTTTCTTGGTTTTCGTGCGAAGCTAGCAGGGCTGTGTCATCTGCATATGTTGCAGTGGTGACGTCTGGGGACTGAGGTAAGTCAGCGGTGTACAGCGTGTACAGCACTGGTCCAAGGATGCTCCCCTGTGGCACTCCTGATAATACTGGATGAAACGGTGTTATTTCATCTCCGAATTTTATTTGAAAAAATCGATCTGAAATAAAGGATCGACGTATATTATAGTATGGATGCGGCAGACATTTCTTGATTTTATATAGCAAGCCTTGATGCCACACTTTGTCGAACGCTTGCGCGATATCTAGAAACAAGGCGGAACAATACTTTTTATTTTCTAGAGCTCCGTTGATGGTGTCGACTACTCTATGAATTTGTTCTATTGTAGAATGACGATTTCTAAAACCGAACTGATGGTCTGGAATTGTGTCATTTTCTTTAAGTAATGGATATATGCGAAATAGTAATATTTTTTCGAATACCTTAGACAAAGAAGGTAATAAACTTATTGGTCTGTACAAGGAAACATCTTGTAGCTGTTTTCCTGGTTTTGCGATTACAATTAATTGTGCCAGTTTCCACTGCGAAGGATAGTGTCCGATGCGTATTATTCCATTGAAAATGGATGTTACCAGGGCGATGAGTTTCTTAGGCAGTTTTTTAAGCATTTCCTCTGTAATACGATCATGTCCAGGAGCCTTATGATTTGGTAGTAGTTTCAGCCCTGCTGTGACTTCTTTTGTTGAGAAGAATTTAATTGGTGGCGACATTTGATGGGGACATTCCAAGAATTCTATGATTTCTTTTTCTTCTGTGAGTAGTGCTGAGGGGTGTGGTTGAAATGTTTTAGCAAAATATTTTGCAAATTCTTCTGCCTTATCGTTTTCCGTTCTAGCCCAGCTTCCATCGGTTTTACGAAGAGGGGGGACATGTTTTGTAGGTCTTTTTAATTTTTTAGTAATTTTCCATAAGGAGTAATCTGTAGCTTTTGAGGGTGACAACTTTTCTATTCTTTCCTTCATTTCCTCCGAATGAATTTCTTGTAATTTTCTTGATAAGAGGCGGGAAGTTCTGTTGAGTATTCGTTTGTCGTCCGGGTGATGAGTGCGTTGCCAGGTCATCTTCATCTGTCTTTTCTCTTTAATCATTTTTAGTATTTCTGATGGGTATTTATTTTTTTCAAACACTCTCATTTTTGGAGTTGCATATACGGCTGCCTGTTGAATGTGTTGTATTAAGTATTCTACAGCATCATCGATATCTTCTGGACATTTTAGACGGACCTTGGTAGTGGTGTTATGGTAAAGCCAGTTGCTGTATTCTTCCCAGTTCGTTTTTCTGTTTGTAAGGTATATGCTTTCTTTCTTTTTGATTTCAGAAGAACTGATTGTCAGTATTTCTGGAGAATGATCAGATGAAAGATCAAAAGACGGTTCTATTGTGTGATAGGTCTGTGCCATTCCCTTTGTGACGAAGAAATCCAAGACATCAGGTGCCTTGTTACCATCCGTTGGCCAGTATGTGGGATTTCCTGATTAAATTGTTTGGAGTTTTAGTGTAGAGATGGCTCCTTCTAAAGCGCGACCTCTTGTAGTTACCAGTCTTGATCCCCATAGTTGATTTTTAGCATTGTAGTCTCCTCCAGCAATGAACCTTGTGCCGAGCGTTCTAAAAAACTTGATATACTGATCGGTGGTTATCTTGTGTTTTGGAGGGGAGTATATGGCTGAAATAACGAGCGGACCGAACTTATCGTATACTTGTATAGCGGTTGCTTGCAGATAGTCTTTAGCATTATCTTTGTACATATTGCGTCTGATTCTTGTTTTAATTATTACTGCTGTGCCTCCATGAGCTGTACCATCTGGATGATTTGTGCAATATACTTCGTAGTCAGATATACGTAGATAGCTTTTTTCGGTAAAATGTGTTTCAGACACTAGAAGTATGTCAATATTTTCTTGATGTAGAAACACTTCTAACTCTCTTCGATGTTGAAGTATTCCGTTGGCATTCCAGGAGACAATTCGCGGTGAATTGCTCATAGTTTCTTCATTATTGCAGTCATGATATTAATTAGGCTGGAGATTTGTTCAGCTTGCTTTGCTAAGATGGACTCGAATTTTTTAAATGATTCTTGCATTATGGAAATCAGATTATTTTCATTCGACACATTTTGATTATTGATTTGCGAATGTTGGGCCATTTGTGCATATGTGAACTGTCTACCTGCTCCTATGGTTTGATTACTTGTTAGTGAGCTTGAATTGTTGCCTTCAGTTATGTTTTGCGTAGCATTTCTACGGTGTTGACTTTGACTAGGATACTTGCTGTTACGAATTTTTTGATATACTTCGCAGCCTTTATAATTTGCTGGATGGTCACGGCTACATAGAGCACATGTAGCTGGTGTGTCTCTCGTTTTAGTACAGGTTCGACTATCGTGATTCTTTCCACATTTGACGCAGCTATACGGAAGCGTACAATACCGATAACTGTGCTCGTAGGACTGACATCGCTTGCATTGTACTATTTCTCGTTTTTTACGCGGTGGTTCAAAACTAATTTTTGCATGTAGTAAGTATTCGACGTCATATATTTTTTTGTTGTTACTTTGAGGTTCTAAGTCCACAAAAAACAATGGTAGAGGTGATTTTGTTAAACGATGCTTGATATTATGAATTTGTCTTACTTTGTGGCCTTGTACTTCTATAGCTTCTTTAAGTTCCGTTACGTCTGCTGTTGGGTGCATATTTTTTAATACTACCCGAAAGGCTCTTTCTTGTTTTAACTGAAATGTGTAATGAGCAATATTTTTTAGATTCAGATGTTTAACAAGCGTTCGATAAACCACCGGTGTTTGAGGTACGATTTTCACATTGTTCATAGTAATTTTGGCTTCATCTTGGAAGGTTTTGACAAGTTTATATGAGAAGTCTTCATCTTTAATGACTTCTTTAATAGATCTGATCATATCAGATATTACTCTGACGCCTGGAATGAAAATAGGCGGTGTACGATATTTGTCTTGTTCTTGCATGCTGCCCTTGGTTGTTGTATCATTGATTTTCTCAGAATTCGAGGTTTCTTCCAAATTTTCATCACAAGAGAGATGTTCATACCTGTTTTTTGATGATACGGGGTCGTGTTCACTGTTAGTCTTCTTAGAGGGTTGTATAGAGTTGTCATCATTGCGTCTTTTTTGTCGACGCAGCGGGATTGTTTGCCATGAGCTGCACAAGGTTGAGGCCGTTTCCTGCGTTGTAGATACTTGGCCGTTAGTTGCTGTAGCTTCTAGGACGGTGGCTGGGGTTTCTTTTTCACGCACATATTGCTGTATTTGAAATTGTAACTGTTGGTTCTGTTGCACTAATTGTTGTAAGTGTTGTTTTAGCTGTTGATGTTCATGCAATAAATATTGGTGCTGTTGCTGAAGGTTCAGTGTTATTTCACTGTGTTCTAAAGTCAATCCGTTCGTACTATTGTTGACGAAAGCTTCACTGTTTTCTTGGTTATTTAGTATTTCTGTTGATTGTGTGATTAGTCCCCCGAAGGGGACGTGGTCAGTTAACATTATTCACTTCACTATATATGGGCGGTATTGATTTTCAATAGTTCTTGATACACCACTATTCACACGAGAATGAAGTCACCTTTGTACACAAATACGAGCGGTCACCACTGTATCACTAGTAAATTTGAACGGTAAGTTGAAAACGTTCCTAATTCACCACTGTTCCCAAATAAATGTACTTCTTTCTGACCCCGGACCGGCACTAGTAGCGGCCGGGGCAGTCGGACTTGCGATAAGCGCTAGCCTTCGGCTAACTGGCGGAGCTGCGGAGCACGTCTGCTCGTGACCGCTGCTGAGCGAGAACTCTCCCTCACGTTTGGCAGGGGTCGAAGTTAGAATGAACCAGCGTACAAACTGAACAATAATGTTATACCTCGAGTCACGTCTTGCAAATACTTAGGAATACAGCTAGACAGTAAATTGAGCTGGGAAAATCAAGTCAATTTCGTTGTAGGGAAAGCCTGGAAATCTTTACATTTTGTTATGCGGATACTGAAAAAGAGTACAGTGAGAGCCAAAGAACTAGCATATATGTCATTAGTGCGACCTATATTAGAATATGGCGCGGTATGTTGGGACCCATACAGAATTTTGCAACAAAGAAATCTAGAAAAGGTCCAGCGTAGAGCATCAAAATTTACTTTCATGTGTACCAAGAATAAAGGGGTATGGGAGTCAATCGAAAGGAGAAGATTAAAGTCACGTCTCTATGCAATGTATAAAGCGTACACAGGCCTTCGAGCGTGGAAAGAAATTCAAAGTCGATTAGGGAAACCTACATATTTCGGCAGGGCGGATCACATGCACAAAATTCAGACAAGAATTCAGAAAACGGACGTTGGGAAATATTCATTCGCGAATCGCACTATTAGGGACTGGAACTGTTTGCCTGTGACAATCTTCGATCCCTTTCCTCAAAGCCTGAGCAAATTTAAAAATAAATTAGTTTCTTGAATGTAGATATGTTATAAATATATTTAATAAAATTCAGTGTAATTACCTATGTCTTCTTTGTAATTAAGTATTATTATTATTATTATTATTATTATTATTATTATTATTGTTATTAATGTTATTATCATTATTATTATTATTATTATTATGTGCGGTGCAGTGGCGTGAAGTGCAGTGACGTTGTGTAACTGAGAGACACGAGTGAGTAAGAAAGTCATTACAGCTCGCTGTATCGCAGTGCGGTGAAGTGGGGTGAAGTAGAGTTCTATGAAAGATTGCACGGTGAAATGTTCATGTGATTTTGTTAAGTTTGTATAGTTGTTAAGTTCTGTAATGTTAAATTAGTGTATTCTGTCACCAAGTTCTCACACTTAATTGCAGAATTATTAATAAATCTAATCTAATCTAAATAAGCAGCGGCCGATTGAAAACAGATGAACCACCTGAGGCGCGCCCTCTGTTGCGAGTCGGAGGGCCATATTTCTTAGGCCCTTTGCTTATGTACAGGAGGGCTCTTGATTAAGTTATGATTATAAAGAATTACGAATAATATGAAATAGCAAATAATATTTTCATAGCGCAAAGATATTTGTTTCTAGCACATCGGCCACAAAGTAAAATGTAAGTTTAAATGGATTTATTAAGTTCAAACAATTCAAATGTATTTCACTAGAGTTATTTCATACACATTTCATCAAAATTATCAGAGTTTTCTGCTGCTTCACGGCTATATCTACAGCCCCTAGACATTTATGTGGTAGTTGGTGACATGTATTTCACAAAACATTCAGATTCCACTACCAACTTTAGAATCGTCAATCGCTGTTTAACGCGAGTGTGAAAGGATTGAACCCATAAGCAGCGGCCGATTGAAAGCAGATGAACCTCCTCGCGCACCTGAGAGCGCCCTCTGCTGCGAGACGGAGGGTCGGGCGGAGCCATTCATCTTTCTTAGGCCCTTTGTGCATCCACAGGAGGGTTTACAAAGGTCCTTTGACGTCATTGTACGCGCAGTCGAGGGGGCCTTGAGGGCCGGACGTCGAGCACCGAGTTTTAGTGGAACTCTCCCCGGCTTGCTCCAATGCCCCCTAGAAACCTGCAGAGGATTTGTGCGTCGGAGCGAAGGCACGAGACTGGAAACAGGAGAGGACGGTTTAATTGTTAGTCGACTAAAGAGGAAGCTCATTTTCTCAGATCAAAACGGGCAAAGTCATATCGTAGTTTTCTTTTCGTCAACAAGAAATTTCTTCTCAATATTATTAAAATTATATTTATAATTAAGCAGAATTGAAGGAAAAATATTGAAATCAAATTAACTCAAATGCATTTTTGTTACTGTTGAGCTTTCCCGGCTTCCTCCAATGCCACCCAGAACCCTGCAGAGGATTTGCGAGTCGGAACAAAGGCACGAGACTGGAAAGAGGAGAGAGGACGTTTAATTTGTTAGTCGACTAAAGAGGAAGATCATTCTCTCAGGTAAATTGGCCAAAACAAATGTAGTTTTTTCATCAAAAGAAAATTTCTTCTCAACGTTATTGAAATTATATTTGTAATGAAGCAGAAATAAACTAAAAGATCAAAACTAAATAGATTCAAATGCATTTTTAAGTGTGGCATTAATATTAATTGATTCCGAAATATTTCTAAAAGAAAATATTTGTTAATTAAAAACAATTTAAGTATTATCATCAAAGGTGAGCATAATTAGATATCTCATTTCTTTATAGTTGTTCCTATAATCTGATTTTAGTGCAACTCCTCGATTTTCTCCAGCACTCTCATTAACTCTCCAATAATCTGTAAGCCGAACAAAATCACGAGACCCGATAAAGGAGAACACGTTTTAATTTTTCACTGACTAAAGTGTTAGCTCGCTTTGAATATCAGAATGTCTAATGTTGACTTCTCCAACATCTCAATCTTTATTCCGAATTTTATTATAAATAACTTCATATTCGAACATAACCTGATCAACACAGAATGCTTTTACATTTCTTCATGGGTGACTGTAGCTTACGGCAGCTTCCAGGCTTGCGGTAATGTCTACAAAGCACAGCTGAGTACCTGCGCGCTGGGGTGTATGCACGAGGCAAGGAAATGTAGAAGACATATTCATTTTGTTAGCGAGCTTAAGAGGGAGTGCCCTTTTTATCAAACCGGGGCAAAATGATCCCAAATTTTTTGGAGTAACACTCTAAAATTACCGTCTATCCAATTTGAATAAATGTAATTTATTTTTGTACACTTTTATTTAATTATTACGTTGCAGACAAAATGAACGAAACTAGCTGTTTAGAGCATAGTCACCAGTGAGGAATCTAGTTTCAAAATGAGACTTTTCCATTCTAATCTGTTTTGAGAAAAATAAGAAAATGTCATATCATTTGTTTAAAATATTCTGATGCTAAATGTTTGGAATTAATGTCCTTGGCTAGTGAGAGTAAAAACAATATTCTAAGATAATTCGAGAATATCTAGGCATTATGAAGAAAGTTGAGTGTGAACGTACTTTCCCGTGAAATATTTTTATTAAATATTTTTACTAGAGTACTGCTCCTTTTCCTTCTTTCATGTGACGTTTGTCATCAAATATGAAAATCAGCAACTGCTGACTTTCACAAAACACATTATTCTCAATACCCGCTTGGTCGGTGCTTTGGCCAGTTAATTTCTATAGAATGACAAATTTTCATTCTGATATAATACGGTGCCAAAACATAATGAAACAAGGATATCTGATTGCAGGATTGAAAAGATCGTACTATGCATCGAAATGAATATTATGGAATTATTGCGTTCTATTATTAACAGATTATTATGAAGCCCTCTGGAGTAAACAAACAGCGCGTTTTGTTACAAATAATTTTATGGAACGCCGCATAACTGCAATGGACTCTTATTGAAACCAATATTTTACTTTTCACCAAAGGTGCAAAGTCACGTTTGGAAACGAGACCCCACTAGAAATAATACGCGTGCTTTGGAAATTTCTGATAAATTCTCAAGTGGCGTAGCGGCTACTTTAGCTGCTAATTTCCAATGCACGAGTGATATTTAATAAGACTTCCATTAATGAAATTACTTCCGAAAAGGTTTAGAATGTGGCAAAGATTAACTCTTAGTTACACGCGCTGGTGTATTTTGTACGCCACTGGAACTGTTATCGCAGTTGGTGTTACACAACAGCAGCGCGCGCTCTGACATTTGACCAAATCTCTCAGAAGGAATTCAGCTTCAACCTCCCCGATACTCTGTTGTGTAAGATTTACTGCAGTGCAGAGACGGTTATATTTCCGTTGGCAAGGGTTAGTTGGCGTACATCTACGCCGCGAGGTTACCAATTTGTTCAATTTTCTTTTAATTTTCACAGGCTGTTTTTATTTATTGATGTAATTCAACTAATTTATTTTGTTTTATGTCAGGAACAATACAGAGATTATACAGAACAATACAGAGATTTATAGGAAAAGCAGATATGTGAATAAATACGTGAAGAATTGTCAGTAGACGAAATTTGCAATGCTGCAAGTGATTCTGAGGAAGTTGTAGACCGAGGGTGAACATAACACGTATTCGGAGTTTGATTACGTTAGTGATTATTCAAGCGATTTAGAGTAGTCAAGGAGATATGTTTTAATTGGCAAATATAAGGTTACAAAGTGAAATAAAACAGCGCTTGTCAGGAATTTTCAAAATTTTGAAGGCGTGATGATCAAGAATATTCACCTACAAAATTAAGAATTGTATTGCCAGATTTGCCTACGAACAAACAAACTACATTACTACAATTATTACAACACTTACTATTAACTGATGCAACATATTTGCATCAAATGAACATATTCTTAAAGTCATCACATGCAAACATTTTTCTGATGACCAATATGCTAAATTTATTATCATTATTATTTAATTAAAATTGTATGAGGTATACATTTCAAATAAAAGTAAATAAAATGTATATCTAAATAATATCCAGGCCTTGCAGTGTTAATTTTATATAAAAAAATGGTTTGGCGTACAAAGTACAGCTCGCGGGTACATGTGTGTCAAAACATAGCGCGAGTAATTAAGGGTTAATTATAGTATATTCTCGCACCATGTGCAAACGTCAGAGCTTCCTATCTTTGATGTATCGCATCTTGTGTTTATCTAGCAGGGAGGAGACTGTAAGAAAAAACTTTTTTAAATGCAACTTGATTGGTGTATGTCAAACGTGTAGTTCGATGCTATTAGTATTAATTTCATAATGTGTTATTATCTGCATAATTATTACTTACACTACGTTGACCTAATATTGTATCAATGATAGTACATGCTTTCTTTTAAAACCAATTGCAGAAAAAGAGTTATATGAAGTTCAAAAGCAAGTGCGAATGGTAACCGAGATGAGATGTCCCTCGATTGCCGAAAATAGTACCCAAAGTCCGTTGTTTTAAATATCACGCCAATACATTGTACTATTTTCCTATTTTTTAATAAATTTAAAATATAGTTCTGATTGGAAAATAAATAGCCACTGAAAAATAAATATAGGGCTGAGAAATCACACTATATGCGTTGTGAGTTTAACCCTTTCACTCCCTTAATTGTAAGCAACAACTCACTTTTAAATGTCAGTGCCCTCTAGTGGAGTGAATTTCATACATTGGACATTCTATTTTTTCACTGCATTTTCTTCAATAACTTGTTAATTTTATACGTTTATATGAAAAACGAACATTTAAAATTCGTCATGGTTAATAGAAAAAAATTGCACTCTAATTTATTTGTTATTTATATTCAACAACAATCATTACACCCAATTCATTCAATGCTTTAGAGTTAGTAGTGTCACTCTCTAGTAGTGATATATTGAAATACAAGGCTAACGCTTGGGCGGCAATATTCTGAGTCATTTGCAATTCACTATGTATTCTCGGTTCCATAAATCATCAGCTATTACGTCGGCATATGCATTTAGAATTGCAGGTTACACATTTAGGTATACTAAGCATATTATTTTCTCAACCCGTGTACCTGCTATGCCCCTTGTATAATGTGTAATTCATCATAACATTCGTGATTCATCGCCCTGTTTATTTTCACCCTGTTTTACATACAGTATTTTTAACATGAAACCACTGCATGAGCTACTGAAGATAATTGATTTTTGTTCGTATTCTTTTATTTGTCGTTATCTATTGGAATAAGAAAATAAGCCCTTACAAGTATGTAATATTTTTTTGGAAACAACATTGTCGTTATCTGATGAATATTCTCGGAGAATATTTTCTTTTCGTAAACTATGTACTGATGATCTCAGTGCACTTTATTTACTTTAACTACCCTTTGTCAATGCATCACTAGCAGATTCAAATGCCTGAAATAAATAAAACATTGAACCACAAACTTCTATTTATGTCAGATCCAAGAATAAAACAAGTTAGACTCTCATAGTCATTTCGACTCGGAGCAAAGGGGCTTACAGTGTTGATGAGTATCGAGCGAAGTTCAAATGTTGCCATGAGCAACCATTTAAAATATTTTTTGCTCTTGATTTCAAGCTACTTTTCAGTGCATCCTGTTGCAAAGTACACTGCTCATTGCGTTCTAATTTTTACACTCCTTAATATTGCATAGATCTGTCTCTGCTTTGTTCTCGTATCTTTATGTATTCGTTTTTCATTGATTTATTACAGATTCCGGGCGCGTCAACTGCTAAGGTAATTAGTCCCGTAAATATAGTTCTTTTTTATCTACCGTCGGGACTCGAACCTTAGGTCCTTCCGGTCAGAGGCAATGCAATGACGTCCCGAGCCACTTCCCCTGGTTTATGTATTAGCCCATGATTTTCCTTGGCCCCTTATTTTGGTGCTTGTACCAATGTTCTGTGTGTAACGGTTAAGTTCTTCAATGCGAGAAAGCATGTACTGTTGTAGAACCACTAGTTTTCCATGAATTATATTCCCCAAGAAGTGTTACTTCTTGCATGTTAGGTACCATTGGGTAAAAATTCGGCAATCTACGTCAATTGTTTTCTGTCATAACTTTGACTATAATAAGTTTTTTTAAAATCCCTAATTGTAGAATTTTTTTTCTCAGAAAACCTTACTAGTTCTAAATATTTTAAATCAATATTTGAATTGATCCAAATCAAATATTAAATGACTTAACTCGTTTGTCTTTTAACTTACCATTCTTTAAAAGGAAGACACAAGAGGAACATTCAGAGCACTTCTGATGTTCACTTTGGTGATTTTACACTATCAATCAGCGCAATTTACCCTTAATAACTGTTGAGGAATTGACGCATTGACGTGAGCAGTATTGGTAGCGGATACCACCTCTCAATTCGCATGTTCTGTTAAGTGGATTCATTTATCAGATTTAAATCCATGGACGGGCAGGTCATGACATTTCTACGTACGTCGAATATATGTAACAACGTAGGTCGCCATTTGTCACATCCTCTACCTCAAATACACGTTTTTTTCGGGTACATTCATGACAAATTATTGGTAAAATATAAATCATTTCAATTACATTTTGAGAAACGTGAACGTATGCATTGGTCGCCTAGTACAGTGATTGATGGATAATTCCATCAGTAAGACACGGGGACGAGGATTGTTTTAATAAAATCTATTATCTAAACAATTGATCATCTCGCATTAAAAGAACAATAGTGTTAAGTGTTTTGAAACTTATCGTGAGATATGATTATTCGGATTTAAACAAATGTAATTAACTTTGTTGTTATTGATTGAAGTAATTGATAACTAGTGATTTCTGGCGCAACAACTTCATAGGAGATTAATCCCATAGCTGTAGTGCATGTTTTGCTCGGGTGTTGGCAGTGATCCTTTCCCGCTGGATGGCAAGAACCGGCGCGAAACTACCGTTGGCTAGCGGGGTTTTCCAGAACCATGTGTACCACCAGTGGGGCACCGCAACCGCGGGGACAATTCTAAGCTCCGGGTGCTGTGTGATAGTGGAATGCATGAAGTGTAATAACGTGTAAGTAAGGGGTAAGGATAGAACAAGGAATGAGGAAAAAAAGTTGCGCGCAGTCCGTGATCCGTTTGGTAGGGTACTGCTTCCGCATTTGCCTGGTATTGTGCGGAGAAAGAACGGGAAACAACCGATCAGAGTAACTGGCCACTAGAATTCTCCTTCAGACAGCAATCGAGCTAGATCTACCTATCTGACTAGTGTCGAAAATAATGTAACTGTCGGGAATCGAATCCCGGATCTCCCGGTCAGAGGCACTGCAGTGACATTAGTTGATGTCCTGAACCACCTCTCACAAATTGTTGTTATTTTGTATTGGAAGTTTACGTTTGTTTTGATATGATATATATAGTTTCGTGTGTTATTTGCACTGACGAAAGTGTCATGTATCTTAGCAATAAGACTGTTGTTGATTCTAATGTGGAATGAATCCAACACGTACTAAAAGATTCATGAATTTTCATGTAGTATTAATATCCACACTATAACAACCACAAAATGTTTTCCTGTACAATCACTTTTTTCAAAGGATTCAAAAATGCATATTTTTTGCGGAACCCACTGTGACAGGTTTCGACAGCACCATCGCTGGCTGAAATCGGCGTACTATTGATCGTTTCGTTTTCCGACACTAATTGCGCCGATAAGCTCGAGGCATGCCACGGTTAAAGCAAAGCTTGCTATATCAACCAGAAGGCGACCTCGACTTTACTGACCTTGTAATTGGCACCTCCGGTGCTTGTACTGGGAGGGCGGGGAAGAACAATGTTGTTGAGCTGAACCTCGAGGGGCACTGCAGGCAACGCAGTCGATGGCGGTGAGCTAATTAACGCACGATCGACGCGGCAACTGCCGTCAGCGGCCGTAGATGATTAATTTCCTCCAGTACCGCTGATGACGTCAACTCCATCGCCATTGTTGACAATTGAAAATCTTTCCATTTAGTAATCCATCAGCGATACATCAGAGAACAGTTTGAATAAACTCGTATTAATGGCGCAACTTTTCTTGAACGATGGCCTCGCTTACTCTGGTACAATAAACAGTTGAAAGCAAACACTCGCAGCGAGTACAACAGACGGCAAAATTTCAATCACATCTTCATTAGCGCGAAACAGAAACTATTTTCTGTTGCAGACGAGAACTTCTGTCCGTGATGTTCTCCAAAAAATCCAAAGATATGACCGAAGCAGTTCAAGAACCATTACAGAACATACCTCGAATTCCTGAGAAAGTTACGAGTTATACCAAGGAAACCAATGAGAGGCAAACTACACTTATAATAATATAAATTTTAAACTTTACCTACTCAGAAGATACACTTAATTCTGCCCTTTTGTTTGGAAAGAAGTTGTGTATAATTTTGGTGACTATTTAGGACCACTATTTTACGAACTAAATTATTTTTTTCTCTTCTTATTTTCCTCTGCTTACTTCTTCACTTTCATTCGTCTTCTATTTTCATTCTTCTTCTCCACTTCTTTTTCTTCACTATCGCCTTTCTTGACTTCAAAATCTTATCACATTATCACTTTCTCTTATCCTTCGTAAATTTATGAACATTCGGTCGTGAATACTTTACAAATAACACTCATCTCATTGCCACGAGTTAATTTATCTGAAAATTTTTAAAGTATTTATGGTATTGTGTGTATGTACAAAACAGGCCTGTAAAGAGATAAAGCCTACCAGCAGCGTCCCGGCCTTGGGGCCACAGATTAAGGGAGATGTGTGGTTAGCACTTAGCCATCCCTACGAAACATTTTGGACTTTTCAACCCAAGAAGTGAGCTTTCCCATCATCACACAATAACAGACAGTGACACATAACAAGGAAAACGCTCACTATAATGCGATAATGCGGCGGCGATGGTGTGACGGTTAGCGTACCGGACTGTTATACCCAAGTTCGCGGTTCAAACCCGATCGAAGCCGTGGATTTTTAAGGGCGAAAAAATCCTTCGTACGCCCTCCTTCGGAGGGGAAGTAAAGCCGGCTGTCCCGTGTTAGTAGATTTACTTGCATGTAAAAGATCCTCAAGCCTAAATGACGCCTCTGAGCTAAATTCAAATCGCCTGTTTCTCGCCCAAGAAATACCTCCTTCCTCTGCTAGTTGGTGAAAGGAGCGTAGCGAAATTTGCGTGGTCGGACGGAAGAGCAGGCCTAATGGCCTGAGTCTCGCCACGTAAAATAAGGCAAATTCAATTCAATTCAATTCAATAATCTTTCCCCGACCGGAAATCGAACCCGGGGTCGCGTCATGGAAAGAGAGCGCGCTAAACATTGTGTAGGGCTGCGTCGGTTCAGTGAAACAATAGATCTGCAACGAATCTGATCAAGAGATTCTAGGGTTCAAGCCTAGGCAGTGGCGGGTTTTTGACACTAACTAGATAGCTAGATCGAATTCAACCATTGTCTGGAGGAGAATTAGTGGAAACTTACTTTTCTCTTACACTCTACAATCTAGTACACTTGCATGCACTACACTTCGAAATATGTCAGGGAACGAGTGACGACGTTAGACCATAGCCTGGCAATGGGTGATGGCCCGTTAGGAGAGAGAGTCGTAGATGCCTGAGGGGAAAATTGCAAGCCGACGTGTAAGTCATTTTGACCCTCGCTTTCCGAGGAGGGAGGTACACTGCAACATCACTGTATATAACATGCACTACATTTGCTGGTCCCTAGTAATTGACGCCCCAATACTCACTCACCGACTCACCGCCATATCCCCTGAATTTGTTTTCACTTTCTCTGCCGCTCCCACGTTTTAGCTATTCTGTCAATTATTTCACGGTTTTTTGAAAGTGTAATTTCATTTAACAGCTTATCTCCTTTCGGATTACAGTTGCATTAAACAATGTTCTCTGTCATGTTTCACTTGACATACATGTTTCAATTGTCATACATGTATATACTTTCAATTTGAAATTTTTTGAGTTTACCAAAACATTCATTTAATTTATGTCATTGAATTTTCAGATCGAAATAACTCTTAAATTGAAAAAAAAGTATTTGAAGTCACTATTTGAAACATATAAGATCGTGAGCGACCACTATTATTTTAATATTTACTAATATTTGAACAGTATAAGTAACACACAATAAATAAAAACAATAAACAATTAATCTGTATAACAATAATTTAATGTAATTTGTTGAAAGCAGTATTTTTTGAATATTTTATCATTAATTTATGGCTTTCAATTGAATTACAATTCAATATTGAACTGAATTTAATGCCTACAGTTTTTCGTATGTTTTGAACATTTGAATATTAAAGAGTAACGTGACTAGTTGACTGCATTCCTTCTCATGTTTGTCAGATGTCAATGTCAGTTTTAATCATTAAATGGCTGTAAGTAAAGAAAAATGGCTAATTGTTAATCTTATGATAGTATTTGTTAACTTCTTCTCATATGAATATTGGGGATTGTTACATCTGTTACGGACTTCCTTACGAGACGGAGTTAATATAGTAGAGCTTTCCATTAAAGATTTCATAACTTAATTCTGTAATTCTTCACGTCGTTTTGAACATCACTTAAGAGTGCTCCGAATTTCGTCAGTTGCTATATAGCTAGGTCGAATTAAGTTGCTGTCTGGAGCAGAATTCTCATGGCCGGCTGCTCTGATCGGTGGCTTTCCGCAGTTTCTCCTATCAATATCAATCATGTAGGGAGATCTGTCAGGAGTTTAGAACTTGTCACGTTGGGGTAGGTCCTTGCTGGGACAGATACGTGTTTGGTGAAAACCTTGCAAGCCCATAGATAGGTCATCACCAGATTCGCCCATCCAGAGGAGAGAAATCAGCGACACCCTCCATCCACCCTCCCCGAGCAATGTATGCAGGGCTATGGACCGCGCGCGATCTCTCCTTCCCCTACCTCAATACGTCTTACGTACCCACACTACCACTAACGTGCACTACACTACTACACACGCTGGAAGACCTGTCGGTATATCGAATTTTGCCGATGTCTGAACGAGAATACTTGCAGCCGGCTGCAGTGATCGTTAGTTCTCCGCGGTTTCTCCGATGACACCAGATGAAAGCTGCAGCAGAACTTTAGCAAACAGCCAAAAATCGCTCAAGACCATTCCTTCCCTTGCATGTAGAGCACCATTATTGAAACCAAATTGGTTCAAGTAGTAAAATCTGACCTACAACATGAACCTGAAAGTATACAATGAAAATGAAAGAATTAAATCCTTTGTTGCACATCACATATTGTAACCATAATCGTATTGCTAAAGTTAATCTTCTTTCTGCTTGTTATCTTTAACCCTATACAACAATAGTTCCTGTTTTGAAACTTTCCTAAATTCCATTACACCTACTACTTCTTCCATATTTCTACTAGGTGCCGGGGCCCCTTTGTACCAGAGCTACATAACCGAAAAGTAAGATGGCACAGAATTCATGATTCGAAGTGTACACAAAACTCAAAATATTCGGTACCGTCATATATTCCGTATTTCTTTTAATTTTTTTCGTTCTTCTTCTTTTCCCCCGCCTTCTTCTCCATTCTCTTCCTCAGTTCTCTCCTAAAATTCTCACGTTTTGTCGTCTAATATCCCATCCAATATTTCCTACATTAAGTCTTTCTTTCTTTCTCTTCTCTTTTCGTAATTTCCTACATCCGTAAGGGTTAAAACAACTCACGGTCGTTGTGCATTTGTAAACTCTGTTTGTGTTTTGTTCTGTTGTGTAGCCTACTTTATCAAAATCTGTTGTATATTCTCCCGAGGAGAGTATATCCCTTGAAAAACACATCCCGTATCTTCTGGGAAATATAAATATTTACTCTCACAGAATATTGAACTAGAGTTCGGAGAAAACAAAACAATCAAGGATTTCATCAGTTTTCCGAATGCATTAATTTAAATGTTTTGTTGAAATTTCTTTATATAGTGGTGGGCACGTGAAATAAACAAAGCTATTCGTGATCTTTTTCGTAGAAATTCACTTTATATTATTTTTATGAAACTCGACAATTTGAAGGGATGGTCTTATTGTATTTTTTTAAAATTCCGATCTCCTCGTTCATTTTCATCACCACACCCACCGTCACCGTCCCTGCTGTCGCCGTAGCTACCAATTTTATTATATAATCGGGCAGGTGCTTTAAAAAGATCCGAAGCATTTACTCGAATTTGGAAACGGCAGAGAGACAATGCTTCAAGGCTAAACAATTGCGCATGACGCTCCGGTAGTTTGAGCCGGACACGTTTTTCTCGTTCCGTTGATTTTCCTTGCGTTGGACGGCAATTATTTCAATCAAGACACCAGATTGGAGACATTGAATTCCTATCCTCTGTACCGTTATTTTGTATAGTAGGGTTGGATTTTTTGAGATTCAGACACGTGCATGGAGCAACAAAGTACACCGGACTAATAGTCGAATATACATGCCAATGCTTCAAATCTAAACGTTCACGTTACAGTGCTCTGGTATTTTGGGCCGGCCACGCATTCTACATTCTATTATGTCTTTCCGTCGTGTTAGGCGGCAACTATTTTCAAAAAATGAATAGATCGAAGACTTTTAACCGCTAACAGTTATTCGAAACTCCTAACGATAATTTTATAATAACACTATTTTTTTAATCCGACTGTTATATAAGGAATCGGGCAGGACTGTGTTTCGAACAACATTTTGTGCCGGTCCGAGAGATAATATCTTTCACTCATGATTCCAGACTACAACACTCCAGTATTTTGACCCGGCCAGGCCTTCCACTCTCTATGCTATATTTAGTCACGTAGGGCCGTGATTTATCCAAAAGAAAATACTTTTGAAATTAACTTGTCTCAAAATTTTCGTTCAAAACTTTTTCGGAATGTTCCTACAACTAAAATATTAAAGATAGGAATTTTTCTTTTAATGAAATACGTTCTTTAAAGATGGTTTTTAAAATAAGGTTATGTACAATTTTTTCGAAAATTTGACAAGGAGATAAGGCGCAGGACATAAACTGATGTCAGTGCAGTCCCCCCAGGTTCTAGGGTTCGAGTCCCGACAGTGGCAGGGTTTTCGACACTAGCGTGTCAGCTAAGGCAAATTCAGTCGCTGTCTGGAGGAGAATTCCAGCGGACGGATGCTTTCATATGTAGCTTTCCGTGGCATCTCGGATCAACACCAGGCGAATGCCAGAGCAGTATCCTAACAAACGGGCCACGGATCGCGCGCGGTCTTTCCTACCTCTTCTTTATCCTATCCTCACCCTTACACCCACACTTACACTAACATGCACTACACTTCCACACATGCCGGAAGACCCATCGGGAGCTAAGAGCTTGTCTCGGCTGGGGCGGTGCCCCGCTGGTGGGAGATACCTGGTTGAAGAGAAACCCCGCTAGCCGACGTTAGGTCCGCGCCGGATCTCGCCATACAGCGAGAAAAAATTACTGCCACCTCCCGAGAACAAATGCATTACACTTACGGGACTAATGGTCCTGGTAGTTGGCCCTGGTAGTGGCCCTGGTAGTGGCCCTGGTAATCCCTAAAACAATCAATCGAAAATTTGAGTACTTTTCTCGTGAAAATAAGGGCAAGAAAGTACGTGATGTTTTACCACCACTAGTTTCTCCGATGCGTTGCTTGGTGATGCGATGCACGATCGTCTGCCAATAAGTGTTGACTCTGCCTCGCTATACTACTGACGTTCCGATTCTACTTAATGTGATTCCGGAATAGAGCCCTTTCTTGCTATTTTTATGAAATTGGCATTCAATTTCTTTCCATTCGGCTCTTTCTGAAGTCGACACCTCGAGAACAGAATTAAATCAAATAAAAATCTTTGAGTTATAATGCGTTGTAAACAAGTGAAAAATGAGTACTTGAATTTTAATTTTTTTGAGTGATTTTTAATGGCACATCTCAGCCACGAAAGTAGGACAATGGTTGTAAAGGAGAAGGTACTCAATACGATTCCTTTGACAATCGATTCTTCTTTTGTGATTCGATTCCAGTGTCGATACCTACGTTTCTAAATCGCGATGGTTTTTTGGGAATCAAATGCCCCTACGCTCTGTCTGCCACCGGAGAGCAACGCGCTGTTGCGTGACGGTTCGCGTTCGATTGCAACGTTTCGCTTTCGGCATGGTTTTATGTGAATCAAATGCCACTACGCTCTCTCGTCTGCCGCCGGAGATCGACGCGTTGTCGCGTGACGATTCGCTCGTGTTTTACCCTCGTGCGTGCGCCGTCCGTTCCTCTCACCCCCTCCTCCGCCGATGTGGTGATAGAGCGCGCAGTGGGACAGCTGGCTCTGGCATGGGCGAAAGATACGGGTGGGTTGCTTCGCCGCACCGATTTTTACTTGTTCTGCGCAGCACCAGTTTGCGTCGCGAACCACGTGACTACAACCTGACCACTTCGTTTGAAAAGCTGACCACCACGTTGAATTTGGTTTTGGGAGCAATACTGTGGCGTTACTGAATTTTTAAAATTTATTAACATAAGGGTTCTTAGTTCCTGCGAAATGCAAGTAAGAACGACGGACTCCACAGCCCTTGTTGATTTCGACGGCGCCGGACAGGCGGCGACCCTCCTCGCGATTGCCTGCTCCTCTCTTTCTTTGCGAGCGTCCGCAAAAAGGGCACGCGGCTCCCACCCTGACCCCATCCCCTCTGTTTATGAAAGGCCGAGTGCCGGGGAAAGGCAGTAGCACCTTTAACCCAACCCTTGCCCGCCCGCTCAACTTGGCGATGATTAACTGATAGTAATGGAAGGTTTTGGGCCACTGAGGACGATCGCATACGCTGTAGAGCCACGTGCATTTTATAAACGGTGCAAGGAAAATGGATGGTGATAATATAGGGAAAAGGGGAAAAGGCAGTTGCACCTTTCGCCCATCCTTGGTACACGCCCACTCGCCCAACTTCGCGATGATTAACATACAATAATGGGAAGTTTTGGACCATTGAGGACGATAACGTATGCAGTAGAGCCACGTGCATTTCATAAACAGTGCAAGGAACAAGGATGGATAAAATATAATTTTCCAGAAGGAACCCCTATGGCGCCTTTTATGATTGGCAATTGCGGGGTATTTAGCTTGCAACAATACCTGAGCGTGTTCATTAGATTTCAGACCGATCTAGAACTTTTTGGAACAAAGGGGTCGGCAGAGCTGAGATGGAGGATAATTTCTACCGACTGCAGAAACCGACTTCCCTTTGGGCCGTCGTAAAAAGCAAACTTCTTGGTTGACCGTCGTGAGATACCCTTCTCGTTTGACTGCCGAAAGGGGCACTTCTCTTTTGATTGCCAGTCGTGAAATCAGTGGCGCCAGAAGATATCCTCATTTTCTAATTCTATTCCCAAAGGCGACGCTAAAAGAAAGAAACAAATGTGTTGTTTCTTGTCACAAAGTTTCTGCTTGCGTACATCCCCAATTGAAGGGCGCTTACTGAACTCTTTCAAATTATGCAAAGCTTTTTTCGAGACGCTTCTTTTCCGGTCAATTTTACCGAACCTGCCATGGTTATGTTGCAGCCCTTCTTGCAAAACGTATGAACATACTTTTAACAAAACAATCACAATGTCATAGTAATGGTAAATCTCGG